>CM017555.1:87377535-87778860 GCA_007844125.1 Sinonovacula constricta
TGTGGATTTATTTCTTTTTTGTAACTTTAGGTTTTCAAAACTTGAAAATATAATGATTATGATTTTGATGTAATAACTGGGTAATGTAAACGAAAGTACTAAATATTTCTTCTATTTCTGATGATTATTTCTGTAAATTCATACAACACTTTTCACATGGTAACTAAAGGTTACTTGTGTGTATCTGTTATTAGTGTTTGATTACTTCTTTCTTTTCAACTCGATACAATCAGCCATTGAGCATAAGTTTATTTTAATAAAGCATTAAATTCTACTAAATAAAAAGATTATGACTGGTTCCCACTTACATCTGGGTTGTATTCTGTGGTGGGTACCAGATGTTGGATCAGGGCCTCAGTAGAACCAGCAACAAGGTTACCATCCTTGAAGATCAATGCCTGGAAAAAACAACAGCTTTTATGGGGAAAATATAACACTTCAAATTTGTGTAAGTCAATCTTGCTTAAAAAATTCTTCTTCAATGGACCTTGATATTTGTTTCCATTATTTTGATAGAGGATTTTTTTATGGCTTAGATAAATTGTTTAATATTGCCATTTCGTATTTGATATCCTTGAAGTCCTGGTACACAAAGGTGAACTGAAAATAACAAATTTTGTTATTTCCAATATAGCTTGCATACTTTGAACAAATTACTGACCTAAATGAAAAAAATTGACCAGGAATGACTATTTATAACAATGTTATATATATGCAGTAGCCACTCAGTCTAGACGTGGCTTCATGCAGGCCACCAATCAAACACAAGTGACAAAAATATCAATATAATAGCCCAGAATTCCTGGAAGAAAAAAAAACATCCAGCCACAGAAACACGAGTATTAGAAACAATATATTTGAAGATATATTGAACTACAAGGCAGCCTTAGAAAATGAGTAGGGGGTATTGTACACAGAACTAGGAAATATTTCATTATGTGAGAATACAACAAAGATAAGCAAAGATTTTATTTGCTATATCTTTACACTTGTAGTTTTTGGAGGAAAAAACACCATCAGCCTCACATGAGCACACATACATACTGATGATAGCATATGCAAGAGAAAGATGACTACACCCCGGACATTTTGGAAGATGGTCAGAAAGGTCTTTGGATTAAAAAAGACAATTTACATATAAATATAGGTCATTATAATTTGTTTTTTTACTTAAAAATTTGTTATGACACCAATTTTATTAGTGTTTCCTTTATACAGTCAAACCTGACCATACGACCACCCCTAACCGGCGACCACCTGCTCTATGCGACCACTTCAAAGCCGCCCGATCATATTTGTTATGTAATTGTAATGTAATAAACGCCCACCTTTGATCTGCGTCCAGCGACCGCACATAAACATGTCAAACATGCTTTAATTATACCCTAATAGGCGACCGCGTTAATCCACTCACACATTAGTTACGACCACACAATAAGCAATTAATTTACACGTTTCTTCTATGCTAATCACTGCAATCGGCCGTGTCAAACTGGGAAATTACGTAATGTCACTGGGTCGATGTACACATCAATCCCGCGCTCGATTCACACCTAATCGAGTGTGCCCTATTACCGCTCGTATTGACACTTATTGACCATGTTCCGACTTCGGTTTCTTTAAAAGTAAATCAACGTTATGTTTGTATGAATTACGATAAACTGATTTGCTAAAAACTTAAAATATGCAATTATAAAGCGCAAACTGCAATTGGATACAGTAATGTAATGGAATATCTGGAACAGTTGTTCTTTGTTGCATTACGCATCAACATGTCTAAACGAACGTGCCTTACAATAGACGATCGTGTCCAAGTTGTCAAACTTTTGAACAGTGGGAAAAGTTGCCGTGCTGTTGCATCTGAGCTTGGTGTCGGAAAAACGCAAATTCAGAACATTGCAAAACAAAACCGTGAAATAATGGACGAATATGAACATGGAAATTCGAAAGTGAAACGAGTCAAACGATTAACTCAAAATGACTCGCTAAACGACTTAGGTTATCGTTTGTTTTTGGATGCGACCGGACGTCAAGTGCCAGCGTCACATTCTAATTGACATGCGAATGACATCATCTGTGAAACAAACTACCATTCATAATTATTTCAGTGCTAAGTGATGATTTTAGAACTGTTGTTTGCAATTTGAAAACATGTCAATTGTAGAGTATATACTTTAATTACATACTAATTTTATTACAAGACGATAGAGGATTTAACACAAAATACAAACTGACTGTGAAAATCCAGGAGGAATGTACACAATACAAAATGCACAAACATAATATTTGATAAACATACACTTATTTATGTGCTGATTTATTTATTTTTAAAGACCTTAGTTGACCTTGACATGCCTAACTGTTCTGTTACACTAATAAAATATATTGATGTTATTGCTTTCTCTGCTCCTTGCTTATACAACACAATTTGTAAAGTTCAAGCGTGGTTCTCACAAAAAGTAACCATGCTGCATTAAGAGACCACCTGTCTTAAGAGACCACTTTTGCCCTGTCCCGATGGTGGTCTTTTAATACAGGTTTGACTGTATATCACAGTATCGTCCTGACAGTTAACGTCATAAATATACAATCAGGTGCAGATAACAAGGATAAAAATATCCCAAATTACATTATAACAAAAATAGCCATGCCATGATAACCTCATTTTTTTCAGGATGTAATAATTACATGATGAGATGTTGAAATATCAGCAAACCAATGTATAATCAAGGCCCCCCAAGTCTGATCTAGGCACAGTATGGTGATTTATAGCAAAGAGTTGGCATCAAACCCTATGGGTATTGTTCATAATAACAAAAATTCCCAAATAACCTCAGAATGGCAGAAAGAGGAAGTCTGGTAGTGATCAGTCAGGTGAAGGTCAAGGTTTGTATGAATTGGGAGTCATGATTGTGAGGCTTTAACCATACAATCAGTAAAATATGATTTATTCTATTATATTTACTGAATTATATTTCATAAACAACTTTTGTAAATATTGATAAGGTTAGTAAGTAAAAACTTCTTTTATCTGAATAATTGTTGAAAATAAGTTCTTTATGATAACTTTTCGTTGATAACTACACTTTTAATTTTTTAGAGCATATTAGTTGGATATACAAATTTTTGCCATTTATATCAAAGTACTATCCCAACAGAGTAAATGCAACTGACGTTCACTAGCAAACTATTAAACGTGAAATAATTTGATTAAAACTGCTGTAATGATAGCACAGCATAGATAAGACAGATGTATGTTTTATTGTAGGCCTGCTGTCAAGAAAGTGCCAGGATGTTGCTTCTATACCATTTCCTCCTCTGTTTATCACAATACAGCCATGGAAACCAGAACTTCCTGTTTACAGAATCAGTCTACAGTAAACACAGCACTCTAATAATCTAGATGCCACACTTTCTATTGCCTGTCTGAATTATTTCAACACCAAGCAGTTGGTGATCATCTGGTTAAAGTCTAGATTAGGAAATAGGGAAATGATCATCTATTTAAAGTCTTGATTGTTGACATTGATATCAAGGTAACAAGAAAAAGTTTCTATCATCTTCAATTCAACCAATTACAACCTATTCAATCATTCTTACATAGCTTGCACACAAGTCACAAGTTGTTTTCTTCAATACTAGCAGGCTATGGATATTTGATAAATTCAACTTATCTGTAAAAAGTTATTTTTACCTGAGAAATGATTCGGAAGCATCCATCTTGAAAATCATAAAATTATTTGAAATCTTACCTCCAAACTATCATGCAGGTAATTTTGTTGTATTTTTTCACCAGAGAAATGAACAGGTTATGAATATGAAAAACAACTTTTTAAAAGAAAATGTTCCTGAAGCCATTACAAATGTACTTGTAGACAACAATGTACTTGTATATAAACAATGTACTTGTAGACAAACATTGGACCTGTAGACAAACAATGTACTTATATAAAAAACAATGTACTTGTAGATAAACAAAGAATTTTGAAATCTAGTCTTCCAACTAACTGAAACAACAAAAATTAAAGGAAAAAAAACTTTAAACTCGTTATAGCCAATTAGTTTCTGAAAAATTCTTATTAATAAAAAACACCTTTACAGTTTAGTACAGATAAACCAATTTGTTTCTGAAATTTTCTATTCATAGTTTTAACACAGGATTAGGCAATCTTTGCATCAAAGTTGAAGAACTAGGTAGTTAATGTGAACAGGTATCAGTGATTGTGTGTAGATAATGACACCCCACCCACAAGGGTAACGCATAGTAAACCTGTAGTAAGAGTAGTTCCAGGGAATGTCTCGGGCAGGAATGTTGCCACAGAAAATATGAATGAAGCAACAGAGAGTACAAGCCAGGCACTATAAGATAGGAGAAGAGCCACTTACCAGCTCCCAGGGAAAGGTATTTTGTTTATAAGATGTGGAATGTAGGTGATAACTTAATATTGCACTAGGATAAGCCATAGTTTGGGAAAATGTTTATGTTCTGAGTAATGAAGGAAAATTAATTCAATATTCTGGTAGATAATGTTAGCTTATTGATCATGAACATAAAAATCAGGTAATGATAAAAAGTCATAGTAATTATTATAATTATTGTCTTATCTGACACCTGTAGCCAATTACAATATGTTTAAATAAAAGATACTAAGTTACTGCAGTTCAAGTATTTGGTCTTAATTGATGAGAGAAAAAACAATATATTTGGAATTAAACAAATCTTCAATTCAGAAAAGACCTTCTTGGATAAGAGAATTAAGTTTTAATAATTTTGGACCCAGATATTTCTGAATTTATTCAGAAGGTAGTCAATGACCAAGTTTTGCTGACCTAGCTGCTTGCAGACCAGTGTGGGAACTAAACTACTTGAGGGCCAACTAATTAGTTCTGAACAACAACAGGAAGCAGAGGAAGTCATTAAAGAAGTCACAAAACACCCCTCTCAAGTCCAATAAAAATGGAGAAAAACAACAACACTTTTTTCCTCAATTGGAAATCATTGTTTGAATAAAATGAGTTTTTCAAAAGTTTAAAGTTTTTACTTATATGCTAAACGATGATTATTTTTTAATATTCAAATATTTTGAATAGCCTCATAAATTAATATGAACCTGCTATAAGATGAAGCAATGTTTAAACAAAATGATCTGGAGCCTTACTGTCTGCATTTTCCCAAGTTCAATTCTCCAACCCTCCCAGACTATGTTAACAATTCCCAGTTAACTATTTTCACACAGTATGTATTGTTCTCCCAAGGGAATCTGGACCCAATTTTATATTGTATACTATGCCAAACCTGCAGTTATTGGGTGCAGTAAACTTAACAGAAAGCAGTAGCTCTGCCAACATGTTGTTTATGAAAATAAATATTGGTCTAACGATTGAGAGCATTTATGCTCAGCTTTCAGTGTAAATAACTCCAAACAAGCATGTGTTTTACATAAAAAGGTGTCATAAAACAACAAAGTAAGTGCATAACTGTCCAAGTTATTTTGTTGTTGTTTGTTTATTTGATCACATATGGATTTTACTCAAACATGTGATATATCTCTGATCTTAACTCATAGTAAGTTTTAATAATATTGCTGTTTTGCATTTGAATGTGAGTAATGATACTTTAAAGTAAGGTCATCAAGTTTAATATCTTTTGATTCATTGTTTCCAAAATTGAATTATTTACTTGTCTAACATCAGTCCTAGTAACAGTTTGTTGATGACATACCACGATAAAAAAATTTGGGGGTCATCCTCGAACATATGATTTATTGGGAAAAAAAAAATACAATTGCAAATCTGGCCAATAGGGTGTCTCAAATGATTTTCAGACATGAGTCCAATGTGTTACAATATTAGGCTTGGAAGGCACAAATGTAGAGTACTTACATCGTTTTCATTACAATTGGTACTGGGACAATCATAGCCCCCTCCAGCCTTGTCAAACATCTGAGACAGACTCTGCATCTGAGGACCCACGTTCTTCTGCCATGAAACAAAAACATCATGACATCAATAATATTATAAGATGACATAATAAAATAACATGTTAATTAACAGGGCATCGACTGTCCCTCCACCACTAAACAAAACAGCTATTGGTCAGTACTATGTCCATCATAAAAATTGAAATATTCAGTAATAATGTGATCAATTGACAAGCCACGATTTAACACATTTGCAATAGTGTGGTACCTGTATAAAAGGTAAACAATTTAACAAAGTATCCATATACTGTATTAGCACAATAACATTTTAGTCATGTGGCATCAATAAAAGAGCAATAAAAAGTCTGTAATAACAGGTACTATAATTAGGTTTAATTAACAAATATCTGGAGTATTAGGAAGCCCAATTTGACATTTCAAATCAAATCATCAAAATAACTCAGTCAAAACAACTCCCCAGAAACAGTAAAAACTAATGAAAACATCTGATAATAATTATAAGAGAAATTAGGATTCTAAGCAGTCGTTAAAACAAATAAAGCATACCCTTGCTAATATCCTCATTCTATGAATGTTGTTATGAACAGAATTAAAATCTATATTCCATATCCTCACTTGTCATCATAAAACATAAAACTAACTGTAAAATGGTTTGGCGGCATATGTTTATAACAGCAAAGTGTTTAGTGTCAGGTGCTTGTAATGGAGATATTCAATTGGCTAAATGGCTGCAGCTCAAATCTGATTGGCTGATGCATGAAAACATGCTGGAAATAACCGTTAGTCAATGATGAGTAGCACATGGAGGCTTGAATCATTTTAATGGAAAACAACAACATTGGAATGATGCCAGCAAAACACTGTTGCTTGTAGAGGTAGGATGTGGGATTTAGAAGAGGAAATGAAACAATTACAGCATTTACCACTAAAATGGTCAGATATATATTATTTTATATGGCCTTATGTTTCTTAAATAAATCAAATTAACCAATGTCATTCTTGAACATCTTTTGCTTATCCATTTTTGTAGAAAATGATCACAGTTTTAGTAAGTAGATGGTATTTTTCTGCTTATCGGTTATGTAAGAGGCCTTGTAACTTTTGTACTGGTATTTAAGGTCTTTTACTAGCAACTGATGATCCTTCCTCCTTTACTTTCTTGAAAGATGTTGAAATTCTCCAATGTTAATAACTTTTTCTTTTTTGTGATATTTTCTTAATTTGTTTCCAAAAAGATTTTTGTCTTCCCTTGCTCAAAAACAACCTTGAAGGAAGTACAACTTTAAAATTATAGCATCAGCATTTCTGAATAATGCAATGAAACTTTTTCTTGTCTTCCTTAAAAGGCAAGGGGAATTTTGTGCATACAACCTCTTAAAATGGTAAATGAATTTTTTTTTTTTTACTGGTATGTAACGTAACAACATCCTGTATGAAAAATGCTGCATGTAGAGAAACTATGAACGGAACAGGCCCACTTCAGAGCTGGTATTATGAATGGGTGGACATGGAGAGTCCTTCACAACTCCTACACACTTAAGCTGGGATTTCCTTAAAATCCTAATATAGAATACATGGCAGAAAAAACTACAGTAGATTATGTCGAATTTAGATTTAATGGAAAAGTTTCTTTTTTCTTTACTACTTTGAAGTAATTTCTCAGAAATGAAGCAATTTCTCTAAACCAAGACACATTGTTTAAAAAACATAAAACAACAACAAATAACACAACACATTTGATGATGGACAATAATGTATGTTACTTATTTTTTTAGAACCAAAATTAACATCAACAACTCAAAGCATTAAAATCTGACATTATACTTTTTCATAGTTCTCCTACTAAAGAAACTGGCCATTTTAGTAAGTTCAAAACAGACCAAATGCCTGACAAAATTCCATCAGTCACATTTCTGACACATGGAAAAACCACAGCTAACCTATAGTACCCTGGTGAGGCTAGCTCAACAACAGTTAGTGCCACAAACCTAGCCAGGCATGTGACATGATGAGTGAAAGCCATGATGGAGATGTATAGAGTCCCTTATACTGGTTGCCAGTGGGCTCTGAGCCCAAGGAGGGAGCCCATTAAAGTGTCAGCTGACTACATGGGAGCCCTGCCCTAACCTGCTAGATTTGAGAATAAACCCAAAGGATTGAACCCACTGAATTGATTAAATGCATAAATTAAAGCATATATAATATCAGATAATCTGCACCAAATGGTGCAGTTTAAGATCAGCCAGATCCCAGCTTAAGCTGGCTGATCTGGAGCAACACAATTTGCCTAGATATAGTTCAGATGTAATTCACACTAAGCTAGTTGAGAGTTAATGGGTCAGAGACCCTGTCTTAAACAAGGAGCCCTCTGATGACTTTTCCTAGCAACTACTGATGAACCCAGCTTCATAACAGACAAATAAACTCAGTCCTGCAAAGGTTCCTCCCGGCTTGGAGATTCCCTGGAGGCCATTAACTAGTTAGCTGGCCATTAAATGTTGGAACACTTGTTCACCGTTTATTAGTCCAGGTAATCTGATGCCGGACACCCTGTCATGGCAAACTGAACTTGACATGTGCTTATACAGATCATATACACTAATTTATTGTGCTGTCAAAGTAATTATGGTGAAAAAACGCTTAACAAGCTTCAAGAGTGCCTGTAATTTGTCAGGATGTATATAATATATGTCTCTAAAATGTTATGGCTATTTATATAGCCCATATAGGCACCAGGCCAGAAAAAAATGAAACCGATGAATGTGTATGCGTGCACTGAAATTCTACACAGTCATGATTGTAGTCTAACACTGTAGAAACATGGGAGGATAAGTTATAAACAGTTTTTCTCTATCCAGAATTATATTGATTTGGACAGTTCTTTTTTTGTATCCCAATTGTATCATATTCATGGTATAAGTAGAAATGGGGTGAATGGGACCTTGCTCAGATATGATACTTCCTATATGCGAGTATGAATAAAGAATCTTTATAACTTTTCTGACATGGAATAAGGGTTCTATCAATCAAGCATGTCCGCCTTGAAAGGTTCACACAGAGTTCTGGGATTTATACAGCTCATGAGAGAATTGGAACTTGGATTGTAGGACAGATTATTGTCAGAGTTGGGCATAGAAGTTGAGGAGATCTAGGCCAAACAAATTAGGCCTGGTGTCCACTGCAAATAGTGGTAGCAGTATGTAAATACACTGAAGAGCAGCGAATCAGTCTTATTTAACAGACCAATTTCTTAAGTGCATGCTTTTTATGTACATGGACAATGATCAATTAGGTTGTTAATAATAACCACGAAAGAATAGTAAACTGCTTCAGACTATAATTATCATATTGATTATTCATTTTTTGTTTAATACAAAACTAAAATCACAGCACTTCAACATGATCATTCTTTATGTTACTAAAGATATATAATTCTGTTTAGAATAGTACTTGTATTTGAAGAAAAAACCCCACAATTTATTAACAAATGAATGAAAAACTTATCCCAAGAAATAGTAAACAACATATCACAATTACTGCAATCCTACAGCAGACTTTTTCTTTATCAAACCAATTTATCTCAGGCCTTCTGAAAGCTTTAATGACTAGTTTTTGCCTCCATTTATGATTCTGCACCAAACTTCTAAGAAACATATAAACAATGACACTTTATCTCATCTCCGCAGACAAAATACACTGAAATAACATTTAGGTATAATAGATGCAATGTTAAGCTATCTATTCTCTTGTGGAGTTTTCGCAATGTATGCCAAGATTTGCGCATGTGGTGTTTATTTAATGAACACAGCCATTGAAGATGCTTAACTTTTAACCTGCTTAGCATGAAATGATTAGGTGCAAATCGGTAAATAGAATATATCCAGGTTAGTCCATTCCATACTGGGAGTTGTATGATCAAGATATGCACTATATGCTGCCAATTCTTCCTTTAGCATTTTTTGTGTGCAAAAACGCATCAATAAAAAAAACCAACAATTACCCACATCGTAAGATTGTGAATGGCTTATAAACAAAAGTAGCAGACTATGTAAGGGCTGGGCTTGAAGCACTTAGAGACAGGAGTGCATTTAAGGCACATGGCTTATCTAAATGTGGAAGGAATGGCTGGATAGGGTTTGTTGTTAGAAGTATAGAATCCAGCACACCTGTTGGTGTTTGGCAAGGTATGTGGTGGTAGTGGCAGTATGTTCACTCAGGTTGATTGCAGAACAACAACATTCCTGGACAGTTCCATGGATTCAGAGACCAATGATTGCTCCACAGAAGTCCAGTTAACACTGAGCCTGCTTGGCCCAAACTGACTTACTCTTTTTTAATTTAAGATGCAATCACTTTATTCATTTTTCTAATAAAATGCAGCCTTAATGTAAGACTAAGCAAGAAAACATGTGAATCACAAAATTATAACATTTTAATATTTAGCTATTATAAAAGTGAAAAAATTGTGTAATTGTGTTTGTACATCTTTTGAAACAACAGTAATTATGTTTGTCTTAAAACAGTATGACAGTCAGTTATTATATGGAAACGCTATGAACAGCATCTAAGGCAACAAGGGTCATCCCACCTTGAGTGTTAAGTGTCTGGCACTGTACGATGGCACTATTGTTGGTGTAGAAATAGACATGGTGGCAGAAATATGCCTGGTAAAACAACTATGTGTCTTAAAGGTAGGATCCATGTCATTTATAATTACTTGTTGTTCTGAGAGTTTATTTCCCTTGTATTTTTGGGTGTTCACTAGACATATTAGAAAAAAGTGCAAACTTAGGAATGCTAATGCTTGTTTTGTTTTTAGAGACATTTTACCAAGACAATTACGATCATTTTACTAATTTCCAACTATTAATGATGGAATGTATGGGTAGAACCACTGGTGCACAGCAGGTCAGATAAAAGAGTTCCAAACATGCTTCAACTGAGCCCCAGAGCCAACACAGTGAAGGTAAGAGATGATAACTCTAACCTCTTGGCCTCCAGTGCCCCAACTGTTTATTTATAATTAAAATTATTTGTAACTGTAGTTTGTTTCTAATACATTTCTGTCTATACAAGGTAAATGTAACTTAAACAATAACGTATGTTTAAAAAACAACCCAGATAGATGTAACGTTGTCTTCTGTTCACAATCATTTAAATGGCTGTTTATATATATATATATCCCAGTAAGAGTATTTTGAATGTTAAAAAAAATTAAATGAAGAAGAAATGTATCAATTACTGTAACGAGCAAGTAAATAAACACCTTTTACCTGATAAATAAACACAACTTTCCTCCTTCAAAAAGCTAGATAATACTTAAGTCAAAAGTTGCCTTCAATCAAATGCAGTGATTATTATATTCAATTTACCATTAATGAAACCATTATGTCAATGTGTCTGAATATATATGGAATTGAAGAAGGCTATTTCTGTAGTAGATTCAGCATCACTAACAGGACAAGAACACCCATACACAATGCATGATTCAAAACTGCTATATTAAGACACATTGGAGAGGCTGAGAAGTGATACTAGATGCATATTCAAGTATTCTATGTATCGCTATGTAATTCCCCATACATTTCAGAAACTTGTCAGGAAAGAAACCTAAGATGATGTTATTATAGCAATTGACATACAAAAAGATGGGTTTATTTGTTTCTTCCGAATTTGATGGAATGATAATACAACACTTTTCTACGAATTTGTCAGGGAAGAAGCACAGAGCAATATATAGATGGATTCCCACAAAAAAACATTATAATATTTTTACTATAATCAGGGATTCCCACAAATTTCTGTTGGTAAAATTCCAGATTTTTTTCTAGACTTTTTCATTGGGGGGGGGGGAGAGGGATTTTGACATCAAAGTCAGGCTTTGCAAATGAGTTGCGTACTGAAGGCTGGCTAGATTGTTGTAGCTAACGTTCACATCCATTATTGACAGCATATTTACATTAAATCTCAGCAAACTGAATTCAATGAATTTCGTGACTAAACAGGCTTCGCAAAAATGCAGGAGACATCGTGAAACATGATCAAATGAAAACTTGCAAAATGGTCCCGTTTTATTTACACGTTATGATAACAAACGGCTTATTTTGTTCCCAGATCCAATTGTACTTTTCCCAATTTCTAACTGACTTTGAACAGATAGTGTAAAAATCACAATATTTTTACAACAGGAAATAGAATTTTCAAAATTCCCGCGTTTTCCCTATTTTCCCGGTTAGCGTGGGAATGCTGTAAAATGATTTATGTACGTGATCAAAATCAAAAAGATAAACCTCTATACTTACTAACTTTTTTATCATTTTAAATTGACAAAAAAAGAAAGTTATTTGTTTTGATGTACTTGGTTTAGTATGTTTTTGCTTCGATGCATTATAATGCAACATTAACCAATGTGAAATCTAGTGAACATGCACATGGCAAATGCACACGTTTCAACAGGATGGCAACGCCTCATTAAGCTGGAGGTTTTAAGTACTGCACTTGTTATTAAAATCTCACACAATTAACAAGTCCCCCTTACCTCCTCCACCTCCCTTCCCCCACCAGCATTAATAATTTGTATTCTTTTTCCACTCCCACCCCACAAACACAAATCATAATTATTCATTATAATGATCAATGTATATACCATTATTTCACTACTTTACTTCTGTAAATATGTAAACAATTAAATCCTAACACTGGGACTATTTAAATATGTACATGTAAGTATCATTAAAATAGGATCCGAATCTGCAATAAAATGAACATAAACTGTGGACAGCATACCCCACACTTTTCTCAGTGCTGAAACGTCGAACAAGGGGCATTAACCATATTACCTGCCCTTTTGAAATGGATTCCCCATTAAGAGTGAAACTAGTATTATTTCAAGTTAAATCTAAGTATCCATGACATTTTCCATAAAACAGACTTAACCATAAAAAATCATGACAGACAATTACCCCCCCCACCCCACCCCACCCCACCCCCCACAAGCTTTTTGATTTATTCCTGCTATGTCCTCATCATTATAAATGCATCCTTTGTCAACAGTCAGTTTATATACGACCACTGGACTAATTGAGAATAGCAAAGCTCCAATGGAAATATGTTCTGCTGGAGTTCAACTGATTATAATTTGATTAAGTCAAATTTTGAATTGCCTTATTAAGGTGTCCTTGAGGTTTGATTGCTGTGCAATACTGATAACCCGGACACAATGTGTTTTTGCTGTATCATGCACAGTGCTCCGATGTTTGGGCCCGATAGATAAGAACAATTACAGTTCTTACTGTCGTCATGCCACTACCCTATCAAGGCTATATCACTCAATCACAAGGAACTACTTTTGTAATATCCTGTATAGTAATGTAATAAACATTAACAAGTGGGATTGAGAAATGAAACAAGCCGTACAACTGGCCAATTTCCTTTTAATGTCATTATTCAGGAGTATTGTCTTCAAACTGTAGAAATGGTACAAAATCTAGAAATGCAGTTCATCTTAATTGATTGAGTTATAAAAATAAATAAAAAAAAACCACCTTTAAAGCAGGCATTCCATAATTTTTTAATCAAATTTAAGTTCCATTTTTTAGCAAGTTACTTAATTTACTACTAAATGCTTGATAAAAGGAATGCAAACTGGCAAGAGATGAAGGGAAAATAGTGAAAAGTGTAAAATTGTTTAGAAACACCAACTATGAAATTATATACAGTTTACTTCACATTTTCTTAATGCTCTTTTTTTGTATGTTTCCCAGAAGACAAAATGCCATGCATATAACCATAATGATACCATTCTACTAAAGGTTTTTGTTATTTGCTGGAGAATATACAGGGCTGATGTATTAAAGTTGACAAGTAATATACATCAGGGGAATAAATAATCCTTTACATTCATATATATCTAGCAGAATTTGGGGAAAGTTTTCTTTAATAAGATTGGTTGTAAATAAAGAAAATTGCTTCTACAGTGTATCAAAAGTAACAATCCATTATAAACTTTCTACTGCATAATCAAATTTTATCCTGTGTGTTGCCTTTTAGAAAATAAATAATGTCATAATTAAAAGCAGTAAATTTCCACAGCATAATAATAAACTCCATAAAATATTCAAGTATTGAAGGACTACAGGGGAGCTGTCAGTATTTAGAACCTAAGGCAATAAAACATTCTTGTGAACAAACTTAACCTCTGACCTAAAATGAAGCCTTCTTGTTAGTTGTTACATAGAAATAATTGGCCAATCACATGGCTAAAATATGTGTTTGAGATTAAATGCTAGAAGAGATTTATAGCACTGAAACCTGGCCACCAGATATCTAAATCTATGAGCTTGTGTTTTATACTATAATCGTTATGCATTTGATTTGTTAAATGTAAATAAAAAATTACTTCTGGCTAATAGAATCATGGAGAATAATGTAATTATCAAAACTCAAATTTGAATAACATTAGGTCTTCATCCTTGGTACCATATCAGAGATAGTTATCTTTCAAAAAGTCAAGATTTCTGGCCAAACATGGGAAAAAGCCCCTAAAAAAATTCAAGTTTTCCCTCCAAACATAAAAAAAGCCCCTCAAAAAATCAATACTTTCCTTTCAATGAGCAAAAAGCGTATTATAAAAATGTAATCTAGATTCTATGGTTTCATGTTTCCTTGTTATTGTAGGGGACCCACTTGACAAAGGTCTCAGTTTTATCATGGCACCATAGTAGGAGCCAATTCCTGTTATTAGGATTGAGGAAATATTTGGGTGCAGTCTCCAAGTGTGTACGTGTGGCAGCTCAATGGATTGAGGAAATGGCAGAAATGTTACAACACCATAGGTCAGCTAGAAGTGTTGCTGCTGTTGTTGCTGCTATTATAATTGAAGATACACAGGATGTTTGCAGCAATGTTAGCTATGACAAAAAAAAGTTTGGGAAAAAAAAAGAGTGGCCACACTTCCTTCTGCACTTACTTGTTTCTCTCTCCAGATCAAATCACATCATTTACATGTCAACATGCATACCAAAATAAATTTGTAACAGTAGATGGACACCATTGATCCTTTCCTACAGTAAACCCATTATTGTAGCTCAGACAAAAATGGAAAGTACTCAGACAGCTCAGTGATCATGCAATGTAAATGTGACACATCCATATCTTGTATCAGACTCCTACTGTCAACACCTGGGTTAATCCCCATGCAACAGATAGCCCAGCAAAAGCTTGTGAGTTGATGCTGATAACTCAAGATATCCCACCCAGGTAACAAACAAATGAGGTTGGGGGAACCTACCACATTTGCTTAATTTGTCAGGGATATATCCCATGGAAACCTAGGACATTCCCCTAATTTGTCAGGGATATAACTTGCCACCTTTGATGAAATCCCAAACTAATTCATACAGTTAACCATATACTTAACCAAAACTAGTGCCAGTAGAAACTACATTGCAGGTCCTGATCTGACCATTCTGAGCAGTGGATGGTCTGGATGATCACTAAATGCATTCAATTTGTGCTTAGAAAGCAAAAAGCTAAGTTTCAACTTTTTTTGTCTCTCCCATCACCCCACTGAGGACTTATTTTAGACCCTATCCAAAACTCGTACACTGCTCCCTTGAGCCAAGAAGCCCATTTGTGCCCAGCCTGAAAGCTTTAAATGCAAGGCTATTAGTCTGTACCTGTAAAAACAGCCTCTGAATGAATGACACAGAAAAAGGCAATACACTGGAAAGCAGTAATACAGCCCTCAATTAGCTTTAATTGAATGCAAAATTGACTTTAAGGGATACCCTTAGAAAGATGTGACAAAGGGAAGAAATCAATAAATATAGGGCCCTTGGGTGACAGATTGTGTCCCTTGCAGTACTGGATCTCTAAGACTTAGTCTTACTATACATGCCCATTACGTGTAATAGACAAGACAATGCTCTAGGCACATTAGTTCAGAAAAAAGAAACAATATTTCATTACATGTGGTGTTTTTCCCCACAATCATAAAAAAAATTTGCCAGCTTATTGGGATTAAAAATTAGCTTTTTCACAAAGGATACACCTGCGTATGAGGTGATATGAGGGGCCATTTAAGGGGCTGTGATGACTCAAGGGCCAGTGAATCATGATGTGGCAGGTATGCAGAGGGGGACAGGGGACTTCAAACAGAAGGGATAACAATAACCTATGATTAATATCTTAACCTGCTAAGCATGAAGCGATCAGGATTAGGCAAAAAGTGCAGATCAAGACCAGTAAGCTTAGGCTTGGAGCTGTCTGAATAGGATCTGCACTATTTGTTGCAGAGTCTTGAGTATTATGTATATAAAATGAATTTTGTTGTTAGCAAAGACCCTAAGGATTTAGTATGGGTTATAAATAAATATATTAGGCTAGGGGTTGAAGGAATTGTGGGAACCATTAAGGGAGTCAACAATCAATATCAAGCTGTCTGGAGGACTCCAAGGTGTTACAGCATGCGATTTCTCACAATGTAACAAAGCTTTGACACTTGACAAATAAATCCCAATGAATAATCGCTGAAGAACTCAACAACCTAAGTTTTACAAGCAATGAAATCTATCTTTAAATCACCAAATTTCTGACTACTGCCTACTGCTCACAAGTTTGTCATAGCCTAAACAAAGCAAAGAGATTAATGCTTCATTTACACAATTAATGCTTAATTGGTCCTAAGTTACCCTGCAATTTATATTTGGATGAATTATTTTAAGCAATTAGTAAATTTAAGAAGATTTCAAGCCAGTAAGATTACAAAGTAAACCAAAACTTTGATTAAGCATGTACTCAACTGGCAAAAAAAGTTTGTTTATTCATCAATGTTAATACATGGATCTTTTCACTTATTCCATAATGCTTACATAAAGAGACTAAGAATGCTGCATATATATATATATATATATATATATATTGTGGCGTAGGGGTGATGTGTGGGTGAACGCCTATAAACATTACTCTGTCATCCAGAGAGTCTTTCCACTTAAAAATAACTTCACATATACCGCTACATTTTGTCAAAAAATTTACCAATTCTTTATCATCTTCCTACGTCTACATGCCAAGGTGCCTAGACATATTGCAAGAGACTGACCAACAATTAGTGCAAACACTGATCACACAGCTCCAAGTCTTGGTAAGGTGTGCTTAGCAGGCTATGAGTTAAATTTAAATGGATATAGTCAATTACATAGCCCTACCCTAATGTACCATGTTCAACATCTTGTTTACAGAGAAGCAATTTGTAGGGGTGTAAAGAAGTAACAAGTTGACATGAAAGTTGATATGACAAGATCCTTTGATGCAGTGCTTGTTAACTTTGTGGAATGTGGTGTAAAGAGTCAACTGTAACTGAGTCCATCACAATAGTCACATTCCCAAGCTCAGATAATGCTCCCGTTACCTAACTGTGTGTCGATAGGTGTCCAATGTGACAATTTGAAAGACTTTTATGTGAAATAAATAAGTTCAGTTAACTTAATATGACACCGATAAGAATGTTGTAGCATTCCACAAAGTATTTAGGTCTATAGGCTGAATAAAACACAAAAACAAACAAAAAATTTGTTTGTAAGTACAAATACTTGCAACATAATTACTAATTTTCCATGCCAACTATTAAATAATGCCTTTCTGTAGTTTTAACATTAAGATTTTTCACAATGTGCTTGCCCTGAGTGACTGTAAACTATCATTCCTAACTTCCATGGTAAAATGTTATCACAAAAGATTAGTGTGATCCTAACATGTCATCCCAAGTTTTCATGGTAACAGGTGGAAGTAAAGAAAGTTTGTTTTTTTTTGCAGGGAGTTATGCATTAATTACATATTATACAGTTTGCTTACATAACAGATCTGAGATTTACATGTCAGTTTCTACAGTTTGGTGCAGCATTTCTATATCTGGAAGCTGTGCAATTACTACAAGTTATACCTGCATACACAAATATGTGTGACCTTTCACCTGTCATCCCCAGTTTCAAACATAACAAAAGAAGTTAAATGTGTTGCAAAATTTCTATATCAGGAAGGTGCAATTTATACAAGTTACAAAAACACACCAAGAAATGTGTGACCTTCACCTATCATCTCTAGTTTTCATGGTAACTAAAGAAGTTCAAGGTGTTGCAGCATGTCCATATCAGGAAGCTGTGCAATTAGTTTCAGGTATTGATTGGTGTTGACACCCTAGACTGTCACACCTGAGTTACAGTAGTAACACAAGATCACCCTGTCTTCCACACAGCAGGCAAATATCAATATTCTCCTAGAGAATAAAACTAACCTGGTCCTTGGAAACAAACTTCAACCAGTCTTTTCTTTTAAAATATGAAATTTCACATTGAAAACCAGGTGAAAATAATGAGCACAGTCATGTAAATCAGAGGGTAACTTGTTATTTAGCAGGCTTTTTCAAGTCTGAGGCAGGGACACCTATGTCTTATCTTAAGGTAAAAAGAAGTGTTTAAATCATTTATGAATCTAGTTTCAACAACTTCTATGTTGTAACATTTTAAGAAAATTCTTCAAAATTCTATAAAATGTAAACTTGGCAACACAAAACATAATATAGGTATTCTTTATATTCTATTTAAAGCAAGATACTCAAATTTTTATCCCAACACAATCACAATGAATAAATGCAATATTAAATTTGACAGGAGAACTCATCTTGGAGCTATCTGATCATAATGGGCATGGTTGGCTGCTATACTGTAAGTGTCTAGCAATGTACCTTGATAGATTTGCATGTAGGTGTCAGCAAGCAGTTAAGGCCTTATAATGCCTATAAAGGTACAGTCTTGTAAGAGCAAAGGGCTGCTGCAGTCCTGGTGCTGAACTGATATTATATGCTGACATTATTTTCACTCCCCAAGAAATGATAAAAGAATTACAGATCCTTCTTTTTTCAAACAATAGAAACTGATGAACCAAAGCCATCATTATCTGATAAGACAGGATGGTGCCACAGTATTGAAAATGAAACATTTTTAATGGTTCCCATAATATACTGTATCCATTAGAGATTTAACAGTCTTCAATTTGCCAAAGAAATTTCAATACTCTTTCAAAGTTGAGGAAGAATGAGAAATGAGAAAACTCACTTCTCCTCTAAAACTTACTACAGATTCTTGGAGAACTTCCTGAAATAACATTATGAAGGGCAAAGACAAAATGTTTGCCTGATTCAAAAACTGATAAAGATCTCTCATCACAGCAAAATGGCCCAAAGATCTAAGACAGAAAAAAAGTCCTGGGGTGCACCTATCATAGCCTGTGATCTATAGACAGACCAGAAAGCGGAAAGAGTGCTTGACTTTGGTTACTTTATTTACCTCAAAGGCATCTTTTAAGAAAAGTATTAGATAAAAAGAAAAATATTTAATGGTCAATACTTATTAAGCAGCTCTTGCACATTGCATTTTTATTTTAGAAATAAAAAAAACAACACACAATACAAAACAGCAATCAGCAAAATAGTCTTCCATAGAAATGGAATATATTATCCAATAAATATTACTTAAATGACTTTTTTTTTCTCAGGTTACTGGGTATTGAGTAAAGTACTTTCTTCTTACCCATAATTTTCATTATTCAATTTAATTTTCACAATTGAGCCTGCCATAGGATCCTCCTTCGAGACCTTTCCAGAGCATCCTGGAGCCATGAAAGATCTCTGTTATCATCAACAGGTAGCCAGTATTCAGCCAATGTGGCTTATCAGCCTCCCATATCTGGCCCCAAAGTTCACCAGAGATAAACCAGCCTCAATATTCTGCCTGTTTCGCCACATAAATTACCCCCTAAACAAGGGTCGGAGGGATACCTAACATTGACTGCAATGAATAGTCAATCAACATCAACTGATTTGCAGCTTGCACATAAAAAATCTTCACTAACATTATGTGGATGTTAGAAACAATATCGAACTCTTAGAAAATTTAAATATTCTATGACAGATAGATCATAAGCCTACAGATAATCTGAACCAACAATAAGGAATTCAAATAAAACCCATCAGTAAAATTCATTACAACAACTTAAGTTATGCTCAATTAAAACATTTTAGTACACTAAATCTGAAGAGCATGACCCAGCAAAATTCAACAGTCAATGAAGGCTTCCAAGTCTAATAGAAGACCTATTTGTGTTTGTTTATTACTCCACAACAATGTACATTAAGATAATATAAAGCTGTTGTTCTGACTAATAAATCAATTGGTAAGATGCTCAAGAAGTGTTTAAAGTGTTGCTAGGCAACAGATCCCTGTTCAACATTGGGATACATTCTTGACATCAGAGGAACACAGTTATACTCTCACCAAGAGGTATTGTTCTATGTTCCTAAGTTTGATGCTTTTATGAGTATCCATTGAAAAATGTGAAGAGCAGCTGTTGCCTTGATGTTCTTGGAAGACTGAGTTTGTTAACCATACAATTTCAGCAGAAAAATCAATACTGCTTAAAATGGTAAGCACTCCAAATGATCTGCACCTTTCTATCATGGGTAAGATTTAATCATCTGTCTGTAAATCAGCGTGATTCATGAAAAAAAAACACCTTTATTTGTTAACTTATTTTTTTCCAATGAAGCATGAAAAGAGAAAGATAAACTATGGGATGAGTTTTAATGACACTATCAGCATTGTGATAGATCAAACCTGGAGATGTAGTCTTTACTTTCTCCATATGTTCTCCATATGGTAAGTAAAGTGACATGTACACTATGTACACTATGTATGAAATCAAACACCCATAACCATGGGGATCACTAACCAACAACATATACCATGGCTGAGTATGGAGGAATGAAACATCAACCGACTCCCAAGTCAAACCTGGTCACTGCTGCTGACAACCTCTCTGTCCCCTAGCCATGGACACCAATATTCAGTGAAGATCAGACATTGAGATCTCTGAGCAAGCAAGAGCAAGTCATGATGTGGTAACATTGGTTCAAAATGTTGTCTCAAGCCTGAAGGTGTGTGGATGTATCTTTACACTGGGCAACGCATGACAAGGTGAAGGTTAGTTGGGGCCTAACAGAGGATGTGGGGTCTGAAGACTGGATAGGGCTGTACCACTCAGGGGAGACAATTGTTTCCAAGTTATGGGACAGTAAAACCAAGGGTGCCAACAGTGGTCAGAAAGGGGAACTGGTCTGGGATACTGTCTGCCATCCTTTTTAATAGACACTAAGACTAGTATATGTTACAAGTACTTCAATGGAAATAAAGGAGAACTGGTAGATACAAGTCCTATCATCATGGTGAAGAGGTATACATATCACTTTCGATTCTTCTATGCTAAGGACATATATATCATTTGATATGAGTCATGTCACATATAAACAATTGACTAGTAACAGAAATCCGATTGTGCTGGGTTAGATGCATTTATTTCTGTGTTACATTAAGCATAACATACCAGCTTGTTTAAAGTGATAATTGAAATTACTTTGTAAAATATAATTTAAATTTTTAAATGTACGATATTCACTCTATGTACTGGGATTGGGAATCTTGTAATAAAACATGGATTCAGATATTTGATAACAAAAGAGATTAAAAGTGTCCCAATATCTAGAGACACTAGAGGTTCTAGAGATAATCTTAATTGCCAGAATCATCAATTGCTAAAGATCTACCACATATCAGGGTAAACAAGAAGACACCCCAGAACAAATTCATGTTTACAGCTGCAGGAATTTCTAAGGAGATGTGAAAAGTATGCTGAATGGTGAACAAATGCAATTTGCGACACAAATAAATTTTGTACAGGGCTCTGTTAAGTTACTGGTAAATATGAGTCACCAATTGTGTCATATTTTATGGTAATCGAATACTTAATGTAAAGTTATTATGTTTTCAGTTTCAATATTAAATTTTGAATTACTCCAAGGGTCTAGAACCAGAGAGAGGAGACAATGGCTAAACCTAAAGAGAAAACCTCTAGACCTTTTGAACAGAGATGCTAAACAGCTGAGAAATTGCGGCACACAGAAGCTGAGAAACTGGCCAGTGATATGAAGACTGAAACATTTGCTGACTTCTCCATTGTAGGAATCAGTTCACTCGGCCTGCACAACTTTATTATCAGGGCAAGGTGGGTGTCTTATGACATCATCATCAACATATTCAACATCATGATGGTCTGTCATTATCATCACTAATTATAACTGATTATCAATATAATCCCCATTTATTATCATTATTTATTAATCATCATCATGAACAGCATTAATATAAGCATTAAAATTATTGTCAGCCTCAGTGACTTCTTTAATCAAAATCATCATTATTATCATCATCAATATCAGTACCATTTACAATAATTAGAATCAGACCTTTAATCATAATTATTATCAGATTCCATTTTATAAATGTTTTCATCAGTATCAACATTTATCATCATCATCATTTCTTTCATTATCAATTATTACCATTAGTGATGATGATATTCATGGTCCTTGCTGTTGATCCTGCCTAGAATTATTCAAGTATAATTTACATGTATTCATTTTTATTTTACCTATACTCTTGTCCCACATTCGAGATCTCCAAGTGAAGCAACAGCGAGCCCGATGTGGTAACATTGGCTCAAAATGGTGACTCGATCCTGAAGGTGTGTGGATATTTCTTTTCACTGAGCAGCCATGATGAGATGAAGGTCAGGTGAGACCTGACAGAGGATGTGGGGTCTGAAGACTGGATAGGGCTGTACCACTCAGGGGAGACAATTGTTTCCAAGTTCTGGGACAGTAAAACCAAGGGGTGCCAACGGTGGTCAGAAAGGGGAACTGGTCTGGGATCTAGATACGGTCTGCCACCTTTTTCATAGACACTAAGACTAGTATATGTTACAAGAACTTAAACAGGAATAAAGGAGAACTGGTAGCAACAAGTCCTATAATCATCATCAGCAAACATGCAGTAGCAGCAGTAACGCCAGCAACTGGAAATTCAGAGGTAAGTGTTAGCCTTGTTAGCATTTACCTTGTACATCATCAAACTTCATGACTATAATATGGATTGCATGTTCATGTCAGTAATAAATATTTTTTAACATAGCATAGTGACAGTATAAGAACCAATTATGACCAATTTTCTCTTGGCACTGAGTGTAATATACTGGGGCTTATCTGCTTCCTGGCTGATTAAATTGACTTGTTCATTCTCACTCATACCTATCAGTTTTTTTCTCAATGAAATGTTGACATTTATTCCTTAGTCAAGCTATGAGTCCTATATTATTCAAAGTAAAGTTAATTTAAGGTCTTTTAGATTTAAGTTCCAGGAAAGCAGTTAATGATGTGAAGATAATCCCTATCAAGGAATGTCCTTGACAGCATAACCTAGTTGTATGCCACTTCACAGTCCGCATACTTGGAGTAAATAGGCGCAAGTTTATCCCACACATCTGTACTTGGAAGCTCAGAGATCCAGCTAATGCAAATGTGTTCCAGAAAGCCATCAAGAAGAAAGTTATTGCTACTGCTGAATCCATCGATCCTGTGAATGCAGTGAAAGACGTGTGGTCTTTTCTCAGAGACTTACTCTTAGAAGCTAGTGTCTGAGGTGTTTGGCCTCTCCAAAAACCACCAATGAAAGCGTGAAACATGGAGGTGAGATGATAGGGTTGAAGATGCCATCAAGACGAAGTGGGCTCACGTTAAAACCTACAAGGACTTAACTAAAGCTGACAAGACCACTGAAGCTAAAGCCATATACAATAATACTAAGAGTGTGGCTAAGCATACTGTTGGGTTTGCCAAGTCTGAGGCCAACAAAGACACATTCGCGTACCTGTTGGACTTGCCAAGTCTAAGGGCCGAAAAGGACACATTTGTCAACATCTACCCCTGATGATGCAAGTATCTTCAAGCTTGCCAAGTAGATAGACAAAACATACCAGGATATTGTGGATGAGAAGTGTTGCAGGAATGATGCCGAGTAGCTTGCACTCGGCACTGAGGACAAGATGAAAGCAAGGGTTGAACACTATGCAAGGCTGCTAAATGCTGTGTTTGACAAAGCAACTTACTGCCCACCATACCCTCCTTTATAAATGTTAGTAAAGTTACAACATTGGCTGTCCAAGCAGGAAAAACTAATATACTATCATACCCTGGGGTGTCCAAATGCTTAAATAAAACAAGAGGGCCTAGAGAACATTAACAGTGAAGCTGCTAGCTCCTTTATATGATCAAATGCATGGTAATTGTAAATAAGTAATAAAACAACACAAACAAATAATCTGTAAGAATAATTAAGATAGTACCTGATATGAGTAAAAATTAACATGCACCATATTTGAGGACAGCACTCAACAGGATCAATGATCTGAAATGCTGTGTCCACCAACTTATAACCATGTTTGTTAAATGATAAATTGTAGTGGCCTGAAACACAGTGGCGAGAAGTTGTCTTCAGAGTTGATGGCCATTATGATAAAGACAGACCATCATTATGGATCATCCTGGACACTGAGAGTCATAAGTGGAGTTATCTAAAACAGAAATCACCTGCAATCAGTCACAAGTAGCCTTAATTAGACAGTCCAGCCAAAACAAGCTTGTGTGATTGACAGAGATAAAGGTAGATAATTGCAGTAGTAGATCCTAAAGGGAGATAACTATATAGTGTTGGATTTTAATGGGAGATAACCATCTGAAGTGCTGCAGGCCAACACTTTTGACAGCAATGCAGACATGCTTAAGAGGAGATCTCAATAGGCAGGAAACAGAACAGGAAAGAAACCACTCAAAATCAACTTGTTTTCAATGAGATTGTTTCTCCACCATTATATATTGTAATTACTGTAATTATTATTAATTTTATAGTTACTTCCCTTTGTACATATAAACAGTCTTTGCCACCAATTATTGCATTTGACTTATTGTCATAATATCTTTTTGGAATCATAACTAATTTCATGTCTTTAAATCAAAACATCTTCAGCATTTTTCAACAGTAGATTCACTGATTTCAACTATTCAACTTCTATTCAACTCATAACTTCCAATGTAGTTTAACACATTTTTATATTTAATGCATAAGTCTTCCATATTTTGCCCCTAACCTCTATTTAGTACAGGTCTAACAGGCTGTTTATTTTACCCTTACCCAAGTGAAAGTTTAGTTCCAGCTGTTACAGTTGAACATGTTTAATTAGATGAATTTGATGTGCTGGATGTTTAGTAGAGGAGGTGGAGGTGTGACCATTTAATGTAAATAAGCACAGCTGTGGCAATGCTGGAGTTCATAAACAGTTGTAGTACATTTTGATAATAAATCTTTAACTTGAACTTAAACTGACAAAGATATCCAATGTTTGCTTCAGTGTCTTCCGGTATATCAATCATTTATAATCTCAAATGACTTTAAGTAAGAAAATATGGTCAAAGACAACTCCCTTCTTCTCCTTGTAGTTAACTAAAAGGTAACTTCAGAAAACAATAATAAATAACTAAAATGTTCCTTTATTCTATAGTTTCTTATGAGAACACCAGGCATGTTCTATTACTATGGCAACTATACAAGACCAGTGATTTTGATACTTGGAATATATTACACCAGACTGGAGAGCAGAGGATGTCAGATCAACTCCTAATGAAGACCATTCATAAGACTTCACTAGAAACCTTTCATGTGTAAATATTTCCTCTTAGATGTACCTTCATACAGAATTATTTCTTTGGCAAATATACTAACAGATTTTGATTTTTATTTCCTTTCTAGCTCACATCATTCCATCTTTTCTACATCAAATCCATACTGCATTTTTTTTTTTGCTCTTTTACAGCCAGTTAAACTAGTTTATAAGAAGTTGGAAATACTTTCCTCCACACTTTTCATCTTTTAAAAACAATGGTACAAAAATGTCCTATAATTTTTTATCTCCAGGCTTGCATGTGAGAGTAAAACTTAGGCATATAAACTGTATCTGCCTTAACTACTTAGCCTGCTGTTCACATTTTTATAAGTCTCAGGCAAACAATTTAGATCTAGATAAGAAAGCTCCCTTCTAAGAGCTGTCTGATCAGAATCTACACTATTTGCTTCTCAGTCTCTGTTTGTTAGTACCCTGGCATGTATAATATTAAAGCAAAAACAACAACAGAATTTAGCATGTTTTTTTTACCAAATGTAGCAAGCTGGGTTAATCATGCATTTGATTGCTGTATGATGATGGTAGTGTATTTTTTCCCCCAAAATGAACTGCAGATAATTGCTGTCTAAACCAGAAAGTAGTCATCTATTTGATTAAAAACAGTGTCAAGGAAAAAAAAAATGAACCAGACACTATTCTGGTTTTCAAAAGAAGCATCTTTCATAAAAGGTCAGCTTGCAAGTTTGTCTGATCTCAGTAAACTATATCTCAAATCAAATATTCATGACCTAAAAACTTCTAAGGAAACTGTGACCTGAATTTTTCCATACTTTTTTCTTTTCATAACAAGCACAACTATGTGTACGTTATTCTCAGCATTTATCACATGCAATAAACCCTGCAATAAAATGTACAAGCTATAAAGTAGAACCACACCTGCACCATGTGAGTAAATAGTTGACTGTTGGTAAAAATAAAACCTTAACACAGTTATAAATTTAAGCACTTCTGGTATTCTTAACATCCTCTATTGCTTTTTTATATTTTAAATCAAGGAGAAACATTTTTTCCCAAACTATATAAATGAAAAAAAACAAATATTACAACAAATTATAAAATATATAACTGCTTTAAAAGGTGATATGGCAGCTGCTATGTTAATATAACTGAAAGAACAATACATGAAAATTTAAGCACTATTGTTAATGACAGGAACTAGATTTTGTAAGCTTAATAAACCTACCACTCAATGATATTATTTGCAACAATAAACTTTGTTTCTATCATCTCATATATTATAATCTGGGCATCCAACAGCTGTTATTTTAAAGCAAAGTATAAGATATGTACATTTTATGAAGTATAAGTGCAAACTTAATTACAGTGCCATGACATGTGTGTGCAGCTGCTGATAAAACACTGTTTGATTAGTAACTCTTAGCCTGCCCTTCATGTATTTATAAATCTTAGGCAAATAGTGTAGACCAAGATCAGCAAACTCCCTGAACTGGATATATGCCCTTTGGCTGCTTTGTCAATATAACTTAGTATATTTACCTCCACATGTAACATAAATCATATATTAGCAAAAAAACTGAGAGTTAAGCATAGGTTTTTATTAGCAACATGTAGCAAGCTAAGGGATTAGAACCATTTTGTGCTGCCAGATGGTATTTGGGAAATCAGCTGCCAACCCTTCTGATGCTACATGTTTATACTTAATAAATAACAAAAAAGTAATTTACTTTGGATCACATGCACAGGTTATATAATTTACTGCTAGAGACAAAGCAGCAAATAGTGCAGGTCCCGATCATATAGATCATTGTAGAATCTGATTGATCTGGATATAAAATATTAGCCTAACCTGATTAATTTGTGCTTATCAGATGATGACTGGGTGGACAGAAAAGATAATTCAAAAGCCCAAACAAATTAAAAAAAAAAAAAATCATCACATATTTCAAAATGCTTAGTCTTCAAATAAAACATCTTGAAACAAAACATCTTCAGACACCAGTTTCGTCAAATCAATAAACTTGATAGTCAAACTTCTTATAAAAGAAGCTATTAAATGAATGGTACCACACCCAAGGTAAAGTAAGGTCAAGAAATCATGGTTATTTTTAACCATTTTCACTTTTTGTCACTTTTTATCACTCCAATGTTCAATAATGATAAAGCAATATTTTCAAAACAATTAAAAATATGCCTTGAGTACTCAAATCAATTTATTGTCTGTAAATATCAGGCCAAGTCTTTCAAATACAATGTTAATATATTAACAGCCATTGTCAACTTTTGCTGTTTCACTCAATAATTTGATCATACGGTGATAGGAACAGCTATCTGACTTTAATTGGCATACTTATCTTAAGCAGAATCTCTTGGTACTAACAAAAAAAGCAAAAACACCTCTGTCCAATTACCCACACCAAAACGCTTGCATGCGACAAGCTCGTCACAAGTTTGCGACAAGTTTGCGCAAGCTTGCCGCAATCTTAATAAGATTGCAATTCTTAAATATTATGGTCGCGGATGCGAGCACGCTCGCTTGCATAGAAATTAAGGTTGCGGTTAGGTTTTGTTCGCACACTTCTCGCAATCTTAAATACCATTAAGATTGCGAGAAGCTTGCGGTCTTGCAAGCTTGCAATCTTATATTCCACTGAAGATTGCAAGAAGCTTGCGATCTTGCAAGCTTAAAACTAATTATTATTAGGATTGTGGATAGGTTGTGGACTTGCAAGCATAAAATTATTGCAAGACATTAAGAAATTTATTTTGTATTTCTTTAAAGAAAAACATTTGAAAGAGAACTTGACCAGCATGACCAGTTCCACTTGCAGATATACAGCAAGAAAGCTATGATGGCCCTGTATCGCTCACCTGAGGACACTGGCTTTAAAATTTAATCACAAGACTAAATGTTCACAACTGTGCCTTGGATTCTAGTGATTACAAGTTATGTTGAAGCAAATCTTTGCCTACAGTTACACATCCAGATTTATTGCAAACAAAGATTCTGGTCAAGTTCTGTGAAGATTAGGCCCCCAAAAAAGTCTTTTAATGTGTCCTCAAGGTTTTTATAGATCTGACCAAGTCACCTACTATTTGACCATGTGACCTATTTATTAACTCATCCAAGATTTCATACAGACAAACATTTAATGACATTCTGACCACCAGTGTTGGTTAAGATTGGATCAAAACGGTAGCCTTTAAAGTGTTTACGAGCAAATTGTTAATGCAGCTAGATGGACAGTTGGTTGAAAAAAGCTTACCAGAATGTGACATAAAAAAGCTCTAAATACTAACTGCCAATTTTTTTTTAAATTTTATTTTGTCATTATTTATTATTAAACAGAAATCACACAACCCTATACAAAACAGTCCCAGATTTACTCTCCCTAGAAAGTAATTTGGTAATGATACCCTACTCCCATCTTGATTTTTTTTATAGAAAATCCAAAAATATATTTAATAACTTGACAACAATTGATCCCTAAAGCAATTCCAAACATATTCTTCCCATGAGATAGTTAGTTAACTACTTAATCTGATTAATCCTCAAAAAAGTAAGATAATGAACTAAACAAAATAAAATGTATTTAGTAACAGTGACTCAGTCCTTCAAACTAATTGACAACAAAATCAATCCCATACTTTGGCATCCCATAAACAAGTTAACTTTCAAATTTGATATCTATCTAAATCCTGAGTAGACATGGAAAGCAAACTGCTGTTATGAGTTACAGTGACCTTGATCTGACTGATCACAAAAGCAATTTTAAGCTATGTTATCATTAAAGACAGCTACAAAAGATTTGGTAATAATAGCTCAGTACAATATTTATTTTTTTGATCTCATTCCAAAGATGTCAGTTTTTTAATAACTTTTTGTTGTCTTTCGAAAACCTGGTCAAGTAGATTTACAGTCTAATATCTAATATGACAACAAAACAGACAGTAGAGTATCATGTTAAAACCACTCTTACTTTATTGGGAATGTGAATAAACACCATTTAATAATAAAAGTTTAAAAGTCGCTTTTACGGTGTTTTATTAAAAGTCAATCCTAACTTTCGGAAAATAACCGAAGAAATCGCCGAGCGGTCCCGATTTACTACAATAGCACATGCGCAGTCTACACTTCCGGCCGCGCCAATTTTCAACGAAATGAAAAAAATGTGATGAAAAAGATGAAAAAATTGACTTTCCTTCACTGGACTACTAAGCAAAGGTGAGACATTGATCTACTTAAACAAGTATAAGAAGCACCACATTTTAAATCAGGTTTTCTGAACGTAGTAAGTTTAGTACATTAACGGTTTAGAATGCAAAATTAACGTGTTAAATATTTTCGCCATTTTTTTCAGTTCCGACATTTCACCTTAGTTTTTTCTTATCACAAACGTTTTCTGAAACCGTTGACTTTTCCATAAACACCTGTTTTCTACTGTATATTTAATTTATGCTTCAGTTAGAGTTGATACGGTTCTGACAAGTTCAAACGTAAGACATTTTTGTATTATTGTTTATTTTAGAGTGACCTTATTAACGGTAATATCCAGTTACCGGACATTCACATTACACATGGATACATAGCATACTATAAGAATAAAGGCACATAAAACGGTTACAAGTGGCTACACAATATTTTTTGTTGTTGATTACATTGTTGTGGTAAGAAAATAAATTTAGCTCACCGGTAATAGAGATATCCAAGATAACTTGTACATGATGATTGAACAGGGTGTTTGTATGGCATTGCCACTCATGTAAAGTATTTTATTTTCTGTAATAGTTTGAAACAGCCAGATGCAAGTGAACAAAAAAAGAATCGGAGATGCAGACGGATGTCAATAAGAAGGTCAGTGAAGAGCAACGCATGGATGACAGACAAAAGGTACTGAGATAACTATGAAACATTTTGACCATTTGTACCAGTTCTTGTATTAATGCATTTGCTACCTTTTAGCACTACCATGTTTATTATTAATTGCATGGCGCAGCTGTTGGTACATGAAGATGTCATTTTTTGGAAATCATATGTTGTTTTGATTTTGTTTGATTTTTTGTTACATCGCACGGACACATTTATGGCCATATTGGCGACGTCCAGCTAATTATTGGTGGAGGAAAACCTCCCTACATAGAAGTTCTCACCCCAACTAGGACTCGAACCCACGCGGTGAGGGGCTGAGGAGCTTCAAGTCAACGATTCTAACCGCTCAGCCATGGGCGCCACTGTTTTGATTGCAATATTATAATATTAAAATTAGTTGGTATATTTTAAATTTAAATTTCCTTTGTTCTCTGTATTCACTTACATTAATAAAAAAATAATCTTGCTGTAATAATCATACATTTTGAATTTACTGGCTTTTTATTTATCTGTGTGTTTATGGTTGGCCTGGTGTCAGGATAATATGACTGGATGTATCATGTTATTTGTTCATGGCATGCTATACACAGTGAAGGCAGCACTATATCTGCTTCAAGTGAACACCGTCTCCAGATAACTGAAATACCAGTACTACTGTTGGTGGCTCAATAAACCTAATAAACAATCAAACCACCAACAATTTATTAGAAGATAGTGTTCAATTGAAGCCAATATAAAGCTGTTTTTACTGATTTTAGCATGCCATGAACACCTGGCATGATACACCCAGTCACATTATCCTGACACCTGACTGACTAGTCATAGAACTAGCTGTATATTTGCTTGAGTATTAGCAAGAGAGCAATAACACTACCATTTAACATGACTTTGGTATGTTGCAGCCCAGACTGAACCCAATGCCTCTAGTACCAGGAGCCGGCACTCTACGGATTGCACTACCAGGTCTGGTGTTTTACTTTTACCCCTTTGTGCATATTAATGCTTATAAAATAACCAAGATAGTATTTCGTTAAGCTTTACTTTTTAGTTAGTTCAGCATTTCTCAGCTGAGATTTTAAACATATAAAATATGGGGGTGCTTTTGCCTATAGCTCCTGTTATTTGTTGCTGTTTTCAAATAGCTGTTTTAAAGAATAGGCAAGTTTGCATCATGACCAAAGCTGTAAAAGTTTGTGTCAGCATCTAATTAGGTTTTTTGTTTGTTTCCTTGTTTTTTGTAAAATTTCCAATCTATTTCTTTCAATCTTTGAACACTTACTCTGCATCAAACTTTGACTGAAGGTGCCTGTGTGGTACAAATAACACAAGACCCTTACATACTAAATAAATCTTTCATTGCTAAATAAAAAATCAGGTAATGAAAAAAAAAATTAAATAATGCAGAATGTTGGATTTTTTTTCTTTTTCAGACGTAATTGGAGAAAAAATACATTTGCTGTGCAGGTAAGAGGAAGGATGCAAGATTCCCTCAAGCTGAACTAGAGTTGTCATCTGAGAAATCAACAAGAACTGACTATAAACTGTTTTTGAACACAATACCTGTGGTACTATTTCTTGAGTGCATTGTATGTATTTTATTCTTAATGATAAATAAATTGATACTTAAGTTTGATTTAATCATTTAAAATCCTATTTGCTTGACCCCCGAAAATGGCTTGTCATGCTTTCTCATATTAATAAGTGCTTAGCGAGCTATGGGTTAAGAATATAAATTAATTGATAAGCATCTTTTAGTTGTTTCCTTTAATAAATGACCACTTCTTCTTTGTGTTCTTTGCCATTGTCTTTAATTACAGTGGAATATATTTAGTATCTTTCTGTTGTGTTATTTTCCCTGTAAATTTTTTGTTGCATCGGATTTTTAAGTGAAAACCACAAATGTTATCTAGTGATTTTATTTATGTCAATCTAGCCACAACCTTAGCCACTCAACGGATTTGATCAAGCAAAGAAAAAAAAAAAAACCCACAAGCTTGGGATGATAGCGCAAGCTTGCAAGCGTGCCAAACCGCACGCATGGGATAAGTGAGCAAGCGAGTCAAACCGCTCGCTTGGCATGATTGCGCAAGCTTGCAAGCGAGCAATCAAGCTCGTAAAGGTTCCTATCGCAACCTTGCAAGCTTGCCAAGCGTGCAAGCGAGCTTCTAAGCGAGCCAAATCGCTCGCTTGGCATGATTGCGCAAGCTTGCAAGCGAGCAAGTAAGATCGTAATGGTTCCTATCGCAACCTTGCAAGCTTGCCAAGCGTGCAAGCGAGCTTTTAAGCGAGCCAAACCGCTCGCTTGGCATGATTGCGCAAGCTTGCAAGCGAGCAGTCAAGCGAGCAATCAAGATCGTAATGGTTCCTATCGCAACCTTGCAAGCTTAATTTTAAGATTGCGGCTTTCTTATCGCAATCTTACCGCAAGCTTAAATAAGATTGCAACACGCTTGGTTGCAATCTTACCGCAATCTTGTCGCAAACTTGTCGCAAGCTTGTTTAAGCTTGCGGTTTTGGTGTGGGTAAACATCAATTACCATTTTTAACATACCACTGTTCCACCTGTCTCTCATTATAAAAAGTATTGCCTAACATAATAAAAATCCTATACTTACAAGAAGGCACTTTAATTCTATTCTTCAGCAGTGTCAGGAAATTCCTAATAAGAATTATTAACAGCAACAGGAAATTTTAACTTATGAAATTAAACTATGACCACATTAAACTATCTTCCACGATAAGAAACGAGGCTCAAGTTTGAGAGTTTGTTTCTCTGAAAGATAATCTTGTGTTAAGATAACTGATGGTCTAGCAGGATCAAACTAACCTGCTTCGCAAACTTTGTTGATCCAGATCAGCCAACTCCAGCTTAGAAATGTCTTATTCTACACTATTGACTGCTAAGTCACTTAGAATATGTCTTGTTACCATTGCAAATATATGTTAGCAAACAAAATATTGTCCATTGCTTGTAAGTGTGGCGTTTTAATGGTTAACTACAACACAGTTAATAATAAGTATTGGACTAATAGGTACATAAAAAATAACACAAGCCACTGTTTAAACAAGATTATTATTCCACAAAGTGTATTGTGTACTTTCATGTTACCAAAAAAGTTAAAAAAGGAGGAAAAAGACATGGTCTAAACTCTACGTTGGTGATGTCAGCAAGTTGTAAACCCAATCATCTGTAAGCTTTATTTACTTTTGTGCCAGTGCAAACAAGGAGTTAGAGAGCATTACCATGTTGAGCATGAGATGTACAAGAGCAGTCAATTTTCAACCCTATCTCACCAAAAGTGTTTTTGTCTGGGCATGTCAATGTAATAGGGACACAAATAACTCAGCTTGTTTAGTGTTTAATTTTGTCAGAAAAACATTTTTTTTTCTTCTGTTGACATGTGTGAAACTTGAGACTCAGTAATGCAGATCCTGATCAGACAGCCACCAGCAGTCACTATGCTGATCTGGATCAACACTTTTTGCCAAGGATGTGATTAATTCATGCTTAAAAGGGTACGAGTTAAGATAGTGACATAAAGTACTAAGTTTTAGACCTGTTTTATCATATCCCACTATATTCTGTAGGGTTCTGAGGCCAAGCAAGGACATGACAAGCTATCAGGACAGATTATGTGTGAATTATACCAATCAGGACGAATCAGTGACACAGCATATGACAAGTAAAATCTGTCTTCAGTGTAGTTAGGCTCAATTATGTTTAAATAAACACTGTATTAGTCTTTTGAAGTGTCAATAATTTGGGCAGGATAGAGTTACTGAGTAAAAATATGTTCTTGTACAAACAAAAACCTAACATTTTTGTGTCTTTTAAAAAAGTATTTCTAACCATGATTTCTTGATGAAAAAATTGAGACCCTAGCACTAATTTTGTTGACTTACATCATCAACATACCTACCTACAAAAAACATATACATTTTTTGTCCTACACTTAATATAAATCGGAAAATTAATTTCCTCACATAGCTTCAGCCACACTGACTTCATGTATATTGTACAGCTGCTGTTACCATGTATGTATGGAGGTACATGTAGCCTATACTGAAGGTATACAATTCTCGGAGAATATTGAACCAGTGAACGAACATTATGCATGGACATGTCACATCGCACTTGCTGCATCCCACATTATGCACTCGGGGACAATCATGTCCTTCACTTAACTACTAAATATGGTGGTGTTCTATTTCTTTTCTATTATAAGGCATACACTTTTTGTCATCTATTTCAAAAGGTTGAACCCATGCAATGTTAGACATAAGGGCAGACCCTAATGGAAGCTGACAGATCTGGATCTATCGGTAGACTATTCATTTTGTTTATAGGCTGATGTAACTACATTGTGTATTAATAATAATAACCTCCAAGTTAGGTAGGGGAATTTAAAATATGCTATATTCCATAAACAACACATGTCAGATGACTGCCTTCCTACATTTCCTTGCTTATAAGTGTAATCGATTAATCAGAACTTGTTCTCTTTTATAACATTTTATGAGACCCTAGAGATTATAAATACCAGCAAGAAGTTAGTCTTGCATAAGATGCTGCTTAATGCAAAGGTAAAAAATATAAGATCAGTCACGTATCTTAATTTCCAGCTACTGAATACTAAATAAGGATACAGTGTTATTCAAAGACAGAAAAGCATGCACAGATTGGTACTATAAGCCACGTAGTATATGAAGTTATCATTTTACATACTACTTTTATGTACTACAATATAGTGTAAATTTTGACCATGAGCATTTAATATCCACTCACACAAATTTGTTCTGTAGTATATCTTAACATTTTTCTTCTTCAAAATAATTGGAAACTTTTTCAAACAATATAGTACCACTTTATTAATAACACTCTCGGTCAAGTTTCATGAAAGTAAACTATGCACAAAATGCAAAAACAAAAGAAAGAAAAGTAATACAGCACAATCAATATTCAACTTACCTTAGGCTCATTATTGTTGTTAATTTTATCCCTGGCTGTAGTAATAATTTCCATGGCAGTGATAATTTTCACAAATGAAAAAAATAAACAAAAATTTTGCAACTTATACTTAAATCGCTAAAGGTGACATTGTCTACTTTTGACTTTTCAAATCACCAACATATCTAAAACATCGCTATTTAAAGCACAATCTTTGTTTGCAACCACAACAGTGTGTTTAGAATGGTGTATTGGCAATTGTATCTCAAACTAAACCATGATCTTCAATGTTGTTTAACACAAGATATATTTTGTAGTCATATGAAAAACCACAAATGCTGTGAGGCAATGATGCAGTACCACTGCTATTTTTCATGCTCTAATTTCTCTCCCATTAATATACATCAGTAGTCACATTGGGTAGAAAGCTGCCATATCCAATACACATACTAGTGATTAGAATCTGTGATTAAGAATTAAACACACACAGCAAGCAAAAAAAACCCTGAAACGTCCTGTACTGATAGCTCCTGGAAGCAAAAAAACTTGATCACTCCACTTTCCCTGGAGACCTAATACTACAGCAGCCTCTTAAATGGTTCTCCAATAAAACACAAGTGAATGCCACAATTTCCCTATAATACTTTTATATCCACTGCTATACACATTTCCAACTTTGTTGTACCTTGTGCAAGCTCAGACTTAACTCACAGTCACTGTTCTCTATCAATGTTTTTTCATCAAGGTTTTCTATCATCCATTTTTACGCTACTACTATCAAAGTGTTCGACTCACTTGGGGTATACCTCTTCCACTCAGTCACAGCTCCTGTGACCAGGTATGCTGCCCTATCGACCAATCAGATTACAGCAATACTGCCTCTTTACTCCACCATTAGTTAACTGATCGTGGCTGATAGGCAACAAGAGAAGAGGGATTGGGGGGTTGCCCTATCAGCCAAGTCAGACAAAAGATAAATATGTAGCCCCAGGCATGAATTATGATACGCTGACCTTCAAACAATAGGTAATTATTGTATACAAGCATGGAAGTAAGGCTCCCAGGTATGTATCACATTTACACACAAACAATAATGGACAAGTAAATATAACAGGATTTCTGACAGAAAAATATGATCACCCTAATATTCTAGTCATTCTTTCTTATATCTATAATTCAGTTTAACGTTTGGAAAGTTTTCAATACATTTAAGCTACTAGTATATATTATAAATATGCTTATATAGATGCAGTTTCACGTTAGTGATGTTATGATATTATAATAAATCTTAATGAGTATTTTTATATTTCTTAATTTAATGCTGTTAATAATTATAGTATCCAAAAGACCGAACAATCATCTAGTATTTTTACTGTTCTTTTAATGACTGCAGTTTGATATTTTCATTATTCTAAAATACCAGGAAAATCCTAAGCATCTGGAATTCTGACTTCGTCTATGTTACATCTAATGCCAGTAGGGTTATGCTTATAATCTTATGCCATTTACAGTTGGCTATGCTTATATCATGCCATTTACAGTACACTATGTTTATATTTAATAATATCTAAAATAGACTATGCTTATATCTAATCCAATCTGAAGTAGGATTATGCTTATATGTAATAATATTTAAAATAGACTATACTTATATCTAATGCAATTTAAAGTGGGCTATGCTTGTATGTTATACTATTTAAGATAAGACTATGCTTATATCTATGCAGTTTTAGGTTGACTTTGCTAACATCTTATGCATTTTTCTGGTGTTTTTTTTATGTATATAAGCTTTTAGATTGGTAATTAATTGTGTAAAAACTATTTTTCCTTAGTTTGTATAAACATGAAAAAAACATATACAACATCCAATTATTACTCAATGACATAAAACATTGTTTCATCACTAGAAAGTTGCCACTTGAAACTATTCACAATTTGATTAAATAAAGGAAAAAACAAACAGAAAAGATTTTTAAAAAGCTCCATATTGTATTTATGCATTAGATCTGCTCACAACATTAAGATAAGTTTCAAACCAATGGCAGAATACACACACTAAACATTCACGACACTAATGGCATGATAAGTACTTATTTCAACCCCATACAAGTGGCCTTTTTATTCATGTAAACTTTGGTCTTATCTGTCTGCATTAAGGCATTAAAGTAACATGGCTCATGAAAGCAAGCAGCAAGAAGGAAAGTGACATAACATTTTTTTGTAAAACATTTGTTGACAAAGTGTACAGTTTATTTCAACCCCTCCCCTGCTAACCTGTATACATTAATGAATAACCCATAAAAACTCCTACACTATTTGCTTCAACCATGTGCTTAAGTTACCTGTCACATGGATGGAAACTTAGCATCAAATAGTGTAGATCCTTGTTATACAGCATCTAGCTGTAGCTGCCTGATCTAGAATCACACTATTTGCCTAAGCTTAATCAAATCATACTAAGCAGGTATAGAGTTTAACAAATGAAACAGGAGGATTGATAATAGTTTCTGCTGACACGAAACTCAGTAAATTACCCTCACTACACCACAATTGGTAGTTGACATTTTAAAAGCCACAAAATACATAAACAACTTTTACAGAAATGTAAATATGATACAATCTGAACTCGAAAAAAAAATATTTTTAAAGATAACTTAAAATTATAAAACATTACCTTAAATTTGTTTGTGTGTGTTTATGTAAGTGTTTTGCAACTAAAGCAAGATTAATCGATTTAAATTTTTAAATATTAAGATACTGTAAAAGTTTGATTTGCAGGCATCAAAATATTTTTGATGGAGGAAAACCTTCTAGATAAATGTCTAGGGAGGAATACCTGTGCTCAGCCAGAACAAGTCTAAAACCCAAGTGATGAGAGGCTAAGCAGTCACAGAGAATACTACTTAAATCACAAATATACAAAAAGTGTTCCCAACACCACCCTTGATTATTAGACTGAGATAAAGGCAAAATGGAAAAAAGAAAAACTGAGAAAAACAACTATACAGTTAGAGGATTCATATTTTCACAAGCAACTCACATTTTTCTTATCTTTCATAATACAAGCCATGTTATAAATTTCATCCCATTCATAAGATTAATGAGAACTTCCTAGCAGAGATCTAGGAAAAATGATCTATATCACGTTCAGAAAGTGTAACATGCATCATTGCTAACAGTTCACTTTAAACCCTTATTGTGCTTCATTTGTTATTTAAACAGAATTCTCAGTTATGTGTAACAATTATATGCAACAATAACTGGACATATTCATATTAATTGAACAGCAAACAGTGCATATCCTGATCAGATAGTTCTTGGTCGCTCCAGATATTTTCCATTTGCTTGAACAAATGTTATGGTTAGCAGGTTAACCCTTAGATTACATGTATTTATATGGCTTTGACAAATATTGTAGATTTATTTCTGCCAGATCTCTGCTGGGAGCTTTTTTTAATCAGGATCTAAACTATTTACTGCTCATTCTCTAAGTTTGATCAGGATCTACACTATTTACTACTCAATCTCTGTTTTATCAGGATCTACACTATTTAATGCTCAGCCTGTGTTTGATCAGGATCTATACTATTTACAGCTCTGTATCTGTGTTTGATCAGGATCAACACTATTTACTGCTCAGTCTCGGCATTTTATCAGGAGCTACACTATTTACTACTCAGTCTGATCAGCATCTTCAATATTTGCTGCTGTCTCTGTGTTTGATCAGGATCTACACTATCCGCTGCTCTGTCTCTTGTCTGATCAGGATCTACACTATTTGCTGCTCTGTCTCTGTTGATCAGGATCTTCACTATTTGCTGCTCTGTCTGTGTCTGATCAGGATCTACACTATTTGCTGCTCTGTCTCTGTGTTGATCAGAATCTACACCATTTGCTGCTCTGAGTATGTGTTCATCAAGATCTACATTATTTGCTGCTCTGCATCTAATAAGGATCTACACTATCTGCTTCTCTGTCCCTGTGATCAAGCTTTACACTATTTGCTGCTCTGTCTCTGTCTGATCAGGATCTACACTATCTGCTACTCTGTCTCTGTGTTTGATCAGGATCTGCACTATTTGCTGCTCTGTCTCTGTTGATCAGGATCTACACTATTTGCTGCTCTGTCTCTGATCAGGATTTACACTATTTACTTCTCAGTCTCTGTGTTTTGGTCAGGATCTACACTTTTTGCTGTTCAGTCTCTCTGATCAGAATCTACACTATTTGCTGATTTGTCTTTGTTTGGCCAGGATCTCCACTATTTACTTCTCAGTCTCTGAGATTGGTCAGGATCTACACTTTTTGCTGTTCAGTCTCTCTGATCAGAATCTACACTATTTGCTGATTTGTCTTTGTTTGGCCAGGATCTCCACTATTTACTTCTCAGTCTCTGAGATTGGTCAGGATCTACACTTTTTGCTGTTCAGTCTCTCTGATCAGGATCTACACTATTTGCTCCTCAGTCTTTAACAATATTTCACAGCATCTTTGCAAACTAAGAAAATAACTACAATTAGAATGGGTAATTAACATATGCAGCAAGGTAAGAGTTAAGATGGAGCGCATCAATGCAAACTGCTCACCTCTAAACCAGATTTCCTGTTACTGATCTCCTGTTACTAAGACATTGCTGGTGTGATAAATTCTTATCATTGGTTGGCTTCCCTTTCAAACATTTGATATTTATGATAATTTTTGGTAACTGCAGCAACACTGAAATCATCATAATCAACATATGTTGCACAAAAAAAACTGATAGAAAATGTATCATTTTTGCAAACAGTGTTTTTGTCTAAAATTTATCAAAACAACATGGCAACTGTGCCAATCTATCTTTTTTACCTGTCACTTTCAAGCTGTAGGAAATGCCAGGTATCCAAATATCATACTGACTGTAACTTTATGATAAAAAACAAACAGGAAGTAAAAATGATTTCTGAATACAAATGCATTTAATGGTAAGTTAAGCTTTAGATGTTTTTACAAATAACACTAATCATACAATTATGGATATAAAGGTAACTTTCAGCTGTCACAGGTGGAGATACACCTCAGTAAGCCACTTAAAAACCTTGGTAGATCTAACTACATGTACATGTATACACTACAGGTCTCATAAGAGATGGACTTTTGATATTCAATTTATGTTAATATATTTCCACAATAGGGTTTTGAAAACCAACCCTATATTATCATTGTAATGTACCATAAACTCGTCTCATATTCCAAAGTGCTTTTGTCGATTTACTTCTTACTTGAAATCCTTTCCAAAAATTGTAAGAGCCAAAGAATTTCTGGAATTATTACCATGGCAATGAGCCAAGTTGTTATTTGTTTTGAGTTATTTTGACAACTGGATATGGAATTTCAATTATGCCCTCCTAGCATATAGTAAACCTTTAGCTTGTTTAACACAAAGTGATCAGGCTTGTCAGTATTGGATTAGGCAATTAGTGTAGGTCCAAATCAGCGCGCTTATGCTGGGAGTTGTCTGAACAGAATATGCATTATTTGCTACTCGGTCGATTTCAAAACAAAGTTTTACCTATGCAAGAACATGAAAAAAAATAATTTTAACTAAAATTTAGTTATTAATAGGTTATTACCAAACAAAGCAGACTAAGATTGTATTGTATCAATATCGATATATGTTACAGAGAAGAAATGTGAACTACTACTAGGACTTAGTTAAACAACCCCCAAGAAAAATATCTTGCAACACAGTCATTAATCTGACACAGAATTCAGCCCCACAATGAAATATAGGTTAAACTAATTTAGAACTTCTGAATTTTGTCCCTTAGCAGCTTTCTATTAAAAGTAATACATTTATCACAAATGAAATTAATTCTCTGTCGTTACCTATCTATCCTTCCATCCATCCCCAAGGCATCACAATAAGATACCTTAACATTACAGAGGCCTTCTGAGAAACTATTTTTTATCAATGAAATCTGTGACCCATTTTTTAAAATTTAGATGTATCATTTAGTCTGTAACCCTTATCTTGCTTAATTTGTTAATGAACTATAATAAATTCTAACTAATTCACTAATAAACTCGTGCTTAGTCTACAAGATGCATTGATAAAACCTGGCAGCAAATAGCTATGTACTTCAACAGATCACTCCTTGCGGAAATTCAATGAGCTGGAGCCTGACTTTGACATGAAGTCTGATAATTTCATGCTGAGCAGGTTAAGGTAATATTCTATATCAAATGTCATCTCTTGTGGTTGCTGGTTTTTTTTTGCTGCTTACAGAAACAGATTAACATAGGTATTTCTTGTGACAGAATAAAAAGATAAGACTAAAAAACTTTCTACTATCTATGTTAATAATCTTTCATCCAAAGCATAAATTAAAACCCAATATTATATAACAAACAAAATATTATAAAAAATGAACCAATAAGATGTTTTTTTATTATGTCATGCCCTAAATCTCTGATTAGTAACATATTTTTTGCTGATTTTAGCAGCTAATCTTTGATGAATTATAGATAAACACCAGAACAAATGGCATATTGCTTACATATCTTACTTGTAACAAAATATTTATTTCAATGAAAAAAGACTGCACTTACTAAACTGTTATTCTCTTCTGTAGTATGTTTCTTCTGTGATAGTGCCAAAGATGGTGGGCTGGAAAGAGAGTCAGAAAATATATATCACCAAATAGAAAATAATTGACATGTAATTTGAATATTTGAAGCAATAATCAAGATATTTTACCCACAAAAAATACAATGTACAATTGATAATGACACTAAAGCTAATTACAAAATGAATAACAATATTGGTGATGATCATAATGATGAAAGAAATTGATGAGGACATTTATGATGTCACTATTAATGTTCATGTTCTTGGTCCCCCAAATGACGCCCTAGCCGAGACCCTAAATGTTCATTCCAGAGAAGATCATTGGCTGATTTAGATGTGTGTCTAATGACGGTAGATGCATAATTTATCAGGATGGGAGCTGTTGACTTTATCTGTGCATGACACTTGCTCACCAACACTATGATACAGACATTGCCAAGATTCCTTGGTGGTTTAGCAACAGTTAGAATTATGCTCTCAGATCTACATGTACAACTGTCTCATCCAGAGTAGCTTCAAATGCAGTTGACTTCTTTGGACTTTACATTCTTTAAGCAGACAAAACTCAAAGGTCTCAAAATCTGCACACACTATCAGTTTAGTGATAGCCTCTAGGCAAGTGTTGGTCCTGATCACCCCCCCCCCCCCCCCCCCCCCATTGACTCATAGCTCTGAGCATGCAAAGTTCATCATTTGTTTCATATTTACTTCAAATTGCTGTTTTAATTTTTTTCTGACATATACAACTGTCCCATCCACTGCAAAATGAATCAGACACAGTGAATGGTCTATATGTACCATTCATTGCCACTTTCTGAAATGATTACTATAAAGATATTAATTCTAATTTTTAAGTATACCAGAACAACCTTAAGTCTTAACATAAGCATAATTTATTATTAATTTTTTGCTTAACTTGCATGTAGTATTCTTAGAAAACAACACACACAAACTTAACATTGTTGTTTATAAATTCTTAAAATGCCAAGCTTTTCAACAAGGAAGATTTATCTTAATTGGTTTGTTTACACACAAATACTTCAGTCTTTAATGTGGCAATATAATTTATTTGTAAAGAATCATAATGTTTAACTATAAGTATGTCTGTAACTGTATTCATTACATGTTAACTCTCCCACTTTTGGAGGGAGACCCTCTCTTGTAAGGTTCAAAGGATTAAAAAATATTTAAAATGAGGGGTGTTTTACACATTTTCAGCAATCTCCCTACTTAGGTGGAAACAGATCGCTTACTTCTTTGTTTATACTGAAAATAACAAACCTCCCACTATGCAAGTGAAAATCTCCTGCTTTGGCCTCAGAAAAGGTTCACATGTATGTGTTTTTATGTAATGTGTAAGACTGACTATAGAGACTACCTAGTAGACAGCAAATAGTGCATACATAACCTGAAAAGGACAAAAATCTAAACTGAAGCTGGCTGATCAGGACCAACACTTGCCTAGAGGCAGATGTATTCACCCTTCAGCATGACAACAACTAATCTAAATTTTAGAAAACTGAGACCTCTCTCATTTTCAATATCTACATATACTGCAAAACTAAACTCATATCCTGAGAAAAGTATACAGGACAATAAAATGTGGTCAGAAAACAGAAGATTGTCTGATAAACAAATCTGGCATTTTCTATAAATGGATTACTTTGGTAACTGCCACTGAATCAACCATCATAATGGTATACTGTTAAATAAAAGTATGATGTCTACCTTAAGATATAACAATGCAATAAAAACCAATAAACCCGCAGGAAGAATCTGCAACAATAGATACAAAGATCTATAATAAAACAGCAATACAAGCATCAAAAGGGCCACATTAAGACAATAAAACATTTGTGAGGCAATAAGACTGAAACCAGACATAAGGCTGATACTTATTAAAGGCAGCTTAGCACTACTAGTTTGATCAGGCTAAGGCAGAGGGTGTAGATCGAGGTCAGCCAGATTTTGCTGCCTTATCTGGATCTACACTATTTTGTTGCTAGCTTATTAATAAGCAATATTTTCAGTTTTAACAATGCCTCAGGTTATAAGACTTAAAACACGAATTAAGTACTAGTAAATAACTGACGAAGCAAGCAATCGATTAATATGGCCACAGCCTGGTACCTTAAACCGTCCAAACTCTAGAAACCATTGTCTGACAGAATCTAATACAAGCTTGAGTAGATTAATATGGAAACCATACAAGGTGGCATAAAATATTGCTTGTTTAAAGCAATGTCTCTTATGGAATAAATTTAAGGGGACAATAATGCAGCAGGCAATAACATGAGTTCACAGGTTTTTGGCTTGACATCTTTTTAAGAATTTAACCAATTATGCCAAGGTTAAGAGTGCAGCTTGCAATTATAAGATGTCAAAAGTGTAGCAGACAATAACAGGAATTTGCAGCAGTTTGGCAGAAGTAATGTTTCAAGAAAAGAATCGAGTATATTGAAGTTAACATTAGAGCTTGCAATAACAAAAAGATGTAGCTGACAACAAGAAGTAAAGCAAAGAAGCAGAGAGACTGGTACCCAGCAAATTCGTCTTTTTTTTAATTCACATGCTCTCTGTGGTGCCATGAATGTAGCAAGTCATGACCTTTCTAGTTTTCAGAATGTGCCACCACTCCTTGTTTCATATACAAGAATTATAGCCAAATGATTATTCCATCTTAAAAAGGAGAAAAGATTGAAAATATAATAAATGAATACTAAGAGATGGACATTTCTGCGAATAAATAACTAATAATTGTGCTTCTATATAACTGAAATGTTACCTGAAAAATGCATAAGTTGTAATAGCCTAAATACAAATGACCTTGCTTGTTTATGGGTTAACATTTGTTTGTAATGTTGTTTTTTTTTGTTACATCACACCTATGCAATTATGGTCATATTGGCAATGTCCAGCTAATTATTGGTGGAAGAAGACCCCAAACTTATGCCTGGGAGTACCTACAGATTAGCTGGAAAACCTACCCACATGAAAGTTCTCACCATTAGGTGACGGGGCTGAGGAGTTACAAGTCAATGACTCTAACAGGCCCGACCACCAGTGCCCTATCATGGGTTAATATGGATACATGTAAAATTTAATATAGCACAATTTAATAGTGAACATAAAGACTAAGAAAAAAAAAATGTATGTTATAACAGTGGTTTAAAGGATGGTTAGTCACTTAATTTACCATCTTTCTGAATGTCAATCCAATAATATTTCCAGGAATCATACATCTAACCAAATGTGAAGTCAAAACATCAACCACAAAAAACTCAATCAATACCATTTAAATTACTTCCATGGAGCATTATTATAAATCCACAATGACAAATAAGCATAGAGATATACATGACTTGCATATCCACACCAAATCCAAATGATCAGTGACCACTCCTATAGTTATGATATTTCGATGTCACCTGTAGTCACATGGTACTAGGAAGTATCATTTACTGGAAGAGTTAAACCAGATCCGGCCCCACTCCCTACAGGACGATCATCATCATCATTCGTCAACAAGTGACTGACAACAACAACATAAGCAATAAACAGATCAATTTATGTCATTACTGACGCAGGACAGTGACATTCAATTATATCTGTAGCTACACAAGATGATTGACAGCTCGCTTTAAGCCATACATGTCATCTTGTAGTCACTTTCTCAGTGAAGCATTTATGGCCCCTGTTGCAACATAGTGTTAACATCTGTATCAGAGACCCAGACATGGGTGCAACAACAGTGCCAGGCTTCAAAAGAATTTCAGATCAAAATAGCTGTTAGGATATGAAGTTTGTCCATGCTGTTTAATATTTAGCTGATATTATTTGGAAAGAAGTATACCTGTAGTACAAGTTAAAGATGATGGTAATTAAGATTTTGCTTCATATAATTTTCCTCATCTCACTTGAAAATGTCAAAAACAAGTAAAGATGGATTAATACTTCAACATACTTGTGAAGAAATGGATGTTTATATGTTATTTCAGCAAAATACATCATATGACAGAAAAGGCAGTTTAGTGATGGAATTTAAAAAATTGTTTATTTAATGAACATTCACAACAATACATTAATACTCAAGTAGCTATATTAAATGTATTAAATTATTAAAATATAAAACTGATCAAGAAAATAAGACACTTCACCACCATGCTGTTCACAATACCTATTATTATTTGATTATTAATGCAACACTACTCTGCAACAGAGCTTGCATCAATGTCATCATAACAACCATCAAAGTGACATGATGAGCAGAACTACAAAACCTCAGACAATGGCAAAACAAGAACACACCTTGTTGTTGTGATCATTCAGTCTAAGTAAACACCAATATTGTTTATGCAAGAGGCTATATTTTAAACATTTCTAATGAAAAAGGAAAGATATAAACTGATCAATGTGGTTTTCTTATATGTTTATGAACTAAATATATTCAACAACAGATTGTGAGCAAAACAAGAACACACCCTATGTTGTTATGATGTAGACAGACACCCAGTATGAATATGCAGATAGTTACAAGCATATTTTCCAGTAAGGTTTCAAATGACCAACATGGAAATTATACTGTTTAAATAAGACAAAAAATATAAAAGCATTGATAACAAATAAACAGAAACAAGCCTAATACTGTTGTTCTAAGTTTAAACAAATATAAAAATGAAAATGCACATTTATTATGAGATGGTAAGATATAAAAGAGTGGCACAATAAAATCCTGAATCTTCAAGTGGCTGCAATATTCATATTTCCAGCTAAAAAGATAGATTAATTATGTTTTGGTTTGGACATCCTGTAAGTTTATGCAAACATCTGGTGAGATATTATCTGCTCATGTCACTACCATGGGGGTCCCCATATTGCCACATAATGAGAGGGCTGTAAAGCCTAATACAGGCTCATTAGCCTCTCCCCTGCCACCCCAGGGACCTTGTAAATACTGGATGTATTACCGACATGGTGAGGACTATTTGCTTACCCACAGGAGTTTTTTTGTATTTATATTTGTTTTACTTAATAAATTCAATTTCCTTGTAAACAAAGGTCATGTGTTAATTATCATCCAAGCAAAGTAAGAGACTAAAAAGTTAACAGATAACCAAGGTTACAACATACACTTTTATTATGTAAAATGTTATCTTTTCTGTTTATGATATCTACAGGTTATGCTTTTTGGATAATATATGTTTATTTAAGAAAGATACTAAGAGTTTTGATAGACTGAAACTGGGTAAAAATTCCGCTTTCTTAATTTTTATAGTTCTATTTTATATTCTTTATTATAGCAATTTAATTATTTTTTTGTTATAAAACAAAAATCTAACTTCTGGGGCGTGTGTGTGTTTGTCATTTAATTTCAGTCAAAACCCAAACGTACATGCATAATGTACATATCTGTGTTTTGGCCTTATTCTTTCCATATTTGAATGGCTGAAATAGAAATTACAATTCAAATCTCTTTCTACTACATATGCCTAGCTGTATATTATATTTTGGGACAAAGATGGCTTCAGTGACCAGTTGCCTCAATAAATGGCCATTAAGGAGGACGGGCGCAATAAAGCAACGACCCAGTGACATTGATGCCATGGTGAATCACAGGGGGCAATCTGGACCAGCAGCCATATATGCATTGTAATGAGCAATTGTTATGTAACATAATATACAAGGACATGTATGGTCACCTAAATTGTTAAATCTGGTCAGCTTTTTACAGCTCTCACTTTATATCCAAGGATACTTGTCCTGAAGGACAATTATGTTCATAAAAAATAGCTAAATATTTTATACTAACACAATTCTTTGTGCCTGAGCCATATTAACAACATATTCTAATTATATAACATCTGACATCTATATAAATTTGTATTTATTGAATTTTTAAATATAATGGACTTGTATGCTGTCATGTTGGAAATAAAGATTACAGTTTTTTTCCATCAAGGTCAGCAGTACTACTGTAGAAAATATGCAAAATTGTAGATCAATTTTCTAATTTTATGTCAAGAAAATAATAACTTTATCATGAACTGTGCACATGTTTTATTTCCAAAAAGTACACACACACAGATATTTTCCAATAATGGCCATTGATTTGTTGAGCAAACAAACCACAGCATATTGTTAATGCAAAAGAAACAAATAACTGGATAGAAATTCAACTCAACATAATGTGAAATATGATGTTCAATACACTGTGAATCAATTACTATTAAAAAAACATTTGCTAAAAATGAGTGTAAGCAGAAACTTTTTAATTTTAGAAAATTAAAGCAATATGGTCAACTGTTGTATTTCTACCAATGATTCTGAAACCACAACAGCTATACATGTGGCTGGTTGCATTTTACTGTTGGACTGTAAGTTTGGATAACATATGACAGGGTAATAGCATTTTAGTGGCCATAAAGTAGCAATAAGCTGTCAACTATGTGAGCAAACTGACCGTCAGACCAACTCATTGACCAGGCAAGTTGGCTGCAGTCAGGAGACACAGGACCTATATGTCCAGGCAAAGACCCACAAATATATACTGTATGATAATATCCCAACTTGCAAGGAACAATTTGGTTAGACTTGAGCAAATAGTGTACATACAGATCGGGCACTTCCCTCTGGGAGCAGTCTAATCAGGATCTACACTTTTAGCTACCAATATCTAGCAATATATCATATAACCCTAATTTTGTAACAAATTCATAGTAAATTATTAGATATATGTTTATGATTTACCAAACATATTGATGACTGACTCCCAATATATGAAGTCAACTTTTGGAACTTATAACAGCCAGAACTCAAGGAAGCATACACAAAAGTAATCATTAATTATTCATTTGGTAACTTAGAAGATACATGATGGATAACAAGACATAATTTGGAGAAAAATTGCTGAGCATGAACTACTTTTTTAAGTATTTATAACATTACTACAGTCACATCTTGCTTATTTCAACTTTATACTTATATTCACAATGTATGTATTCAGTGTCATTTCTTTTATTTGAAAATAAATGAGATGATTCAATTCTTTTGATGAAGAAACATTTTAACAAAACAAGAGGGCCATAATGGCCCATAATCGCTCACCTGATGACACAGGCTTTTAGTAGGCTTAAATCTAACATCAAGTAATTAAGAGTTATTTACTTTAGAAATCTTTGGTGAAGATTGGATCATTAGTGTGGCCAATGGGTTGATAACATTTTCTAGAATTTTACTAAGTAAAGATTTAATACTGGCAAACATTCTGGCCAAGTTTGGTGAAGATTGGGCCATCAATGTGGCCTCTAAGTGTTTTCACAAGTTTTTTTTCTAAAATGTGACCTAGTGACCTACTTTTTGACCCCATGTGACCCAATAATATACTCTTTCATGCAGACAAACAATCTAATCAAGTTTGGTGAAGATTGGGCTATGAATGTGGCCTCTAGTGTGTTCACATGCTTTTTCTAAGTTTTGACCTACTGACCTCTTTTTTGACCCCACATCACCCAGTAAGGATTTCATTCAAGATTTCATGCAGACAAACATTCTGACCAAGTTTGGTGACGATTGGGCAATAAATGTGGTCTCTAGTGTGTTCATAAGCTTTTTCTAAGATTTGACCTAGTGACCTACTTATTGACCCCACATGACCCAGCTATGGACTCATTCAAGATTTTATGCAGGCAAACATTCTGATCAAGTTTGGTGAAGATTGGGCCATAATTGGGGCCTCTAGTGTGTTCACAAGCATTTGCTAAGATTTTACCTAGTGACCTACTTTTTGACCCCATGTGACCCAATTATTAACTCATCCAAGATTTAATGCAGACAAACATTCTGACTAAGTTTGGTGAAGATGTGCTATAAATGTGGTCTCTAGTGTGTTCACAAGTTTTTTCTAAGTTTTGACCTACTGGCCTACTTAGTGACCCCACATGACCCAGTTATGAAATGATCCAAGATTTCATGCAGGCAAACATTCTGATCAAGTTTGGTGAAGATTGGGTCATAAATAGTGCCTCTAGTGTGTTCACAAGCTTTTGCTCAGATTTGACCTAGTGACCTACTTTTTGACCCCACGTGACCCAATAATGAACTCAACCAAGGTTTCATACAGACAAACATTCTGACTATGATGAAGATTAGGCTATAAATGTGGCCTCTAGTGTGTTCACAAGCTTTTTCTAAGATTTGACCTAGTGACCTTCTTATTGACCCCACATGACCCTGCTATTAACTCACCCAAGATTTCATAAATGTGGCTATAAATGTGGCCTCTAGTGTGTTCACAAGCTTTTTCTAAGATTTGATCTAGTGACCTACTTTTTGACCCCATGTGACCCAGTTAAGAACTCATTCAAGATTTCATGCAGACAAACATTCTGACTAAGTTTAGTGAAGATTGTGCTATAAATGTGGCCTCTAGTGTGTTCACAAGTTTTTCCTAAAATTTGACCTAGTGTCCTACTTTATGACCCCAGGTGACCCAAAAACGAACTCATCCAAGATTTCATGCAGACAAACATTCTGACCAAGTTTGATGAAGATTGGATAAAAACTGTGGTCTGTAGTTTGTTCACAAGCTAAATATTGACGACGGACGAGCAGGTATTACAAAAGCTCCCCTTGAGCACCATTGTGCTCAGGTGAGCTAAAAACTGAAGTAAATGATTAACTATTTAAAATACTAGTAAATTAAATGAACAAAGTTCTTTGTCTTGTGCATACTTGTTAAAACGGAAAGCAAAACTAAATTTATGATTTTTATTCTAAAACAAGAGGGCCATAATAGCCCTATAACACTCACCTGACTGCATAGACATTTAGTTCTACTGAGTAGGGAATATCAGCAATGTTTCAACACACCCGAATAATTGTAATCCATGTACAGAAGCAACATTTGAACAATCAGTTTCAGTTGTTATACTACAAAGCCGTATATGGAAAGTGGCCACACCCCTGGCGGCAGTGTTTTTTTACGGATCAAAATTCTTTAAATGCTCTTGATAGAAGGCCACCCAAGAAACATGCATTCCAAATATTAAGGCTCTAGCTCAAGTAGGTTCTGATAAGTAGATTTAAAAAAAACTCTACACAGCCGTATATGGCAAATAGCTACACCCCTGGCAGCCATGTTCTTTGATGGATCAACAGTATTTGAACACTCTTGATAGAGAGCCATCCAAGGACCATGCATATACCAAATTTCATGGCTCTACCTTTTGTAGTTTCTGACAAGAAAATTGTCAAAATTTTCCTACTTAAGTTACATAGAAAATGAAGGCCATGTTTTCTGACAGATCAAAATTCTATGAACAACTTATTGTTCACCCTTGCCTAATGAAGCTTCTGAGAAAGTTTTGCTTAATTTTGTCCAGCAGTATCGGATGAAATGTCATTTAATGCTGATGGACATGTAATGCCAGGTAATCACAATAGCTCGCCCTGACAATGAGCTCAGGTGAGATAAAAATAGGTGGTAATATAGCATATCTAAGACCTAAAAGTAATGCTAATTAAGGTATTTGCATCATCAATAACAAATTTAAATTGATGTTCATACAAAAACAGCACGACTTTTCTGTATTTTTTTAATTTGTATTATTTGCAATTTATTCACTTTTTTGTTACTGATAAAGAGAGTTCCTAAAACAATATCCACTTTAACCCAATGACATCAAACCATGATGTCCAACAAGCTAATTCACTCTCAATAATAAATATGAAATATTGGAAGTAAATAATTAATAATAAATACTAGGAAGGATGGGTTACATTTCCAATCAGTGAATCAATTAGTACTAATATTGGACAGAAGGAACCAATAACTTCCTGTCCAGTGGACAACCACAGGCATGTGCTGTCCACAACAGAACAGTGAAACTGATGCCTTATTAACCATCAGTCCCCTATGGGCACAAACTTGACCACATATTATTTCTGTTAAAGAAGGATTTTATCTTATATGCAGGTACAAACTCTATACTGCTGGTGCCCAAGAGAATTGTCTAGACTTTTGTTTAATGAGAACCAACAATTATTAAGTGTTTAGTTGACAATCATAGGATATGTGAAAACCTTAAATCTGATTTACTTTCCTGAATAAGGAGCTCTGACCACTCCTTACTGGTGTCAGGCAAACATAACAAATATTGCTACATATAGATCCTTTGGAGCAAATTGTGCAGATCATGACTAAACAGCTCCCAGCAAGAGAGGGATCTACACTATATGACTATTACCGTAAAAACCCTAAGTCTTCGGCCACCCTCAGTCTTCGGCCACGGTCAATTTTTTTTTTAACCAATTATTTAAATGACCCTTAGTTTTCGGCCACTAAAATTCGGCAATTTTTTCTGTGACCCTAAGTGTTCGGCCACCATTTTTAACCATTAATTGACTGATTTAAAAATGTTATACAAACGTTTGATTGGGTGACGGGCGTACACATTAATTATGATAATTAGCCCCAATCTTATAATTATATTCAAATTAATTCAAAATCAATCGCTTTTGATTTTAACATAATCAATCGCTGTAAGAAACAAACAACATGGTGTGAAACCTTTATTAAATGATGAACAAAAGCATGTAAGAGTAGGTGTTAACAAACACAGTAGCCGCATATTAAACTTGTCTGATGTTTAACACTTTCGAGTCCGCTGTTTTATCCAGTTGAGAATATTTGATCTCGCCATTGCATAAGACTAAATCAACCGGCATTCTATCAACATGAAATACAAAAATAAGGCTTATAATTTAGATTTATTCTAATCTTAGGAAATACAGTAAGTTTCGTTACGCATTTGAATTCATAAACCACATGTATACTGTACCAATTTTCGGATAGTCGGCAACGCGGACAAACCCTAAGTTTTCGGCCATGTTTTTCATAATTATTTTTTTGTAACCATAAGTTTTCGGCCAATAAAAAAAATAATTATTTAAAGCTGGCTGAAGACTTAGGGTTTTTAGTGTACCTTATAAATCTGTGCTTAGCAGGACAAGGTTAACTAGGGTCTTCAGAAGATATACAACTTTAGGAGACATATTTTTAAGAATCTGGATAAATAGGATCTGATTGAACTGAAAATTTTGTGAAAATGATAATTGAAAATAATCATAACTAGATAATTGAGAACGATCATAAAGATATCATTAAGAATTATCATAACAGGATGACTGACAATTATCATAAAAAGATCACTGAGTATGATAATGACAAAGATATTTGAGAATCACAAAAAAAAGAAGGAAAGAATAATGAAAAATCATTGCAAAAAACTAAATAAGAATGATCTCAAACTAAGGCTCAATGGTTATAACTCTAGATTTTATACCACTAACTGTGATACCCACAAACCTAGACCTCTTGACTGGTACAGTCTCTCCTGTGGTCGCACAGGGTCAATATTCACCTGTTTACTTAAATATTTATACCAATATTGGGCCTTTGATTGAAGGCCCCTAGTAAACATGTCAATCACTTATACAAGCAAGTTTACTTAATTTGTCTACACTACAGATGTGCCACTGATTGCCTGCTCATTTAGATCGACATACGGAGAATGTCACCACAATATGGAGAAAATAGCACTTAAACATTACACTTATCAGGCTCTATTTTGATAATAACCCTAAACAAATTGGGTTCAAATTCTTTAATCTTCCTCTACTGGTGTCCCCCATATTGCAAGAGACTTGCAATCACATAGTGAAAATCCTGAGCATAAGGTGACTGGTCTGAATGGACCCTATTTTCCCTTAGCCTGACCAATTCATGCTTAGCAGGCTAAGAGTAAGCCCTCCAAGTCTGTATTGTGATAGGAATGGATGGTAGACTATTATTACCATAACCATGTAGTCTATATTTTGATAGTGGTTATTGTAGTATTAAAGTTTAATGATAGTATTAAACCAATCTATAAACATTGTGTCAAGGCAGTCTTAGAATAGTACGAAAATGTTAGGAGATTAGTTTAAAACTTTGATTAAAAAGTGATAATAAAGAAATAATTTAATCTAATTGTTTGTGGAATGAATGGCTCTTAGCGGTATTCTGATTTTCACAAACTAAAAATTCCAATTATTACCTGTTTAACTAAATGGGATGAAACATGGTATTAACTCCTCATCATAAATTGTAATTTTGCCAAATCTCCACAAAAGTTGAATAAACAAAGTCTTTTCACCTGATCAAATGCAGTGAAAGATGTCAGCCGATGATCATCTGTCAACAATAACATGTACAACAGGTAAAATAGTTATTATGCAAGTAAAATACTGCACCATCTGCTGTGATTCAAAAGTTGTTTTCTACTCCCAATAAATCAATTACAGGTATAGGTATTTCTGAATGGCAATTAGTGTTAATCAATTAGGATTACCTGTCAACCAATAGCAATCATCAAACATTTATCACACCTGAGCAGCACAGACATTCACAAGCAATTTGAACTTATGCCCTACATTCAATCTTCACACTCATCTGTAAACAGGTTAAAAACAAATTGAAAAACTACTAAAAGTATCTACTATTATTTTATACATTTATCAAATACTGAGAGAATAGCATACAGATGTTAAATGCTGTTTAAAAACTAAGACAAGACCGCTAAGAATATGACTTGTAAACAAAATCTTTTGATCAATCATTCCATTTACAAGGACAATTTTGGTATGTCTTTGTATTGTCTTTGAAATACAACACACCGACACATTTGACATTATAGTAATGTCCAGCGACTGTTGGTGGAGGATGATACCAAACATAAGCCTGAGTAGAAACACACTAGCACACCAGAAGTCAGCTAAAAGACTTCCTTATATGAAAAATATTGCCCCGACTGGGACTCAAACGCATGCAGTGAGGAGCTGAGGACAAACAAGTCTGTAACTGTCTGCACAGTCACAGGTGCACAACAAACCCATGCAGTGAGGAGCTGAGGACAAACAAGTCTGTAACTGTCTGCACAGTCACAGGTGCACAACAAACCCATGCAGTGAGGAGCTGAGGACAAACAAGTCTGTAACTGTCTGCACAGTCACAGGTGCACAACAAACCCATGCAGTGAGGAGCTGAGGACAAACAAGTCTGTAACTGTCTGCACAGTCACAGGTGCACAACAAACCCATGCAGTGAGGAGCTGAGGACAAACAAGTCTGTAACTGTCTGTACAGTCACAGGTGCACAACAAACCCATGCAGTGAGGAGCTGAGGACAAACAAGTCTGTAACTGTCTGCACAGTCACAGGTGCACAACAAACCCATGCAGTGAGGAGCTGAGGACAAACAAGTCTGTAACTGTCTGCACAGTCACAGGTGCACAACAAACCCATGCAGTGAGGAGCTGAGGACAAACAAGTCTGTAACTGTCTGCACAGTCACAGGTGCACAACAAACCCATGCAGTGAGGAGCTGAGGACAAACAAGTCTGTAACTGTCTGCACAGTCACAGGTGCACAACAAACCCATGCAGTGAGGAAGCTGAGGACAAACAAGTCTGTAACTGTCTGCACAGTCACAGGTGCACAACAAACCCATGCAGTGAGGAGCTGAGGACAAACAAGTCTGTAACTGTCTGCACAGTCACAGGTGCACAACAAACCCATGCAGTGAGGAGCTGAGGACAAACAAGTCTGTAACTGTCTGCACAGTCACAGGTGCACAACAAACCCATGCAGTGAGGAGCTGAGGACAAACAAGTCTGTAACTGTCTGCACAGTCACAGGTGCACAACAAACCCATGCAGTGAGGAGCTGAGGACAAACAAGTCTGTAACTGTCTGCACAGTCACAGGTGCACAACAAACCCATGCAGTGAGGAGCTGAGGACAAACAAGTCTGTAACTGTCTGCACAGTCACAGGTGCACAACAAACCCATGCAGTGAGGAGCTGAGGACAAACAAGTCTGTAACTGTCTGCACAGTCACAGGCGCACAACAAACGCATGCAGTTAGGAGCTGAGGACAAACAAGTCTGTAACTGTCTGCACAGTCACAGGTGCACAACAAACCCATGCAGTGAGGAGCTGAGGACAAACAAGTCTGTAACTGTCTGCACAGTCACAGGTGCACAACAAACCCATGCAGTGAGGAGCTGAGGACAAACAAGTCTGTAACTGTCTGCACAGTCACAGGCGCACAACAAACGCATGCAGTTAGGAGCTGAGGACAAACAAGTCTGTAACTGTCTGCACAGTCACAGGTGCACAACAAACCCATGCAGTGTGGAGCTGAGGACAAACAAGTCTGTAACTGTCTGCACAGTCACAGGTGCACAACAAACCCATGCAGTGAGGAGCTGAGGACAAACAAGTCTGTAACTGTCTGCACAGTCACAGGCGCACAACAAACGCATGCAGTTAGGAGCTGAGGACAAACAAGTCTGTAACTGTCTGCACAGTCACAGGTGCACAACAAACCCATGCAGTGTGGAGCTGAGGACAAACAAGTCTGTAACTGTCTGCACAGTCACAGGTGCACAACAAACCCATGCAGTGAGGAGCTGAGGACAAACAAGTCTGTAACTGTCTGCACAGTCACAGGTGCACAACAAACCCATGCAGTGAGGAGCTGAGGACAAACAAGTCTGTAACTGTCTGCACAGTCACAGGTGCACAACAAACGCATGCTGGTGCCCTTTAAGTTATTTAGCTGTTTTAAGAGATTTTTTTTTTATATGACTTAGAATTAAATATGTGAACTCCAATATTTATGCTGATGCTTTGCTTTACACATCACAATGTTGACAAAACGCATAAGAAGCAATTGACAATACAAAAAATTACAGGAAAATCAATATTAGATAAACAATCAAGATTTGGTTAAATAAAACAGACTGTGCAGCGATATCTTAATCTTTTGTAAATAAATTTTATTGCATTTATAAATCAATATTGAGAAGGCAAATTGAAATTTAAAGAACCAATTAGATCTGCAAAGATAAAGTTGAGGCTCAGTTGAAACTGTATGTTATATTGCCTCTTCGGCTATGTCTACAATCCCAGAGCACTTGAAGTGGGTCTTGTACATAGCATGTAATTAGGTAAGGCAATTAGCAGCCTCTAGAACAATACTCTTGACACTGTTATTGCCAATTCTTCATTTAGCAAGTGCTTCAGTATTGGTGGAGGAAATAAACAATTTTCAAGTCAAGGGCTCCCTTAGGTGGCCCATAGTTGAACCAATATGCGGAGGTTTTCTATTTGTAGGCATATGCATATTAGGCAACCGTAGGGTGGGATACAATGCAAAATATACAATAATTAATTCTGTATCATTTAAATGCCCATTAAACTAAAGTACATGGTCCACACACAGAAAATATACATACATAAACCAAATTTGTATTTAACCAGATCTTTATCAAACCAAGGACCATATATATAACAAATATACATCATCCAAATGTATGAACATACAAGTGAACTGTCCCACTTTTGGAGGAAGTACTCCCACTGGGAAGATTTAAAATTATTTGAAAATGAGAGGTGTTATACACATTTTCAGAAATCTCCCTAATTGGAATGAGATAACATTCATTCTTTGTTCATATGAAAATAAATCTTCCCACTATGTAAGTGAAACTCTCCCTCTTTGGCTCAAAAAAAAGTTCACATGTATGTATGAACCAATTTAATATATCAACACAACCCAACTGGCAATCAACCAAAAGTATTTGAACAAGTCTACACATACTAAAAGTAGCCATTTGAAGTATTTCATTCAAGTCTGACTTGAAAGATGTTGATGTATTGTAGGGGCATTGTTCCCAGGGTTTATGTTGTTTGTTTTTTTTAATTTACACCTCAAAAACAATACTGTTGCTTCCCACAACACCAGTTATAAGGCACTTCACATGTTAGTAGCAATTTAAAAGGAACTTCAGTCTCATGAACCCCATGAACCTAACTCTTAGCCTACATACTTAAGGCACATTTGACAAGGCTAAAGCCAAGAGTGTAGATCCAGATCAGCCACTTCCCTGACAGGAGCCAGCTGATTAGGATCAGCACTTTTTGTTGCTTTATCTTTTCAAAATATATTTTCAATGTCAATGTCAGATGACTGAAAACGAATACAGGTTATAAACAAATTATAGAATGATAAGGGTAACTTTTGATGGGCAGTGTTGGATGAATAAGGTTCAAGTCTCCAAATCTAACCATTTTGATCTCATGAGCAGTTGTTCATGGTGAAGTCATTCCATATTGAAGGTAACTTTCTATTAGAAAGCCTAAGCTAACACATTCTGTCATCTACAGAAAGTGAACTATGCATTGAGTTATATAAATAGTATACATTTTTTTTTATTAAAGCATTGTAATTTGTTTGATTGTGAATTACCTTCCTTTGCAAACAGTTGCACATGATTTCCTTGCTCATGTAAATTTATCTGTTTTTGAAGATATGCACAGATATACTTTTCTGAGAGACATTATTGTGGGTAAATGTTATTCAACAACCACAAATTATTTGTGCTGTCTTTAAATTGTATGAATACACTAGCAATAAAATACAAATTGTCTTTTAATTGTAGCCATTTTCAGTTATATAAAAAGAATCAATTTCTATAATAAACAGAGTTAGAATTAAACTTTTCAATCAATGACCCCATCAAATTAAATTATAATAAGATACACTCTGTGGTATAATACTTATTTCTGGCATACAGATATTCTTTATCTGTTACTGTTAATTCTGAAGACAAAAATTCATTTTTTCAAAAATTGAAGAACACATATATTTCAGATATTGATTTACCAAAAGCTAAATCCAGGGAGAGAATTGCTCTTTCTTGTGAAATTGAAGAGACAATCATCGCTAGCAGTTTGATTCAATCTTTTCCCCCCAAATGTAAACTTTGGTTTATTTGATTTCTGCAAATATTAGCATCAGTAACATGTCTTATCTCACACAGCTTCTGCTGCAATTAATGGAAACAATTTACTTGGGTCTTGGGGTATGATCAGAAGAAACAAACATTATGAGCAAAAGGAATCTTGTTGGGCTTTTTAAGTTTTGAAATCAACTAACAGTTCATTAGTTATTAAAAGACATAAAATGTTCACTTTAATAGATATGCCTACCCACAACTTAAAGTTTTACAACAAAGAAAAACAAAAGAATCAACTCTTTCCTTTTCTGAGCACAAACAACAAAGCCCCCTTCATAAAAGTTATAATGTAAAGAGAAACTTCCTTAGTAAGTGCCATTTGGGACTGCACCTTTTATCCACTCTTGAAACACTCAATTGTTTTCAATCTAAGATGGTCAAACTAGATTTTTATTTTTTGTTGTTATTGAAATACATTGCAGGGATATTCAACAGTCATTTGTTGTTGCTTTTTTTGTTGCTAATTATATTGCACTAACATTATTATGGTCTTACTTGTGACACCCATTAATTTTTAATCCAAGAAGACCCCAGACCTACAGTCTTGGTAGAACCACATGCACACTGCAAGTTAGCTGGAAAGCCTCAGTACATGAAAGTTCTTGCCCATTCGGGACTCAAACCCATGCAGTGAGTGGTCTGTGGTCAGCTGGAAGATCTCACCACAAGAATCTTTTCGCCCTGACTGGAACTCAAACCTATACAGTGAATGGTTGAAGAGTTAAAAGAGCTACAAAATGTTGACTCTCCTGCCACAAATATGTTTTAAGTTAGAAGAAAAACATCAATGTACATGCTGGTTCCTTGTGTACAAGATCTGGGAGATGATGTAATATGACCCATTGTGGCTCAATGGCCAGGCATCAAGTGGAGTCGAGTGTGAAATGGTTAATACAAGACCCACTTCAAAGATTTGCCTCGTTTCTTCCAGACAACATGGAGTCTGCCAAATAACTGAAATCATTGGCCTCATGAATGTTGACTGGAGAAAAATTCCTGTAGAAAACAAATATCTGTCACACCTTGCCAAAATATTTCCTAGTATCAAAACACTTGGCAAATCCTGAAGGGGTTGTTTTTCTGTTGTTGTTTTTTAGTTCAACCCTGATCATGCTGCACTTGTTAAAAAGTAATACTTAATCATTTGTTTGCTCACACCTTCAAGCATAGCTAACAAGATGCCCTGATGACAAGTTAGCAACATAAAGAGAAGATACTGGTCAGATTGTACCCAGTGGGTGCTGGCAGATCTGGATCTACTTTATTTGCTGAAGCTTCAATAACTCTTGCTTGGTTAAAGTAAAGGAAGACTTGTTTCTGTTTTGAATATTCAAGTTTTGCAATAAAGAATAACTGGGATTTTTTATATTGATGAAAGTTTGGGATTGTGTATTATGTCAGAATTCAAGAAATTATTGATGAACTATAAATAATCTTGTCTGACAGTGATGTTTGAGCAAAATAAATTTCAAGCTATTGTCAACAGTTGCAACTGTTGATCCACATAATGTTTTTGACCCCAAGACATTTAAGCAATAGTATTTATAATTAAAACTACAACTCCGCGAGTCGGATGTGTCGCCGGACGAAAATTTTGTAAGCCGACATAAAGAATGTTAATTAGTTTTTTGTTGTACAGATGTTAGCAATGTATTTGCACAAAATTCACATATAAAATAACCTTTTAATTGTCTCATTGCAAAAAACATGCACAACAAGTTATGCCCTTTGCAAGAAATGCACTAAAAATCAATCAAAAGGGAATAACTAAAAAACAAAAGAAGGTAGAGTTACTGTTCTTGTGCACTGCACTTTGAGTCATTGCCAGAAACATGCATACCAAGTTTGGGGTCATTTGGACCTACGGTGACAAAGTTACACTCCGGACAAGAAATGCTCTAAAAAAATCAAAGGGGAGTAATTAAAAAACGGAACAAGGTAGAGTTACGGTTCTTGTGCGCTACACTTCGAGTCATTGCCAGAAACATGCATACCAAGTTTGGAGTCATTTGGACCTACGGTGACAAAGTTAGGCTCCGGACAAGAAATGCTCTATAAAATCAATCAAAGGGGAATAACTTAAAAACAGAAGAAGGTAGAGTTACTGTTCTTGTGCACTGCACTTTGAGTCATTGCCAGAAACATGCATACCAAGTTTGGAGTCATTTGAACCTACGGTGACAAAGTTACACTCCGGACAAGAAATGCTCTAAAAAAATCAATCAAAGGGGAATAATTAAAAAACGGAACAAGGTAGAGTTACGGTTCTTGTGCGCTACACTTCGAGTCATTGCCAGAAACATGCATACCAAGTTTGGAGTCATTTGGACCTACGATGATGAAGTTAGGCTCCAGACAAGGAAATCTGGCCGCCGCCGCCGACAAAGTAATACCTATATGTCGCCTAGTCAGGCGACACAAAAATGAAATCTGTACTAGTTGTATAAAAGGCACCACATCAAAGTCAACCGATTGCTTGTGGGAATACATTTATACAATATGAGAGTGGTTTAATTTTTGAAAACAATTTTGTATCATAGACATTTTCACTTTTGGCAATCCTTTTGAATGTATCACAATAAATAACAATAAAATATAATCTGCTAGATTACTGACACCATCTATCATTTAGTGTTTTTTTAAGAACTAATAGGCACAATTAAGGCCAAAAATGTGTCATATTTGACAGGAGAAATAATACCCTTTTCTTTTTGAAACTGGCAATAGACACTCATATCTGATAAATAATAGACAGGGATTCATTTATTTTCCCTTCATTTTAGTAACATGATTTAATGGATTCCTAATTTTTTCAAAATATAACAATCATTAAAATTAAAATGGCAGTGATCATTAGTGTTTGGTTTAAGCAGTGATCTGACAAGTTTTTTTTTTTTAAGTAACCTAATAACCATGTAAAGTTTGGGGACATTTTTAAATATTGTTCAAGCATGAATTGGAATTGTTGATGCAGAAGCTTGTTTATCTAGGCAGTTTGTACAACTGGCTATTTCTGTATGGTTGATTGACATGAATATGACATTTCATTATCTAATTCCTCCGTAGAAAACAACCATTTATAGTCAGAAAACAATTTCCTTTGTAATGGGCATTTTGATAGTGTGTTGTGTTCTATAAAAAAATGGCATTTTATTTGTGGTTTCTTCTTATTGTTAAGCAAATCAATCACCATTATCAGGCAGTGCACTTCTATTTTCATCTGTTTTATATCAACTGCATGACTTATCATAGTCAGCATCATGACTTGTTTCAGTATTTAGTGAAGACAGCAGAATTCATTGTTTTTGTCAGAGGGAAGTGGGACTAAAGATATCCAATACAATTTGGCCATTTTACAGATCCTTACTGTTTGTTAAGATACATGAGTCCCTAATATTGCATGCAGATTTTACATAAAATCAATTTCTGTTCTATCTCTGTCCATTATGGTAAGATGGCATTTACAATTACAACCTTACGTAAATCATGTTTTTCTTCTGTGTAAAGATATTTTCAGTCCTTTTTTACCAATTTCCTACAACAACTAGACTTCTACTACAACAAATGAGACTGGGTATATGACAATGGGTTTTTTCCAAAGATTTGACAAACATTCCGACAAAGTTTTGGATAATATCGAGCCGTTGTTATGACCTTAAGGATGTAAGTAAGGTGTTTCTAAAATGTGTCCTAGTGACCTACTTTTTTTTACCACAAATGACCCAATTACAAACTCATCCAAGATTTCTTGCAGAATAACATTCTGTCTATGCTTGGTGAAGAATGAGTTTGGTGAAGATAAGGCTAAAAATGTTACCTCTAGTATGCTCATTAATTGTTACACCACACAAAAGATGACACAATGGACGAAACTGAAGATTTACAAATATCCAAATGAATTAATTTCCAAAAGCCATACAAGTTATTGATTATAAGAAGAATTTTCTCTTTGCAGTTTTTCTTATATTTACAATACAGTGCAATACTTGTTAAGATAGTGAAATGACATTTTATTATAATATTCAGCTTTTGACAAGCTCACATTTTAATTTAAACTACTCTATTCTTGTTATGTATTCCATCATGTAAGAATGTTAGAATCAATCTGCATGAATATAATCTATACTGATATGCGAAAAAGGATGGTATATTGGCAAAATTATACTGATTTCTTAATAATTATTGATGAGGACTTGCATTATAAATGACAAAAAACCCCAACTACACAGCATTTATTACACTGACAGGTACCAAGTTGGCATTTTTTAATTATACAATGTCCTATTAAATACTACTACTTTTACTATACCGTTTTACAATAGAGCACATTTTTTTCAAGTGATGTCACTTATTGAAGAAAATGTGTTCTTTTCTAAAATGGTATGGTAAAAGTAGTCAGTAAACATACCACAGTTTCCTTGTTACTGTTTTGTATTATGATTCCTTATATTAAATTTTCATTTAAGTTTCAATAAGCACATATCTAGGACCTATAGCAATCTACAAGAATGTACAGGTAATGAGTATTTTTAGACAGGCATTAAAGCGAAAAACAACCATTTCAGTGTAATTACAGCAATTGCCACGGATTACATTTTTTGTACAAATGCCAGTGAACACTAACAGGCCTTCTATACAAAAAATGCTACATGTATAACAAAGTGGTTTCTATTTGGACACTATACTGACTATTGTGTACCTTCTGTATGAACATTACAAAAGGAATTATTTCACTTGTGGTACAGTTATTAGCATAGCAAAACTTTAGTCCCACTAATTACACATGGTCTGTGGATCTTTTCCATTGTAAGTGTCAACTGGTTGTATCCTCTATTAACTAAATTCAGTACCAATTGAAATAAACTGGAATGGACCATTTTTCAGTATAATGATATATTTTTGCTTGAGTAAACCCACAATGCTGTTAATGTGGCAGAGTAGAATATTTTACTACAAAACCACACGGAATCAATGTAAAATAGTTACCTGTTCCATTCATGAACTATGACCACAAAACCACAAAAATGTCACCTTTACTATCCACAGTATATGAATGTAGCTCCTCTTCATAGGGTTACTCTATCAATCTTTTCATCATGTACAAATATTTGCTGCTCACTGTAATATTTACCTAGATAAATCCAGAAGAATTCATATTGAAATGCTAAGGGGAATGACAATAAGCACCTTTATGTGCCATTGAGAGAGTCTTTCAGTATCATACAGTGGGCTTAGTGCTGTGATGAAAGCTCAAAAACTATCCACTTGATGTCATAACAGGAATCCAAAATAGAGAGCTTCAGGTACACTTATTATAGAAATGAAATTGATCTTCACATAGTTCTAATGACTTCTTGAAAATCTCACATGACACCTAAAAGTATTTACAAACCCACACCATACACATTCAATGACATCACAAAATATTTCATTTGGCATAACCAACAATTCCAATGGACATCTGCATTCTTCTGGCAAAGATCAAAGGCCTTGCCTCTACTGTTCAATTATGATTGCCAATTACCATCTTACAGGTACTTGTCCATTCTTAAGTGGTCACTACTTGTAACTTGACCATTGTTACTTCACTGGCCATAATCCTCTACCAGCAATATCAGTTCCTGGCTAGACACACTTTTCTCACCTCCAGAAGTAGAGTGCACTTGGTGGTCAATGGTTAGCCTCATTAAGCAAACACCTGTGCTAATATTATATATACCTTTTCATACTAACTTCTGTTAATAAGCAAGACTAGTTTTTAATTGTTACACACTAAGTAAGAGGTCTCCATGAAGACTTGGCAGTAAATATTGTAGATTCAGATCAGACAGCTCCCAGCTATTGGTCTAAGTCTGATCAATTAAGGCTCAGCACATTAGGCATTAAGCAAACACCTGGTTCTGTAATAAAGTACTTACAGAATACAATTAGTGGCAAGTAACAATTGATCTCTTTCAATATGCAGATGATTCAAAATAAAACGAACATTCAGAACATTTCCTGCAGACTCATTCCACAAGCCTCGGAATGAAACCCACCATGATAATGGACCACTCTGTCATTTAATTACATAGTTATGCAACCACAGGTAATATGGTTTATTGTTTGCCGACTCACAAAATGAAGTCTAATCAACTTTGTTGAAATATTGCTTCCTAGAAATATACCACTCTCCTGACAAATTAAACTATGTCTGCTATTCCTTGCTGTCTGTAAATAGCTTCCTGACAGTGGCCAAATTAAGTTTAGCACCTCAGTGAAACTTCACTTTAAACAGTTCCTTGCAACATAGTTCTTACTCTTTCATTGTTGTTAATTTGTTAAATTTATAATTATTAACCTTTGAAATTTGATTAAAAAAAGTAAAAATCCTAACAACTGTAATGATGTGATCCCTATAAATAATTTAATTGCACACAAACAATTATCACCAGTCATATTTGTTCACCACTAAAGTATTTAACATACATCCTCAATCTTGGATAAAGTCCTCCGTAAACACAGAAAAATAAATGAACTGTGTTTAAATCCTTCACAAATTCCGGACTTCAAGGCAAAGAGAGGGATTCAGGCAGCCTGATCTTCCATGAGACAAAAATACTTTTTACCCCAGGCAACCAATTTTTCCTTTAAAAAGACACAAAACTTGTGTCACACTGGTAGGTGGGGGAAATTTGGCAACAGAGATGCTAAAAATAGATCTGGAGATTCCGCCCCCTCCACAACCAATCACCACGACTTCATAGAATATTACTCAGCTGTTGTCGTGGCGACTGCTTGCAGGGTTGATTGTTAGCTCATCTGTGCAGGCTTCAAGTACTGTGCAATACTCCATGATAAAACTTCATAACAATGAAAAATATTTGTTGTAAACGATGGATATGTTCTGTTTACAGCAGGGACAAATAGCAATAGTTAAACAAGAATATGTCAGTGTGGAATGGTGAAATAATGGTATTAAAAAACTCATATGTATGTTTCAAGTTCTAAACTCGTTGATTTCCAAAATTCATTTTTCCCCATTCAGATTCTCATTTAACTGAACAGAAATAAGTTACTATTACATCTGATAATGTTACAATGTGCTCAAAGTATGTGATCACCATTAAATGTAAAGACAGTTTAATGTATAGTTATCTAAACAGAAAACTTATCATAAAGCTAAATGCTGCAGGATGCTGTATTATCGATTACACATGTGCAAACTTAACTCAGTTAAAATCAATATACTTTCTACAGAATCTTATCAATTGTAATTTATTTACATTTGTGTTTATTCATGTGACATATTTTTAAGTTTACATTCTTTAAGATCAGGATGAACATGCGAAAAATGATCATTCGTCTAATGCATCAGTATTAAATTTACTTAAGATTACAAAATGAAAGTCAAATACTGATACACTGAATTAAATTTACAAGCCAAAGTAAACTTTTTCTCACATTTCAAATTCCTGTAAACTTAAATAGCATGGCTGAGTGATCCTGTCATTCTGTATCAAGCTCTCAGCTGGATTTGCACAATTCTTTGATCAGCCCTCTTGAGGGAATCAGTCTGATCTGTATTTCTACTATTTGCTGTCAGTCTCTACTATGACAAGTAATCACTGCCTTTCACTAAGTTATTATTTAATAATAAAAAAATAAATAAGACTTTAGAATGGGTTATAACAAATGTTGCAAGTGAAGCATTAACCCTTGCCCTACTTATCATTAATTCTTCAATAGAGGGAAAGTTGTTTTTACTTACACCTTTTTGCAAAAGGTATCTATGGCTACAACAATCAGAATTAAGTATGATTAATAAAATAAATGAAGCATAATATTTGGGATAAGAATTTGTTATAAACATATTTGGGTTAAGAATGGGTTATAAACAAAGTTTTAAGCAATAAATCTCCCAGCCTGATGATAAAAGTGTATATTAATCCCTGGTCCTGGTGAGGTCATGCTAACAGAAGGTCAACACTGTCTGGAAATACCAAAGGTAATTGGCCCAGGACAGATCTGGCCTTTAGTCACACACAATTGTTAGTCACTGATGCTTGTTTACAACACACAGTATGTACTCACTGGGATTTTTCCTTGTTGTAATCACGTCTAAATGTGCAATGAATACATTTCATGCCAATGTTTAAACAAAAGTGTTGTTGGGATTATATACTGTCCTATCTAGTGTATTATAAAAGGATATGCTATAGTGTTGCCTTTAGTGTGGATGGCAATTCATGCCATTGTCATGTAACATGTCATCACACCTGACCACATTATCTTGACTTTGCAACCTGCTTGTTGTTATAAAAGCTAAGTTACTGAAGAAGGGAAATATTTACTAAAAAGAGAAAAGGTTGACAAGAAGATTAGCAGTTACCTGGCCCTTTACTTGCAAACACCATTTACCACAATACTATACCCACAATACAGTCTGGAAACACCTTTCACCCTAATAATATACCACCATACAGTCTGGAAACACCTTTCACCCTAATAATATACCCACCCTACAGTCTGCAAACACCATTTACCACAATAATATACCCATCCTACAGTCTGGAAACACCATTCATCCTAATAATATACCCACCCTACAGTCTGTAAACACCATTCACCACAATAATATACCCACCCTACAGTCTGGAAACACCATTCACCCCAATAATATACCCACCCTACAGTCTGGAAACACCATTTACCCTAATAATATACCCACCCTACAGTCTGTAAACACCTTTCACCCTAATAATATACCCACCCTACAGTCTGGAAACACCATTTACCACAATAATATACCCACCCTACAGTCTGGAAACACCATTTACCCTAATAATATACCCACCCTACAGTCTGGAAACACCATTTACCACAATAATATACCCACCCTACAGTCTGGAAACACCATTTACCCTAATAATATACCCACCCTACAGTCTGTAAACACCTTTCACCCTAATAATATACCCACCCTACAGTCTGGAAACACCATTTACCACAATAATATACCCACCCTACAGTCTGGAAACACCATTCACCCTAATAATATACCCACCCTACAGTCTGTAAACACCATTTACCACAATAATATACCCACCCTACAGTCTGTAAACACCTTTCACCCTAATAATATACCCACCCTACAGTCTGTAAACACCATTCACAACAATAATATACCCACCCTACAGTCTGGAAACACCATTCACCCCAATAATATACCCACCCTACAGTCTGGAAACACCATTTACCCTAATAATATACCCACCCTACAGTCTGGAAACACCATTTACCCTAATAATATACCCACCCTACAGTCTGTAAACACCTTTCACCCTAATAATATACCCACCCTACAGTCTGGAAACACCATTTACCACAATAATATACCCACCCTACAGTCTGGAAACACCATTTACCACAATAATATACCCACCCTACAGTCTGTAAACACCTTTCACCCTAATAATATACCCACCCTACAGTCTGTAAACACCATTCACAACAATAATATACCCACCCTACAGTCTGGAAACCCCATTCACCCCAATAATATACCCACCCTACAGTCTGGAAACACCATTTACCCTAATAATATACCCACCCTACAGTCTGTAAACACCATTCACAACAATAATATACCCACCCTACAGTCTGGAAACACCATTCACCCCAATAATATACCCACCCTACAGTCTGGAAACACCATTCACAACAATAATATACCCACCCTACAGTCTGGAAACACCATTCACAACAATAATATACCCACAGTCTGGAAACACCATTTACCCTAATAATATACCCACCATATCCTTATAACATATTCACCCTACTGGTGTTTCCAGGAAGTAAATTAGGGGAAGGAGTTACTAAGAAAGTGAAGTTACTCAAAAAAAGAGTGTTAAATAAAATGGAATGAGTTATTAAAAATAGGGAAAGTGTACTAGAACAATTTGCAAAGATTTTTGAAAGAATGTTTTAAATTGAATTTGTACACTCTAGCAAACTAAAGTCAAAGCACCAGGACTGAAGGTAAAGTGTTTTTGCCCTTTAAATGCTATTTGGGGCCTCATTTTTCAAAGATTGTGCAATATCTTTCCCCCAATAAATGACATAGCTGTTGTTATGTTTCTGACATACCACAGTTTATGGAGCATGTAATGATAAATAACTCCAAACTCTCGTCACATCAAAAACATTCAACCAAAACAAGCTGTACTTTCTCACAGTTAACAAATTACTTAAGCTGTTCTAATTGATCATATTGTCACATTAACAACTGTGAGGAAATGGGCAACAGCGCACTAAAACAGAAAATTAAACACCATTTACTGTGAAACAATGACCATAAATATCTGCATCAGGGTGATTTGAACTGTTTTGTTTTTCTACTGAAAATTTGTATGTTAATGTATTTGTTGTATTTTTAGATGAATCAATAAGAATTCTAATGCAATGTGTTATTTAATTGTTGCTTTTTTTGTTAAATAGCAACATTAAGCTAATGGTCTTATTTACACATCCAGCTAATTATTGGTGGAGAAATACCCAAGAATTATGTCTGGGAAGAATAACAGGTGCACTGCAGGTTTACTGAAAAAAGTCCCCACATTAAAAGTTCTTGCCCTGACCTGGACTCAAACCCACAAGGTGAGAGGCTAAAGAATTTGAAGTTGGCATCTCTTACTGCTCATCCATAGGTGCCCCCTCTTCTATTGTAAATTAAGTTAAAGCCTTGATTGCAACTTAAGGAATTTAATACCTTGAGCCTAGGATATTTACGTACTATGCTAGCTGGGACTAATGCATAAGTGAATAAAAAGACTAATCAATGTAAATTATGACTACAATATCAAGGTATGCGGATTTTACAATTACAATCAAAGGAAACTGAATTCTTTTGTATCTTCACAGATAGTGCTACTTTCATCGTAATTTCCCCAAAAATAATTTTAAGTGCAAGTTAAAATTATTTGTGAAAACATTCTTGCTGCACTTTTGATTACAACATTTATCATAAAATTTCCTCTCCCTCCCATAATATGTACTCATGAAAAAGGGCACAACTATATGCACAATGGGACTCTCTGTTCAAGTCAAGTGATTATCATAGAGTTACCTGGGCGAGCCAACGGGTAATTAAATTGTAGGTAGAAATTCAAGTAGTTAATGATCATAGAATGGGGACCAGTGTCACCTCATAATTACATGGTGCAATAATTTTGTGGCCATGATTTTAAGGTCCCAGTGATATTGATTAAAGGTTAAACTGCTACATGTGACAGCTTTGACAAAAAGGCAATAATAGTCAAATTAGTGGTTTCAAGGGTAACTGTTTATACTATCAGGTTCACATGATGGAAAATAGGCTTGAGGATAGGTAAGTAGATTATGGCAGAGGTAAAAAGTTCATAGCTTACAAACATGAGGCATCACGTTACCCTCTGTTTGACAACAGAGACCTATGGAATAAACCTGTCATATGAACAAAATCATTTGTTTATCTCTGATACCAAAGTTAAAAAAAGCAGATTGTGACCTTCAGCTATTCTCATTGGGAGCCAGTACATCTTGGTTTAGTGAACCAAGAGAAACCATGTCCAAGCATGAGTACAACTGTGGTGAAACCTTGTCCAAGCACAAGTGCAACTGTGGTGAAACCTTGTCCAAGCAGCACGAGTGCAACTGTGGTGAAACCTTGTCCAAGCATGATTACAACTGTGATAACACTGTGAACATAGACATATAATAACGGGACCGCTGACTCGTGACGTCACGCTATATACTCTATATAAATAGGTTGAATCCGTCGCAGCGCCATCACCGGGAGTCATAGAAAACTTCCGGTGTAAACTAAAACAATAGATGGAAAGCTAAAAGCTGTGTTTACATTAATGAAAAAACGCGTAAATATCATGTTAATGGGGGTACTAGGATGTGAAATTATAACTTCCAAAGGGTTTTACCAAACAAGAGTGGTGTGGACGCTATTTCTTGTTTATAGTCGTTCAGATTTTACTGTTAATCCAGACACGACGCACATCTGCCCCGCCCACCTCGAACCTTCGGTCATGGTATGTTATTTCTTTGTTCGTTTGTTGTTGTTTTTAAACTAAATAATAAGTTTTATCGTTATATAAAATAAGTCATTTGACGTTTATTTTCCTGCTAAGTAGAAAATCAGCACGTCAATAGCAGCTGTCAGAAAACCTTGTTCTACTTTCGGTTTCTATTGTGATAAATAGTAACTATTCAGTTTAAAATTCTGAATGAGATTATCCTTAACAACAAATCATGTCTGAAGCTTATAGAAGTGTATTTATTTGTACATATTTGCCTTATTTTCTATGGAAAAAAATATTTTGCTTTATTTTTTTTTTACTTTGCAGCCTGTAGTGAGCAGAATGGGAAGGGGTCAAATCTATTAATTTTTATCATTTATGAAATAGAACCATTTATAGAATCAAACCTATCACTTCCGTTACTCTTGTTTTCAATGAATAATTTGAAACAAATATAGTGCTGCCTTTTCTGTGGTTTCCTGCCATGAACACCTGACATATCAATTAAACCCAATAATTTTATTCTGAGACTAGTGTTGTATAACCTTCAGTTTGAGTGTTGTCAAGAAATTGAACTTCCAGATGCATGTACCACTGTTTAAGGTCACACCTTAGAATCAAGCTTTTAACTTTGAGCGCCCTGTTTCTGGGGTGGATGAGCTAGACACAAATATAGCAATACTTTCCTTGACTTACTCACAAAAATTTCAGGTTGTCATTGTAGTATATATGTGCCTCATTTATCTGATTTTTTTTATATAATATGCAATTTTATTTACAGTGCCTGCAAAATGAATTCCTTCCACACTTGAACACATGGTTAGAGGGTGTCAAGCCACACAAGGCATTTGCAAGGTGATTCAGAATCTATACCTTAAATAATTTACCTCATTAAAATTTATTTTGAGACAGCATATCAGTATTTTACTGAACCATGTGCATATTTTTTCATGATTTTTCTTGTTGTTTGTTGCATTGCACTGACATAAGTATGGTTAGATTGGTGATGTCCAGCTTATTAATGGTGAAGGAAAACCCTAGATTTATGTTTGGGCAGAACCACCAGCACACTGCAGGTTAGCTGGAAAACCTTCCCACCCAATAGTTCTTGTCCTGACCAAGACCCGAACCCATGCATTAAAGTGCTATTAGAGGTAATATGGTTACTTAAAACACTACAGTGTACATGTATTTTGATGTCATGTGTTGTGTCTCTATCAAATTTGTCTTTCTAATATCTGACATCAAATATAAGCATTATTTTTCATTCTTGGCATGTAAAAAACTTTAAAAAGAGAAAGTGTATAAAATAATGTTATGAATGCATATTTTTATCATAGTTGAAGCCGTCACAGTCTTCTGTCTCACTCCTCTACTTTCAGACCTTTTGCCTAATCGTGTGAAAGAGCTTGTCGGTCCACTTAAAGGCATTTTGATTTGACAGATTAAAGCTACTAAGAGGTTCAGGTAATGCAAAGAATCATCTGAATGTAAAAATCTGATACATATTAAACATTAACACCTATTGGGAATTTCTTAGTTTAATAAATGCCATTTCACTAAAAAAAGTATGAATATGCTGTCAGTAGTTAATAAAATTTTGATACCACTTTGCTATTAAATGGCACAGAATAACTTTTTTTTTCAAAATCGACTTTCGAGATTTCTATTATATTATATTTATATATATTATATTAATAAAAATATCAGATGTTTATATATAAAAGGTGGTATCCAACTTCGTCTAAATAAAATACATATAATCGGCGCCGTATGAGCTATAAAGTGTCGGTGTGCTGTTAAACCCAAAATACAAAAAATACAAATAAAATACATATATCTCAACCACTGTTTTGGGAATTTTGGCACAACTTTTTTGCATAAACTCATTATTTAGTCCAAGTAAGGACAATTTTTGAAACTGCCTAAATTATTAGTAAATGCAGTCTCTCGGGTAGAAAATGCATGTCTGTAATGATGAGTGGGGTGTTGTCCTTCACTTTTCACATGGCTAAGGGACATCAGTAATTTTCAACATCATGGATATTTTTAGTATATAATAATTTATCTGTGTGTTTGAGAAAAAAATTAGTCTAAACTTTTGGATACCACCATTAATTGTATTGTCAAAAAGGTTTAAATAACAATAAACCATGATAATAATTATAGGTAGGATTTACCCTGCAAAGATTTTTTTTGTGACAACTGTCACATAAATCTAGAACATAACTAGATTTTTATATTTTTTTTCTGATTTTGTATGTTTTGTTTTATATTATTATTGGTGAATGAATGATAAATGCATTTGTCCAGACTAGGAATGGAACCAAAGAGGTTAGTCAGGTTACTGCATCTTTTCATTTAAAGCTGAAACCTGTATAGCATACTTTTATTTTTTCAGTTACCATGACATGAACCATTTCTTCAGAGATGGTTAACCTTTAAGTTCAACACCAAGGGCCAGCCAACAGAAGCACGGCTGTCAGGAAGGCAGAGAGGAAATATCAGTTATTTGCAGTCCTTTGAAAAAGATTATAAAAGATTTTGAATTTTCAGTCTGTTTCAGTATTGCTTTCTTAGGGGTAGACCATTTCTTAAATTTTACTTTTCATAAAACTGTTTTAACAAATCACAAGGCAGGATTATGTTAAATATTGTTTATTTCTCCATATAATCTACAAAATAATTTGACAGTTAACAAACATCAGCATAGCCGAGGAATTTAATTTACTTACCATATCGCATGTTTAAAACTTTAAAAGAAAAACTTAATTTCACATTTATCGAGTGCTTGCACATAGTCAGTTTATATCAAATGGTAAAGGGAGAATGAAATATGTGCTATTATTATACATATAATTATTAAGATTTCATAAGAAACAACTTTAATAAATTATTTGACTTTTATTTCTATTTAAAAGACAATGGTGTTGCATAATCATTGTCTGCATATTTAAATTTATATGTATTTGTATTTTTCTGTCATAAATGCATTTTTCATTCCACATTAAAATATTTTCTACACATTATATATAAAGCTGTGTTCTTGCTTTAACACCTTAACATGAATGAAATGGAAAAAGAATAAAATGATTAGTAATACATATTTATGCTTGTTTCTTCTGACAACATTAATTAAAAAGTATGCTAAAAGCCAGTGCAAGTAAGAGTGTCATCTCTGGATACAAGATTTAAGAGTTTTAAACCCTTTAGCCATGTTGAAAGTTTTCCCACTATAAGAAGAAATGTTAAAATATATATAAAGTTGGGACTTAAGCAGGTTGTAAATTAATACAGACACTTTGTTAGTTTTAAAGCATGGACCCAATTATTTCTTATATTTAGTATGGAATAGTGTTTGGGTTAGGTCTTAGTTCTGTATTGTTATTTATACAATGGCTCTTAACTGATTCAGTTTAGTTGATGAATAACCCTACTGCAACTAAAACATATCATTTGTTAAATTGGCATGTTTGTTATATTAGATAATTTTTGGCTAATTGCTTTATGTTTTAAAAAAGCACACTAAACCAGAAAAACAAATAAAGCTTATTCCCAGTCTATAACTCTGAAACTATATATTTTTATTTGTTCATAATTAAAACATACATGTATTGTTCTGACTAGTTTAACTCTGAACTTTTGCATGTCTATATCATCAAAACAACATATTACTATAGAGAAATGTCCTGTCAATAAAAATAAACTTAAATTACTGCATCAAACATACATGAACAATTCAGATAATGGAGTTTCTACATTTACTCAATTTATAATTAGTGTACTAAAATATGTAAACCAGGGTTCCCTTGATATGACATGTTAAAACTATATGTCAGCAGTAGGTAATAAGCTCTGTCAATAATGTAGGATATATATCAAAATTAAACACACACCAAGAAGACCACACCTTTAATGTTGTTAGTTTTTTTGTGTGATATTTATTTTCAAAATGTTCTTTTATAATAAAAAAAAATGTTGCCATCTAACAACTCAATAGTAATTTTTAATATTGTCTGGAAGAATTCTGGCTCCAAGATGTGTTCCCTTGTACTGGTTGAACGTCTCAGAGCAACAGGCACAGGCCAGGAAGAGACGTCTCTGGGTCATGGGATTCATCACTGTTGTCTTATTCCTAAAATCAGTATAAAAGACAATTAAGTGCATACTCTATAGGAAACAGTATAATCTAATGATACTTGTGTTCAAATATTAATAGTTGATCGTGGTTCTTCTTTCTTTCTAACTTGAGATCCCTTAAACACTTAAACTTTTCCACCATCATTCTTTGCGCAGTCTTCCTCCTGTGTCTCCAAGCAACGACTTATTTATTTTAATTAAATATTATGTCTTTCTCCGTGCAGTTTTGGAAAAAACAAGCCATAATAAATACCACCAGTTACAGAGTATTAGCTATGAAAGTATTTATGGAAAAACGGGCAGCAAAAATTGGGCCTAAATGGGACGTTGTCTAGGATTCATTCAGAATTTGGGTTCTTTGTTTACACATGGTTACGATATGATTACTACCGATTCATGGAAAACTAAAAGCAGGCAATGAATACACATACAAAGAAGATATTTACCTTCAATCCACTTTCAAGTTGATTCATTTTCCGTGGCCGTTTTTCTTCGAATCTCTGTTTTATTTGTCAGCTTTGTGCTATTGTTTTGCATGGGAAACCCCGACCGGATGTCTTTTCTATGAATTCCGGTGGTGGCGCTGCGAAATTGGAAGATATTCGCGCACCTTGCGGAGTCGGCGGTCCCGTTATTATATGTCTATGCTGTGAATGTTCGGATGAACTATGGTTATCTCACTCGAACCACAAGCCACCCAAGCCATTTTAAACACATCCCAAGCTTACCAGGAGATACCTGGGCTGATAGCTACCACTGGGTTGATCTAAACTTTATTTCAGGACAACATCTGTGCTTTCCTGGTTCAACCCATAAGAAATGGTTAGCAATCTGGGATGTTACTGACCAGGGCAGTGACCCAGCACTGGAATGGTCTAACTATGGTTATGCACAGAATGTGCCAGTAGAGATATGCAAAAACATGTTTCAAGCTTGTTTATAAGCAGGTAGATGCAGGAACTACTCCTGTAAAGCCCGCAGACAACAGATTGGCAACAGATTAATTGACCTGCTGAAACTTGGCAGCTTCCAAATGATCTTGAGCACACAATGGTAAAAATAGGATTAAGTTACAGTGAAAAAGGTTTATACTCTGTTAAACAGCTAAACTTGCTAATTCTGATGAATCAAAGTGTTTTTTTTAAAACATTAATGAGTTAATATCATTGAACTATATTTCATCAATCAAAAGTTCAAAACAACAACTGTAACTTTATCTGGCACAGTTGGAATTATTTCAAACTCATAAAAAGTCTAATACATGGTTTGGACTTTTGCAAGTTGATATTCATTGTAAACTGTAAGATATATATATATATATATATATATATATATATATATATATATATATATATATATATATATATATATATATATATATATATATATATAACTGATGCTGATAAAATCATTTGACAAGTAATATAAATTGTCCTGTGAATGTGGTAATGTTACCAGCTATAATAGGGACAACAGCGAGACCAATCCCCGTCATGCTGTTTTATACAGGCATCACCTAAGCGCATGCTCGGTTTCTTCGTTACATGTCCGTGTAAACCATAAACGAAGCGTTTAAGACCGAGGTAATAAAGCTCCTGAATCTTCACTGTAGTTACACCAGAGCAATAACAGGCAATGAACGGGTAATAAAAGAAAATACAAATTGTCCCAGTTATCCAAGTATGCCAGCTGTTAGGCAGCCGAATGCACCATGTCGAACCAGGATCAGTTAAATGGGACTTTAACTAAATACCACCCAACATTTACTGCCACCTTTTGCAGAGGTAAATGTTGGAAACATTACTTTTCCATGACATATTAGCTTGATTAAAAATATAGTATAATCATCAGATATTTCATTTATCCACACAAAAGAACTTATGTATTTAAAAGTGTAAAAGGTACATTTTTTAAAGCAAATTAAATATCTTGCAGGCAATTAAGAAACAATCAATATAAACAAAAAGTAAGATTGAGGTAGGTTTTCCCCCTTATTTTAGGTCATTATGTTTGAATTTATAGTCAAAAACAATTATTTCTTTAATAGATGTAAACATGCAGCGAAGACATGGCTTGAGTATCCAATATTGCCCAAATAGTATGCCTTTCAGAGCTTCTGACGGACTCAAGTGCTTTATGTCAGATATAATTGAATCCAACAATACTCATATCAATAATGTATGATTCAGAGTTTTTCTAGCCTTTTTTTAATACTTAGCCTGCTTAGCATGACTTGACCCAGTTTAGGCAAAAAGTGGAGGCCCAGATTATCCAGCTGCTGCTGGAAGCTCTCTAGAGCAGGATCTGTATAATTGGCCACAGATTTCAGCAATACATGTTCGTACTTTGCATGTTATTGTCAGCAAATAAGTATGATAGTGTGACATTTACAAATACACGAGCATGATAAGGGTTAAACAAATGACAACTACAAAGAAACCAACACATCTGAGAAGAAGAGCAAGCTGATGTATTTGAGAGAGTAGATAGGATACAAAGGGGTTTTCATGATGACATTGACTTCTTTAGCATGGAGAAGCTCCTCTGACAGATCTGTTAACAAGTGGCTGTGAATGAATCATGGTTCCATCAATGATAGCCATGACTGTATGATGGACATGACAAATATTCAAACATAGCAGCAGCCTATGAATCATGGGGCAACAATAACTTGGTCCAATTCATAAACGGAACTTATCACATCCCTTACCCTGCTACATTTGCTTATCAATCCATACGTAGTCTTAGTTGTGTGATTACATCTACAAAGGATAAATAGATGTATTGTAAGTCAATCAGCAGCAAATAATGTAGACCTTGATCAGACAGCTTAGCACAATTAGCCATAAAGTGTTCGATCAATTCTGGAGCAGCAGATTAAGATTTGCATGGTATATACTTTTGTAGGACAAGCCCTTTGTACTGAAGTTTTTTGCTAGATAATTATATTACCAGGATAATCATCTGGATCAGTTAGAGTGTAAGACAAATGGTCAGTCAAATCATTACTGTCACATGGACCCACTAGAATGATCTCTTTTAATGGTACTATTGTGTTTAATAATCAATACTTATAGTAATGGGTTTTGTCCTCCAAGAACATTCCATCATAGGATGATTGAGTGATGTATGTCATATGTTTTAAATGGCTAGCTCTTAGTCATCAGTTAGTGGAAATTTTATTTATCAAGTGAAATGAATTATTATCAAACAAAAAGATGATTTATGATTATTTCCCTTTAATAAAACAACAAGTCAATTAGCATCTTTAAAAAGACATACACCAATGCATCTCATTAGATGACTGTAACAGAAAACATAGTTGCATGTTAGTCACAAACCTTAGCCCTGGATTCCTACAATTTGCCTCTACTTGAAACAATAACAATAACAACTAAACATTAAGAATCTTTGGAGGACCATAAACCAGTTACCATGGTTTGGAGGTCTGTTGATTGACCCCAGTGCACTGTGTCTCTGAGGAGTGATGAAGGCAGGATATCATGCAGATAAACAGTTACTGCTTACCAATGGTCCCCAAGGGACACTGAACTTTCATTCTGCTAAATATGAATCAATCATAGGCAAAAATATAGTCCAAGATCACTGTCTAATCAGGACTTGTATCATTTGCTGCTAAGTCCCTAGCAATGTCTAAGAATCTTGGCATGGTGATGTAGGAAGTGACACAAAGTTTGTTATTAATTATTAACAAAACTGTATATATTATAGGATGCTGGATTTGATATTCACATCAACATATTTCTGGTCATATAGCAATGTCCAGCTATTGTTGGCTGTGAAAGAGAACAGATAAACATCCTTTCAAGAACTGCTGATACTCTGCAGGTCTGCTGGGAGACCTTGGCACGTAAATATTCTTGCTCCAACCGAAACTTGAACCTACATGGTCATTGGCTGGGAAGGTACAAGTCTATGGTTATAAAAATATGATCATGCAGCCTAAACTTCTTGCATGGAAAACAGTATGAGGAAGCAGATTTTTCCCCATTGTCTTTCTCAGAAGAGAAAGCTTAACACAAATTATTCAAGCCAGGTTCATTTGCATTTAAACAATGCTTGCAGAATTGATTTTCGCAATTTTATTGCTGAGCCATCAAATGGGTTTCAGATACAGCATATTAAGACAAAAGATTCTGAAAAATTATCAGAACAAATCATAGAGACTTAAATTCTATGTTAATAGACTGTTAGGAAAAAAATCAATACTTGATTAAATATGATAAATTGCTTTTTATTCTAACAGTAATCAATACAAATTATGATGAAAACTCTTATTGAAGAATATAAGAAACTAATGACAGTGTGTTTTAAAACATATTTGGCAGACAAGAATCCAAATTGAAAATTTTAAGGAAATAACTTTAAAATGCATTTCCTTCATTCTTGTCCTGTTTCTTTTTTATGCTATGTTTTAATATCTTGTATATTCTGCTTTCTTTATTAAATATGTTTTATCTACCTATCTATCTTTAGAAGGCATTGTGTGTTTTTTTTTATAAATTATGTATTAGATACTGATAAGCAGAACGTTAACCACAGGTCTTTGAAGAGCACTTGAAGAGTAACCTTTTTTGTTGCAGGGGACCAATATTCTTGGATAACATCATCAAGATAACAATACAAAAATAACCCCTCCTTCAAATAAGGTGTCACAGAAGTATGTGTGTAGCAGAAGAAGCATAATCTGCTGCATATTGCATGTCTTTGCTGCCTCCCAATTGCATGTCATCAATTGAGAAAAACTCAGAATACACAAAACACAAATGATGAATTGTTCTGAGAGTGAGCTGCCCTTATGCTTGTCTCTCCAGATGAATTGTTCTGAGATTGAGCTGCCCTTATGCTTGTCCCTCCTGTTAACCCTTGGCCTGCTAAGCATGGGGTGACATCAGGCTTAGGCAACTAGTACAGACTCAGATCAGCCAAACTCCCACTGGTAGCTGTTCAGACCTACGTTGTTAGCAGCAAAGTAGTTATCAACATATTTTATTACCCAGGCCTCAAAATGTAAGCAAATATTAAACAATGGATACTAAGAAATGTAGCAGGTGAAGCATAAATCCTGCAGCTGCCATACTATGACATCCTAACCCTATTGGAGCCTATTAATTTATCCATAACCATGCTTCTTAGGTTTACTGTTAATGTCAACTACAAACATATTTTAAAGACACAGGAGGAAACATGTCTTTATTCTGATCAGACAGCTCCCAGCAAGCAGCTGGCTGATCTGGATCTTTACTGTTTGCCTAAGCCTGATAAACAGATGTTTGCAGTCGCCTAAGAAGAGCTACTCCTGAAGCCTGCAAGCAGTGACACCAAACCCTGGAATTCCCCCAAAGGCTGCCCTTTGTAATGTGTGTCAATTTTTCACCAATTATGCTACCAGTATTTCTGGGTTTATTTCAAGAATCAATTGACTGATGTCCTAAAATGTGAAGCTTAAAACCATTTCACAAAGAGGGTGCTGCCAAACAGTAACATGGGACATGAAATATCAGAAGACCTTTGTCAGATTCCTTATATTTCTAAATTGCCATTTAAAAGGAAGATGGGGTTTGTTTGTTTGTTGACTTAATTGTTTGAAAGTAATGATTGAAAAACTTTTAATTATTGAATGTTTTACAGAATAATTACAGAATTACATTGGTAATTAGATTGTACAATAAACAACTTCTTGACACCACAGAATATAACATGAATATAACCTAACTGAATGTTATTAGCAGGCCATAGAACTAACTCATTTCACCATAGTTTGAGTATATTATTGCAAAAAAACTGTGTTAACTTATGTTAAGATTACAAGATATGTTTGCTAGTTTTGCTATCATAGGTAGGAACCTAAACAATTCAAAGAAAAAGGAACAACATAACCCCTAGCAAACTGATCAATGAACATCACACAAACTATTAAAATATGTCTAAGAATGCTTCATGCTACATAGATAGTTTTTTTTTAATACATTGCAGTGACCAATTAGGATTATAGCATTGCCAAGTTATTTGGTGGAGGAAGACACAAAACAAATGTCTGGGTAGAACCCATACCGTATGTCAGCTGGAAGACCTTCCCACATTAAGTCCATTGCTCTGACCGGGACTTGAACCCTTGCGTTGAGAGGCTAAGCAGTCATAATAGTTACAAATCGGCACCCCTCATAGGTAAAGAGAATCACAAACTATTATAGTATGTCTGTAAGTCTAAGAATGTTTCATGTTTCATACAGAGAACCAAGGATGTACTATTTTTGTCTTTGTTTTAAACATATTTCAACTTAAATTGCAAGAACTTCTTTAATGGTACACTGAATGTGATGTATTGAAAAAAGAACTACATGTATTATCATTATAGAATTTGATGTAACACACATTAAACAGGAGGGAAGATTATCATAGACCCATACTTGTCTCCTTTTTAATGCTGTTACTTGTCAAACATAACCAACCAATGGTTCTAGAAATGATGATTGATTTGCCATGATTTGATCTGTGCATTTATTTTAATATCCTCTAATTTACCAATAATACCGACATTAACAAGTGACAGCCAATCCAACCAAAGGCACCCCCAGTTCTTGGGTCTTGTGAGCACAATGGGACACAGAGAGTTCATTTCTTGAAAATAATGGAGATTGATAATATAATATCAAACTGAATGATGGTGTGTCTTAAAAATAATGATTGGGCTAGTAAATACTTGACTAGAAAGACTTACGATTCACAGTATGGACACACAACATCCAATCCATTATTTACCAAAAATATACTATTTTAGATGTTCATTCCATTTCTTAAGATTATAACAAAATGATTTACAAAAAAATCTACATTTAGTAACTTATTTTGCTGACTATTCACATGAATGCTACTGCAATCTTAGAATAGTAAACTGTTCAACTTAATTTCACACAAAAAACATCGTTCATTTACCTTATTACTTTCAATTTGATATCAACAACTGTCATGCCTCAACTTTTATGAATTCTATAGAAACTTGCACAAAGCACAAAACACTATGGGCTATCATAGTTAAGGCCATCAGCAACATGGCAATCATACTGTACACTGCTGGCTCCCATATAATTATCCATAACTAGATTGGGAGAAAATAGGTTCAGAAACAATAGCATCATTAATACAATAAATGGGACATGGCCTGCTGAGTTCAAGGGAGAAAATGAGGTATGAGGCAGTTCATGCAACGCCACAATGGATGGAATACATTATTTCACAATAAACCATTTCATCAATATGACATTTATCACAGAATCTCTGGAATAGTTTGAAGTGGAAAGATGAGAACATGGTATCAGCATGGTAATAAAGTTAAATGGTATCACTGGAGACAAGACTTGCCTAAAGTACAAGGACAATACATTTGATTGAGAGTAAGTATCTTTAATTCTTTATATGTGAAACATGGAAAGTTCGTTAAAAAGTTTCAAGAAGAGTTAAGCCTAAGCTTGTAATGCAAAAAAATGAGTATTTTGCAAAAGTAAAGGTATGCTAAGCAATATCTGAAATCTGCAAGTACACATTATTATGCAAATCAAAGAAAAGCTATCAAACTATGCATTAAAGGTGTTTCTCACACTTGCACAAGTTTTCATTATCTTGTTTTTATTTTGTTGCGCCAACACAATAAGGTTAATATTGGTGACGTCCAGGTAATTATTGGTGGAGAAGACCCCAAAGTTATGTGTGGATAGTACCACTTGCACATCGCAGGTTAGCTGGAAATCCCAAATGAAAGTTGTTGCACTGGGACTCAAACCCATGCGTTGATCGGCTGAGATTTACAAGTCGGTGGCTCTAACCGCTTGGAATGCCCCTACCCCACCCAAACGAGTAACAGCAAGAATGAAAAATAAAAATAAAGAATAAACTTATTTCATATAAAAAAATAACTCAGATTTAAGCAAACCGCAGAGATCTTGTTGAGCCAGCTCCTGTTGAGTATGGCCTGGCCAGAATCTTCCCTATTTGCTACTAGATCTCTGGTCAATATTTTTTGTAACCAATACAGGTCTTTGTTATGAATTAACTCAGAATGCAGTATAGATTATAAAAAATGAAGTTGTACTATATTTTTTATTTTTTTAATTCTACCCATGTGCATGTCTATATGTCAGCAACATTAAACTCACCAGAGATGGTGAAAATAACTGGTTGATAAAATAACTGATTGATTTCAAATTTTAAGATACTCATATAAAATCCTTCTCCAAACATTTTAAATTCATTCATTTTTAAAAAAATACATGTTAGGTGATTTAAATGCAAATGAAGCATACTATGGACATGCATAATTTACGTGCCTTTTGGTTTATCAGCATTTATTTTTTATAATAATCTAAAAAAAATTATGTGATGCCAATCTATCATTTTACAATCTTACCTGATATTTTTTGTACTGTATATATTATTATAATCCCAACTTCAAATCACTTACCGTACCTATTATTGTCATAGATTAAGGCTATAATTGATTTTGAAATATTCATAATGTGCAACAAAATATTTACCACTTTCCTAACAATATAGTCTAACCTGTCTAACTCATGGCTAGTCATGCAAAAACAGGGTGAAAATCCTGTAGCTGATTGGTCAAGAGGCCTGTCAAAAAGACCAGGAAGGGTAAGTTACTAAATGGAAACCCAGTACTTACCCTTGATTTGGGGGTCTGTTTAAGTCCGATGGCTGGCTGGCTTCTTGAGGCCTGGAAACAGATAACAATATCAAATATTAACATAGTGATTCATACACTGATAAACACTGATATTTTTAGCAAAAATTACAATTCACATACACAAAAAACTTAAAACATGAATAACGGGCCAAGTCTCAAATAACACAATGACCTGTGACAGTAACATGAAAGAGAAACTGAAACTGCTGGGAATATAAGGATGACATGAAGTATTTTGAAGAGGCTTTCTAAATTTATTAACTTGCTTAAAACAAAAATCACTACACTTTCCAATAAAATTGAAATAGTACTGGTTAATCACAAAAATAGGTAAAACAAATATCCTTTACATATTGGCATAATAAAATAGTAAAAATAAACATTCTTTACATATTGGCATAATGAAATAAGTCAAAGGTTACCCATATAAGTAATGCATGTTCTATTCATCACTGTAAATTAGCCATATCCACCATTGGCCTTTGTTTCGCTTCAGGACATTGACTTCATTGAAAGCTTAAACTTTTTTTAGCTTTTAACCAATCCTATATGAAAGCAAATAGTATAGCACCAGATCAGCCAGCCCTCACTGCTGTGATCTGTCTATTAAGATCTTCACTATTGCAATTTCTCTTGCCCAATAAAAAGGTATGTATGAATTTGTTAGCAGTTTAAACAAATAACATTACTAACCAAGGTGTGTGTTATAAAATGATGCTATCAGATAAGGACTAAGAAATTGATAGTTTCACAGTTCATAATTGCATGCAAGCATCTTTGATGCTGCAGACAGAACTATATCATCACTCAATTAGGCACTAATTGGTTGGTGCAATCTCTGGCACAGATGCAAATCTCTTGATACAAACATTTCGCTCAAGCTGAAAATAAGTTGGCCACAGAAGGAATGAGTGCCAACAAAAACTGACACAAAAAGTGGTAATGTTTTGTTCCACCGATTTAATTAAACATGATATTGCGTCGGCAAGTATTCTAGAATAGCTCCAAGTGTAAAGGTACATCTCCAGTGTGAAAAGGAACCAAATAGGTTAAATGCTCAGTTGTAGCTATAATATACAATGTTCAAAAATGGAAATGGAAAAACTATTCTTTTAAAATGATAACATAATTTTCATGCTGAACTCAACATAAATGTTATCATATCCTAATTTAAGTGAATACACCATCCTTTTTGGTTACATTGTTTCTACAATATTCCAAGTATCTATTTCCTAGAATACGAGTCGAATGTTATATCGCTGAAAGCTTTTTTTATATGGAAAACTTTTGTTTGACATAAAATATTCAAATAATTCCAATTTGTATGGGCAAATCTTAATGCGATTTTCCAACAATATAAGGATTGGAATAAATTCAAGTGTCTAAACGTTGACAGGGAATGTTTACAAGAATGATGGGTTTAACTTTATTTAATATAAAAACAGCAACCTCTAAAGTAAGCCCATACAAACTTAGTGACATTGTTGTGTTTTTAATAGAAAATTATCAAGTTCTACAATAAACAAATAATTCAAAAATATTTACATTTTTAATATTTTTATACATAATAACTCTTATTGTTATGAACAATTGCTACTTATTGTATATTATTTTTTTAATTTTGACAATTACTGAAACTCTGAAATTAAATCCATAAACACAACTTACAAGTGTTTGCAAATTATACCTATTGTATCAATCTTACACATTAATGGAAACATAAAATGTTTAAAAACAAAATCTATGATTGGACTTGCTTACCGTGATTAGTTAAATAAGTAAAGAAAATCATTCTTAGTAAGGGTGTAAGAGGTTTTTGTGTGAGAAACACTCTAATATACATGAATTACAATTTGAAAACGTGTCATGGCAAGGTGCCACCAATACAGACTTTTCACATTATAATCTATATTCCTGTTACACCTGTCATTATCAATTAAAAACCAATTAACATTCACATTAGTTGATTTAAACTTCAAGAAGCTTCTCAAAATTGTACATAGCTGTGACAATTGTTAATGAAAGGATTCTATCAACTCTTAGCCTGTTAAGCAAGTATTGATAGCATTCACTTCATGCTGCTGAGTCTCTAGCAATAAGTTGGCACCTATGCATGTAAAGATAGGAAACATATGTACTAGTATTTTATAATTAACAAACTGAAGCCTGATAAGAGTTTTGGTTATGGGAACAGGTAGCAGGCTGATCTAATGTACATTATTTGCCAAAGTTGTATAGATACATGTTTAGCAAGCTAAGGGTTAAATATACCGGGATAGAATGTGATAAAAAGAGTCACTTTCCATCAAACTAGCCTATCCATTGAGACAACTATTTATTTTGAAGCACTTGACAAAGACTTCATTTAGAGAGATCAGTAGTAATCTAGAAAGATTGCGACCAAATTTAAGAGTAAAAAAATATTTGACTTCTAAACTGAATCTTAAAGCAAGCCACTTGAAAATACAAATTTCTGATGGATAGAACACTTATCTCACACTGCTCTATCATTATGTCTAATACCACCATGTCAGTAACATGTTGTAGGGGGTGTCACCTATGGTAACATATGGAATGGGCAGATTTTCCATTAAGAAGTTAGTAAGTGAACCCAAAGCCCTTTCAGCCAATCTTAAAGCCTCAACATACAATGTGAAAAGCTGTAGTAAAGATGTTTTTATCCCTTCTACCAAATATTTGCTCAGCAAATATCTTCAAAAAGTAACAGCACTTCAACTTCTGCCAACTTTCATTTTGTTCACATCACTTTGATTCTAAACTCTTTACACATTTAAGTAGTGTGGGATAAAATTCTCAACGAAACCCTACAGTTCGGTATTGTTAAAACCAAGCATTGGCCAACTAGAAAATAAACAAGAGACCTAAAAAGGGCTCAATGATGACCTTTTAACCTTGGATTCAATCTTTTCAAAAACATTCTTCATCCAAACTGCTGGATGTTTACAACTGCTCCCACCCACAGGCCTTTATAAAATGGGCACTTCAAAACAAAAAACAACTTATTTTAACTTTTAAATCTGTAACCAATAGCAATCCCTTGTCCTGATATTAAACATGGAATTTTCAAAATTTAGTGTAACTTTAAGTTATATACTTCAGTCATTATTTTTACATAAATCAATATTGCCATACCTAATATAGAATGGACTTTTTGATGGTGGCATACATAATTTGAAATATATTTAAGGCTTCCTATAAAAATTTGAAGATGAAACATCTAGAAAAAAGGGAAGACCAAGCTCCAACAAGGCTCTCACCAGGTAACCTCCTACTGGGTGAACTGGGATTCATGTTCATCTTCTGTTTATTGTCCAAGTGACAAAGATTTAATGAAGGGGTGAATCACTGCTTCTTTATGATAACATACCTTTCAAACATGATCCCTGCAATAAAGGCCACCATGGAAGAAAAGAATGTCTGAACTGATGAATACAAATTGATCTGACACCTGACAGTACAGATGAGTAAATCAGGCCTGAGATTCAAGATTATAGCCAGTATAAAACCTACTTGACAACATCATTTAAACAATATTGTAACCAGGCATCCAGATTTTGACAGGATTATAAGGATATAATGATAATGGTACAATTTTTGAAGACTACAAATAGAATACAACAATGTAGGATAACATCAATTTTGATATGCAATATCCTTGGAACACAATTTTTTACTGAGGATATTTGGCTCAACAATAGGAAAATATCAAAGTAGGCAGACAAAAAAAGAATTTCAGTGTTAAATGTTGCTTAAAAATACAAACAGAATGACTTTAAAACTAATGTTCATCTGTGACAGTATCTCACTGAAACATTAAATGAGTCAAAGAAAACATTCAAAACAACATATTTAAAAAAAAGAAGAAGAGCAACTGATTTTGAAAGCAGCTATTTCTGCTTTTTCCCAAAATGCCCACAGACAAAGACAAATCATTCAATTATAGTCAACAGTAGATTGTGTGTTTGAAATGTATTATTGACCACATGTTTTAAAAAAACGCTTTCATGATTAACTTATCTTATATTAGTGCTGACAACAGTTTTCTATCAATTTAAACTGTTTCAGTAAAAATGTTAAGTAAATAAATTCCTGTAGGACCCAATAAGATAACATGACAAGATGCAGGACAATTAGGATAGTATAATATATATTTTGAGTAAAGTAAGATTTCAGCAAGAAACAGAAGCGCTTATGAGCTTTTACAACTAACTTTCAATTGACCAATAGAACTGTACAAGTGAATTTGTAGAATGACTAATTGGAAATTGAGTAGGTAACACTGTAACATCAGAATCATTAGGCTTTTCCTTACTTGTACTTGACTTTGTTGTTAACCAAACTTTAACAAATTTGGCATTTTTAAGCATTCCTTTCAAGTGTTATGGTTGTAAACAGACGTAAGCAAATACAAAGCAATGTTGCAATTTTGTATTCATATTTTATTTACTAAGTTTAATATTAAATTGTTACTAATCATAAGGTAATATTTTTCAATGCATTAATTGCAACTATATTTCTTAGATTACATGAGAGTTTCGAAACAAATTTGTTGATTTAGACAAATGTAAAAATTTCAAGTTCAAACCTTCTTCACGCTTATAAAAGCTTTATGTTGATCATTTTTTACAACCTTACTTCCTATGCCTGCAATTGTTAATAAACTTTAAATGAATATTATTACTGAATATTAAGAAAATATCACTTAATACTGGAGAAGCTGGAAACTGTAAGAGCTTAGGAGGCACCCAGGAAGACAGCACTTTGTATGATTATATGGTCACTTGAATGGCAGCGAAGCCTTTGACATGGAACTAGGGTAGATTGAGGCTCAAGTGCCACCTCAAACAGGGCATGCTGCATCATATAATGATATCATATAATTGGTCTGGTAACAGAGGTGACGCTAAAAATCTGAGAACGAGGCATGAGCCAAATGGAAGCTGAGACATTTCTGCAAAGATAAATGTAAAAATATGGAGAAGAAATCCTGAGACAGAGCCAGTGAAAAAAAACACAAAAAAACACGCAACTGAAGGATCTATACTGAAGCTGAGGATTTTTTAAGAGTTATCAATATGTCTATCTGATTTATGTGCTTTAAATCTGCTCTGAAAATCACAATCATGTCATATCAAAGGCTGACCTAAATGACATGTACACCATACATGCACCATAAATGCACTTAATGCCTATTTTTGTCTGAGCATATCACGAAAATCCTCAAAAAAAATCCTCAATTTATCTTTCCAGGGTTGAAAAACTCAGGACATCTGCTAGGAAAAGATTAACCAGTGAGTGATAAAAAAAAGGAGGGTGGGGGGGGGGGGGGGGGGGGAAGCTGCAAAGCAGAGCTAACTTATTTGATGTGAAAGAAAAAACTAAAGAAAAAAGTGCAAAAAAGCTCAATCCAACCTAAACCTAATGGCTTGCAAGCGTGTTAATTTCAAACTGGAAGGATCAGGATTTACCGAGGAAGCAGATGCTTGCCAGTTGTTTGCAACTTCAACCTTAGCAGTTTATGATGGAAGTTGAATATATCACTTGGAGCCCTTGTACATGTAAGATTGACTGCCTCTTGTGGTACATCTGGGCCTAGATATAACTATAAGCATTCTGAATATTTTCTAAGGGCCCATTCCTTCATATTATTGTTAAGTGCTTAAAATTTTAGACTGCAGCAAATATTGCTTGAAAGGTGTTTATACAACTGCTTTGTCATTTTTACCAAGACATTTGAAAAACAAGACAAAATGATATGCAGTTTGTTTAAACTATACCAAGGATATGTTATGAAACCTGTTGGTTCAACAACAGGCCCATAGTCACTCAGGTGTATACAATGTATTGCCTATTTATCGTATTGGTAAACAATCTTCAGGTATGACCCTGGACTGGCAGAACAATCAGCTCCAGCATCTACAAGGAGGCCCTTCTCCACCTAATGGATCAGCGAGAAAACATTCCTGGCATCAATTGCTACTGGCCAATAATCTTCAGTAAAGCTTCCACTCACAACCCTCTAATACATACCTACCATTCTTTTACCTCATATATAAATATATATATATAAAGTCCACAGATGACTTTAAGTGTTAAAGCAGATGCAACACTACCATCACAGTGAAAGCATCCCATGAACACATTGACTGATAAGACAACCAGTTACAATAAGCTAACAAGAGACCCATCTGTCATGGAACTACCCATATCAATTTAATTAAAGAAGTTAGACCTTTATCAATCTGCATTGCAATGGTATAAAGTAGATCAGGATTGAGCCCATAAGTGGAAGTAGTAAGTAAAGCAACAATTTTGGTTTAAATTTACTCTTGCCTTTTAAAAATTGGTATTGGCAAGCCTATTATAGTTTTAATCGTTCACCACCAATAATAATAGTAACCAGAATAGTAATCCATCAAAATTTAGCAAAGTTTACATTAATATTAATAACGTGTTTCTAATCACAGCCCAAAACCCTTTAGATAATTTGGTAATTGCAGTTTAATCATGTCACTTAGTGTTGGCTGGCGGTATTATTCACGTTTATAAGACCAATTACCTGTCTAGTTAGTTTTCTAAGACAGACAGGTGAGAAACAACAAGGGTACCTGTCACGACTCATTATCCCTGGCACCAACTCTGGCACAACAGGGAAAGGTCAATGGCACTATTATTCACAGGCAAACAGTTGTGTATACAATCAAAATATATTTACAAACCATGAAAAGTAGACTAGTGATTTTTTTCCTCTGATTTATGTTAAGCTTTTAATGAGAAAGAAAGTCTTTTATACATTTTCAAAGTATTTTCTGATATCCTCTGATAGAAGGTCTAAATCTGAAAATGCTAAGTATGGATTTATCAGATCCAGGAAAATAGAGAAGTTCTTGATCAGCCAGATGCTATTAGACTATGTCTAATAAATTTTAATCTTCCCATAACAAACTTAAATATTACAAAATTGTTTCTTAACAAAACAAGGTAAAATCCCCTTAGCTGTGACAGGTTATGACAGCAACTCCTCGCATAAAGACATAAGTGGGATTTGAACCAATGCAGAGAGATGCCAAGGAATCAGAAGAGTTACAAATCAGCAACTTGATACAGCCCTCAGACAATTTTCGTTATTACTGATGCTTAATACATAGTTATCTGCAAACAGATTCATGCAATAGCAACAAGACAGATTGCTAGAGCTACTGTAGATCTTGATCAGACAGACAACTCCAGGCTGATCTGGAGCTACATTCTTTTCAAAAGCCTGTTCTAATTGTGCTTGACAAGAAAAGATCTATTAGCAAGAGTCACAATACAAAATTATATTCATTAAGTCATGCTAAAAATATCATTTACCAATTACAATCATAATCTTAATTAAATCTCAGTTTGATTGTTTTAAAAAAGATGAATGTTGCTTGGTATTGATAAATACATAATTATGTAACATTCATAAAGCGTTGATTTACTAACAATAACTTACACAGTCCATTAAAATGTAATAAATCAGAAAATGATTAAAACTCTTACGTAAATGTGTTTTAGCTTTTTCTTTAACATATGCATTAACCTACTATCTTTGTAAATAAATGAAATTTAAATGAAATAAAAAAAAAACATACTATTTTTCTTCCTTTTCCAGTTAAAAAATTAAATAATAAAGAAATGCAAACAAGTATGTGTAAGAAGTTAAGTCATATAATTTTGTGGCTTAAGATACTACTTTACATTGGTAAACAGCATCATCTAATACAAGAAGTAGGCCTGGCTAAGTTTTTTATAAGTTGCCTGTGATGTTTTAGTTTCAGACAATCACAGATAAGGTAATAAAGTTGGGTTGTCAGCATCTGATGCCATCTTCTTGTTTCATGTCTGTGAGTGTAACATAATTTGATCTTTGCAATTACTTAGCCAATCACAGGTAAAAGAGATCATATAGAAGGGTTGGCAGCATCTGACACCATCACCTTGATTCTTGTCTTCAAGTTCCAACCATGTGTAACAAGGGTCTGAATGCTTCACTGCAGATTTCATTGAAGAATCAACATCACAACTGAATAAAAACTGGGCCAGATTTTTTCCGGACTTTTCTTCAAACAAATAAAGTGTTTAACAGTCAGATCAAGCCTGAGGTACACTAAGAACTTGGTAATAAAGCTTTTGGTAAAACTCTCAAATCTTTTGTTTTAGGAATTTGTCCATTTAAGGTTAAGTGATGGGTAGCATTATTGTAATTTTTTTCAGGTAAGCATAAAACTTAAATTGAAAGGATAATTTCAAACAGTAGAGTTGACATTAAAACATGACAAAAATCAGGCAAGCCTTTATTTAGAACTTTTTGACAACCCAATAAAACTTTTAACATATACCATGCATGAACTAGGATGATGACTTAGTAATGACACTTTTGATCTCACTTTTAAATAATTTTCTTTTTGGTCTTGTCACTTTTATTTAAGTGATACTTTGATGTCAATTTTTTTCCAGGTAAACATAAAACTGTAAATAAAAGTAAAACAACAAGTCACATCTCATTATGAGAGAATGTGATGAGAGCTTAATTCAGAACTTTGTTTGAAGCCAATAAAACTTTTAACACATACCATGCATGAGCAAGAATAATGTCTTGGTAATGCTGTGTTTGGTCTAACTTTGATTCTTCTTTTTAAGTTTTGCCACTTTCTGGTTGAGTGATGAATAAGATGTTTGTTTTTCTCATTAAACTATTAATAGTAACAAAATGTTTCAAACATTAAACTTATATCACTTAAGTCAGTTCAAGACATCACTATGAATCATTTGTCATTATTTTTATTGCCCTTTCACAAAATTGTGACTTTACAACTGCATCAACACTCACAGGTAAGACAAATCAGATGAAAGGATTGGCACGTCTAAGCATCTCCTTGTTTTAGTCTTTGAGTTTCATCCAGGTGTGACATATAGAGGAGTGCCTCATTGAAGATCTGACAGAAGGATCCAACATCACAACATGGACTAAACCTGGGCCAGCTTCTTCAGAAGTTTTACTGAACCCAATAAAACTTTCAACAATTGTTATGCATGAACAACAATGCTGATATGGGAATGATGCTTTTGGATATTTTTTGTTCTTAACCTGTTGTTCAATTGCCGTCAGTTTCTTTGGTGCATTGGCCAAATATTTGCTTTATCAGTTTACTATTGCTGAGGGATAATTGGTTTTGTCATAGTTTTCAGGTAAATAAGAATCTTTTGAACAACAAAGTGTTTTCAGTACAAAACAGACTTTTTTCTATTATAGCACAGTCTCTAGACTTTTTATCCAAACAGGAATTTTTCGTAAATATACAATAACATATTTTTAAATAAAATTTTACATCATTTTCATTTTTATAAAATAAACAAATAAACAAATTACCAAAATGCAGCTGTTTTTCATAAGTTTTACCTTTGAGCAAATTATGACATTCATGTATTGCTATTGCTTTAAAAAGAATAGTAAGAATTCATTTTTTTAATCACAACATTTTTTGCAAATATCACAGTAAATTTCCAGCAAAAAATTAGTCTTAAAAAAGTTTTCATTAAAAACTCCAATTTGACAATTTCCTGGAAGCAAATATGGAAGTATCCTGAAGCACTTATAAAATATTTTACACAAATAATATCTTTATACATGTTCAAACATGGTAGTAATGGACAATGAAGTTTTGAAACTTCTGTTAACAATTAAAATAATTAACACTATTGATCAAAAGCCATCCTAAACTTAAGTGACTATCTTACAAGGATACCTGTTCAATAATGTTACAATAGCCCACCCTGTAACTTAAGCAGGACAGGTGTGACTGCAATTAGAACTCATTAAGCATTTACACCTGATCAAAGTGGTTCTTTATACTGATGCACTGACACAAGACATGGACAGCATTAGGAAGACTGAAGGATTGTTGGTGTGATTAATTCAACTTAAAACCAAACACCAACACAGGATAGGAATGGAACATTTAGGATATCATCCAAGATCTGAACCCAAATGACCCTTGAAGTTAAGATCTTGTCCACAATAAATACAAAGAACCCCTTAATTATGATAGTAACAAAACACACATATTACTTTGTTGTTTCTAAATGATGAATGTTTCTAAATGATGAGCTAAGTGAGTTTCTTAATAGAAATTATACTGCAATTATCTATACTGGAAAGATTAAGTATCAGGAGTTAAAGATAATAATTATAAAAAAACAACAAAAAAACATTTATCAAGTGACACTTTGCATTAAGAAGCAATGGTAAAAACTGTGCAATTATTTAACACTGACGAACACTAGCAATTTTCACCTGTAAAGCACAGTGTTAAACAGTTTTTATCACACCTGTACTGATAGATATTGCTGGAAGCCCACTTGCAAAGACAAAAGCAATATAAATAATATCATTGAAAATGTCACAACCAGGGTATTATTAAAAAAATACATCACGAAAAACAAGAACAAAGCTTGATTTGATTCTATATGTGTAGCACACAGTGAAAATACAAGGACAAGTAAACAAAGTTGTTTACCTACAAATCAACATCTGCACACCAATATGCTCCCCACTCCTCCAAATGGGGACAGAATGATAACAATATGACCGATTGACAATAATTTTTTTCCTACTGTCTCCTGTACAAATGGCTGATTACTCCTTAATCAAACTGAATAAATTATAATTATGTCTTAACAAACCTAACCTAAAACTAAATTAAACTAAAAAGGTACTTTTTTTCTTCAAGGGAAATTTTCAGTGGTGAAACATGATTCCAGATCAATATTAAATAAGACATTATACATGATGTGGCACAATAAGCACTAAAACAGTTAAAACATCATATTAAGTGCATATGTTAATCTTTATTGAAGAGCAAACAAAGACAAAAGTAACTGAGGACAAATGGAAAATAAGACTGTCTGACCACCCATCATAAATCGTAATTTTATTTCAGGTAGAATCAGCAGGTTATAACCCACATGGCCTTTTATCTATTGTTATGGCATACATAGCCATGGAAACTGTACTTATCTACCAACAATAAAGCCGACACATAGAAAAAACACCAAACCATCTAGAAATCAAACAGAAACTGTCATCTACTGTAAGTTAATTGAGCTTGACCTACGAATCAAGAAGTGACTGACACCGACACTTGAGAAAAATCTTATTTCTGGAATATAAGTGTTTCACATACTGCAGGTATTTATGCAGATCAATTTGTGTTGAATTTTTTATCTTTTGCTATTTTTCATGAATGTCTTTGTATAAAGCTGTTTGTGTTTACTTGGATTTTATTATTTTAAGTTTGTCTTTTCAATGACAACTGTTGGAGCAATTGAAAATTACTATCTTTAATTGGAAGCAATATTTAAACAAGAGGGCAATGATGGCCCTTAATCGCTCACCTGTGGACACAGCCTTTTAATAGGCTCATATCTGGCATCAAGTAATTAAGAGTTATTTACTCTAGAAATCTTTGATGAAGACTGGACCATTAGTGTGGCCACTGGGTTGATAATATTTTTTAGAATTTTACCTAGAAACCCACATGATCCACTTTAAAACATATGTGAGATTTCATACTGGCAAACATTATGGCCAAGTTTAGTGAAGATTCGGCCATCAATGTAGCCTCCAAGTGTTTTCACAAGGTTTTTCCTAAAATGTGATCTAGTTACCTACTTTTTGACCTCACGCGACCCAATAAAATACTCATCCAAGATTTCATGCAGACAAACAATCTGATCAAGTTTGGTGAAGAATGGGCTATGAATGTTGCATCTAGTGTGTTCACATGCTTTTTCTAAGTTTTGACCTAGTGACCTCTTTTTTTACCCCACGTGACCCAATAACGAACTTGTCCAAGATTTTATGCAGGCAAACATTCTGATCAAGTTTGGTGAAGATTTGGCCAAAAATGGGGCCTCTAGTGTGTTCACAAACTTTTTCTAAGATTTGACCTAGTGACTTACTTTTTGACCCCATATGAACCAATAACAAACTCATTCAAGATTTCATGCAGGCAAACATTCTGATCAAGACTGGTGAAGATTAGGCCATAAATGGTGCCTCTAGTGTGTTCACAAGCTTTTCTAAACTTTGACCTAGTGACCTATTTTTTGACCCCAACTGACCCAGTAACGAAATCATCAAGGAATTCATGCAAACAAACATTCTGACCAAGTTTGATGAAGATTGGTCTACAAATGTGGCCTCTAGTATGTTTACAAGCTTTTTCTAAGATTTGACCTAGTGACCTTCTTTTTGACCCCACATGACAAAGGTTTAGAACTTGTCCAAGATTATATGCAGACAAACATTCTGACCAAGTTTGGTGAAGATTGGGCTATAAATGTGGTCTCTAGTTTGTTCACAAGTTTGTCCTAAAATTTGACCTAATGACCTAGGGTCAAGGTGACCCAATAATGAACATATCCAAGATTTCATGCAGACAAACATTCTGAACAAGTCTGATGAAGACTGGATAAAAACTGTGGCCTCTAGCGTGTTCACAAGCAAAATGTTGAAGCTAAAAAAAACATGTTCCAACGTAAAACGTAGAAGATGCACATAGTATATCTCAAATTTACATTTAAAGGTGAACAAAATTTCTTTTAAAATAAGACAAAATTGATAACCTGTATTTTAGGAATATAAGAAAAAATAACTAAGTTGATAATGTGTTCAGTGATTTTATCAATGTTTTTGAAATGGCTCTTCCAGTAAATGATCATGCACCATGAATACAACCACTGAAGAGTTGCAATCTGTCTTTAACAGCTACTATAATTTCTATTGCCTTTTCATTGCTAGATCATTCAACTGCTACAAAAACTTCTGAAAACTTGAACATTGAAAGGCAAAGAATTGAAGAAGTATTTGCAGTCATCCTTTGGAGTCTTAAATGAGGTAGAAAAGCCTCAATGAATTTTCCATTACTTGTGAAATAATCTGCAGTAATCAGACAAATCATGACAGGTGGTAAAGATTGAAATCACAGGTATAGAGACTGTGTTTGATTGCTGACAAGTGGAACAAACATATCAGAATAGGAACGTAAAGGTTCTATTGGTAACCAGTAGACCCTATTACCATGGCAATTGGGAGACCAAATGACACCTTCTACAGGTAGACAACAACAACCAAGTCTCCCCGTCAAGCATAGATAACAGATCAACAGATCAAGCAACCTGCCACTGATAAAACACAAAAAGAGCAATTAGTGGGGAAAAAAAGAAAATGAAAAAATCTGTATATCTTTGGATTGTTGTACTAACAATTTAGACAATTAGCCTGCAACAATTGCCAAAACCTTTGACATCGGTATGGAAATCATATCTTCTTGGATTACTGTCATTTAGATGTTTAAAATATTTGGTGGTATTAAGAAGTGTTAAGATAGAAGAAATCCATGTACAAAATGTTCCCACAGACAACACATCTGATAACAATCAGCAGGTAACTATGACATCTTTTATACATTTGAATTTATTCAATCTGTCATTTTGACATTTCAAAAAACATGACCATAAAATTAAGTAAAATGACTGAAAAATGTGGAATCAACAGTGTGGCTTACTTTTTTTTAAGACTTTTTGGTTTCAAGTCTCCAGTCTACTTCTTTAAAGTTATGATAAACGTGGAAAGTACTTTGTAAGTTGCATGATAACCACATCATTTTGTTGCTTACTAAGTCTCAGTTTGAACTGAATTGATTCAGCATGAAACAGAACAGTGAACAATTTATTCATCAGGACAAAAAATGATCATTCAAAGTTTTAAAGGAAAACTCATTTGAAAACCTTGTCTCTTGTGGTTTGAACATTAAAATAAATTACAAAAATAAATGCATCTATTTTTAGAAATGTGTTACACAGAAATGTTACAGTGAACCTATCTGTTTTGTCTGAGTTTAATATGTTTGTACTTTGACTAAATATGGCAACAGGGTAGAAGATCAACAAAGCCAGCAAAATTTTTAAAACAATGTTAAGTCTTATTATAAAATATGGGGTAAGTTCACCTGGTTCACCATTATCGTCCGCATGTAAAGATGGTATAATGTAAATAAATTTCTTATGACCCAGTTTATGTTACAGGATCACGCAACTGGATCTTAGGTCTGAATGTCCTAAAAGGCTTTAGCTCTCAAAGTGGAAGCATTAACAAATGCAAGGTCAAATGAAAATCAAGCCATTCTAGTTAATCATTATCACCAGCAAGTTACTCAAAGAGAAAACTTGTAGTCTTGTTTTTCTTCAACTTAAAATAAATATTATTTTATTGTAAGTATTCATGTGGTAAAAAGAAAGAAATTTTTTTTAAAAATGCTTCAAAAAGTACTTAAATATCAGTGAAATTGTAAACAATTGCAGGGTTCCATGAACAATAAGTTTATCACAAGTTTATTCAAGTTCACAATTTTAAAAAATGGAAGAAAACAGTATGATTTAATCCATTACTTTTTATGGTTTAACAAAGTTTTCTCAAAAATTAATTATCATGTATTTGTTTTGCTTCTGTTCAAGGTACCTGCAACTAGATCTAATGTCCTGTAGTAATAAAAGCTATCTGTTAATATAGAAGTTCAGTGAAACTTTAACAACTTATGTTGACAGCCCCTTAAAAAAACAAATTTATCTTGGTTCAGCATTATCACCTCCATGCTAGGTATTATGGCAGACCTGCATGTTTACCCAGGGTAGCCAGCTAGGAGCCTGCCAGTCTGGCCACACAGTAGCCAGAGTAAGAAACCTCTCTCTCACATCAGCATGTTAGATTTTTGTACCAAATCCTGATCAAATATTATCTGAAAAATCAAGGAAACCTTAAGGTGACCTAAATAAAGTTCAATTAGTACTTTGATAAATTATTTTTGAGAAAACTTTGTTAAACCATAAACAATAATGGATTAAATTATACTGCTAATAATACTAGTTTATATGTTATCCTGTTTTGTTTTTTAAATAATGTTATTGTCTATTTTTTTGGTTAAAAGAAATCAATGTTACGGATGTAACAGTTTTCAAACTTTTTTAAACCATTACAACCTTCACCAACTTGATGCTTTACTAAACTGACCTTCCTATAATATATATATATATATATATATATATATATATATATATATATAAAAAATGCCATTATTTATCTGCAGATTTTTTTCTCAATTATCGGTAATTTCATAGACATGCTATGAAAGACATCTGTTGTTTTTCTTTTTGAAAAACAATGCAGTGACCAATTAAGTCTTATAGTTATGTCCAGCATTTTGATGGAGGGAGATCCCAGACACTGCAGGTCACCCGGAAGACCTCCTCACATTTTGATGGAGGGAGATCCCAGACACTGCAGGTCACCCGGAAGACCTCCTCACATTTTGATGGAGGGAGATCCCAGACACTGCAGGTCACCCGGAAGACCTCCCCACATTTTGATGAAGGGAGATCCCAGACACTGCAGGTCACCCGGAAGACCTCCTCACACTGAGTCCTTTACCCCAAACAGGATTCAAAGCGACACAATAAGAGGCTAACTAGTTAGGAGTTACAATTTGATAACGCTACCACTTTGCCATTAGGTGCCCCCGCAAAAGATCAACTGATAGGAGACAATACAAATATATATGTATGGAATTTAATTAAGGTTTATTCTAGGCTTCCAAAAACCAGGTTTAAGCACCCCAGTCGGCCCTTTTGCCAATTGACCGTTCCAAGGCGGTAACTGATGGTTTTTCTTTATATGTGTTATGTCTCGTCTCTGTGCTTTTGTCACATTTACATTTACCTTGTTTGCCTTTGTCTACTGGTAGATAAAATTTAAATATCTGTGGCAATTTTGATACCTTTTCTTATTTACCTACTTACAAGTTTCTAAACAAGATGTTATTCTGACCTATAATGTTTGATTACGCACTTCTTATCATTGCACTATTTCTTAAGAAAACAATTATTGTATAGACGGATCTATTTTTCATTTTTAAAATTTGCAACTTCAGTGGTTATAACTATTTTTAGTGAACTTACTTTTAAATCACCATATAAAATAGTTCATACCTGTTTTATGTTGAAGTAAACACTGACTCACCCACCCACAAGCTTGACTCACAGGTATTTGGACTTTCACAACATGCTGCATTTGTAATCCACCATATTAATTAAATGTCAGCCTCCATGCTGCAGTCTCATGCAATCTGGAGCTCAGTTGCATCTGCCACCACTGACAAAGTAGGATTGAATCTCAGCCCTTAGTCCTAAAGCTATTTGAATGTGGTAATTTAATTTTGTAATTTAATTACTTTGTATATTATAATAGTTCGTTTTTTTTAAAAAGAAAAAGTATAAATTATGTCAAAGTTTATCTAAATATTTTTTATCTAATTTATAAATTTATCTAAATTTTAAAGTGTTCAAACACATTAAGACTAAACCACCACTGGTGTACATATGTACAATTTCCTCCTCAGGCACAGCTTTTTTAAGATAGGAGTGGTTATTATAACATGGTTCAGTATGATGCCACCAGTGTAAGCTTGTTTAAGCATTAGCTAACAGTGCTAAAGGTAAAAACATTTATTGCAAGGGACGAGAAAAGAAAAGAAAAAAAGAAAGAATAGAAAGTACAGATCCTAAGCACACAGCTCCCAGATTGATCCCTTTGTGCTAAGCAGGATAAAAGTTAACCAATCATCTTTGCCCAGTAGCAGATACTTGTTTACATTTTAATTAAGCCAGGCCTTCAAACAGGAAGGGCATTAATTGGTGGGGGAAGGGCTAAGGTTTAAATTTCAGGGTGTATTTGTTATGTCTCTTACTGTATTTAATTAAAGTTTATTCATAAACTCTGTGGCAGTAATATAAACAGGACAAAAGGTATTAAGTTACGCTAAAAAAAGCAAAAGTTGTCCACAAATGATACCTTTGTGCCAATGAATCTATTGAAAAAGATGGGTTAAGTGATTCAGAATTGTTTTGTAATATGCATTCTTTTTAACTAACTTTTGCTACTTATGCTTTTCATATTTTCTTTCTGTATTTTTTATATGTTTGGGAACAATGTCATGATGTACAGTTTTGTCCCAAAATTGTTGATTTACAATCAGTTCTGAAGCTTATTTTCCACATCTTTTTACCTTTTACGATGGTTAAAGAATTATCAATAATCTAAAAGCTTAATTAATATTTTTTCTTTTCATTCTTGGTGAAGGTGACTATGCCTGCTAAGTCTTTGCACTCTCATTCTTATCTTCATTATCAATGTAGTGACCATTAGGGATCTTGGTATATCATGTCGGCTCTAGGTCACTTTGCCAGTCAGTTCTAGGCATGGGGTTAAGTGTCTTGTTTAAACAAATTATGGTATCATATTAACAATGTACACATCCCTGATCTGTATTTACTTATAAACAGACTTACACACAAATGATATTATGATAAACATACAGGTCATATAGACCACCCAGAAGGATCACCTGTTCCTTACAGCCTAGACTATAACTATGTTGTCTTGCAGTAAATAGTTACTAAGTTAATTTGGCTTGAAATGAAGAAAATTTGTTGAATTTCATTTAATATTCCCAAACTTGATAAAAGTCAGACTGGGAATGACTGAATGCATTAATATGGTCTTTAAATCACAGAACTGTGAGACTGGGGAGAGATTTCAGAAAGCCAAAGTTGCATGTTTCCTAACTATACTTTCTATTCTTAATTTTTTATGCATTTCATTGTTTAAAAATAAAAAATATTACAATCAATTAATGACAAATTTGGCATATCTATACTCTGCATTCATCATGATCTCCCATGCCCTTGAACAACTTCAGATTGAACAGTGATAAACTGTGGTCAATTATGTACAGTATGATGGTACCCTGTCAATAATGGCTATCTGCTCAGAGTCTAGCTCTTTTACAATTACACCAATAGCAGGTGCTTGAACCACTCAATTATCATAAGTGTATTACAACACTGATCAATATTGTTTCCATAAGTTTGGCTACTTGCATTATTGATAAGATTACCACTATTGTTAAATCTACCCCCATCATAATAACTATCAAATGCTGCAGTAATCAAACTTAAGTGTACAAATCAAACAAACAACAATAAAATTAATATTAATTTTGACAAAACAGTTATTATATTTTGGCTTATCAGGGTAAAACACTTGAAATACATTGCAGTGAGCAATTATGATCCTTATAGCAATGTCCAGCTTTCTGTTGGAGGAAGAACCTATGCAAATGTCTGGGTAGAACCACGGGCGCCCAGTAAGTCAGCTGGATGACCTTACCACATAAGTCCTTCGCCCCGACAGGACTTGAACCCATGTGGTGAGAGGCTTAGCAGTCAGAGGAGTTACAAATCTGTGACTCTACCACTATGTCATGGGGGCCCATAATAATTATTATTGTTAAGAAGCCTAGATTTTTATTTATGGCAAAGAATTAATCACATTTTTGTTGATAGGGAAAAATCTTTTATTTCAAAGAAACAAAATTAGAAAAGGTATGTTTAATAATAACAATAAATAATAATAAACATAATAATACTAATAACAAGAGCATGGCAAAGCAACGCAAAAATACGCCTGTCAATAGGACAATTTAAAACAAACTGCTTGTCCACTCTTGTGCAATGCACTGTGGCAAAGATTTGCCATGACATCTGAGTTATTGCAAAAAAACTGAAATTTAAGTAGAATAACATTAAAAAATAATCTTTAAATCTGCCAAACTGCAGTGCACTCTGGCATGAGAGTGGACTGCAATCTGGGTAAATGAGAAAAAAAAAATTAAAAGGAGAATACCACCAAATATACAAAAATTTACATGAGAGTAATGGCATTTGTGCAGAAAGGGGCATTACACAAAGAAAAGGAGAGTGACGGTTCTTGTGCACTGCACTCTGTTTCATAAACATCTATCCACCTATGAAGTTTCAAGTCAATAGCTTTAATAATGTAGGAGTATGGTCCCTACAAACATTAAGTATGAAAATTGAACTAAGGGCTTCAAAATGCACTCAGTCTAATTGAAATCTATCCTCCTGCAAAGTTTCAAATCAATAGTTTTGATAACATAGGAGTAATACTCCGAACAAGAAAATTAAACAAAGGGGCATACCTCCAAAATCATGAATTCCGGAGTTACAGTTCCTGTGTATAGCACTTTGTCTTAATAAGACCTATCCATGTATCAAGTTTCAAGTCAATAGCTTTGATAATGTTGGAGTTATGCTCCGGAAGAGAAAATTAAACAAAGGGCAATAAATCTAACATCATGAAGTGCAGAGTGATGGTTCTTGTGCACTGCATGCCATCTCAATAAGATCTATCCATCTATGAAGTTTTAAGTCAATATCTTTGACAGTGTTGGAGTTATGCTCCGGACAATAAAATTAAACAAAGGGGAATAACTCCCAAAATCATGAAGAGCAGAAGTGACTGGTTCTTGTGCATTGCTCTCTGTCTAAATGAGATCTATCCACCTAGAAAGTTTCAAGTTGATAGCTTTGATAATGTAGGAGTGACACTCCGGTCAAAAAAATTAAATGAAGGGACATAACTCCAAAATCATGAAGTACATTGTATTACGGTTCCTGTGCACTTCAATTCAGTCTCAATAAGACCTATAGATGTATCAAGTTTCAAGTCAATAGCTTGATAGTGTAGGAGTTATGCTCGGGACAAGAAAATTAAACAAAGCGCAATAACTCAAACATCATGATGTGCAGAGTGGTTCTTGTGCACTGTGCTTCGTCTCAATGAGATCTATCCACCTGCAAGTTTCAAGTCAATAGCTTTGGTAGTGTTTGAATTATGCTCCGAACAAACATCTGGACCTCGCCCGCTTGTACGGCCGCCTGTGAGTAATCCCATGTGTCCCATCTTCTATGGGCGTATAACAAAGTATATAAAAAAAAATATTTAGGTCCAAACATGGTACTCACCGGTCGACTCCTGGTCTTCCTGCGCAGCGCCATGGCAACAGCACAACGGTATTCCTCCTCCAGATGGTCATACTGCTGCTGGATGTGTCTGAAAGAACACAGGGTACCAGTCTGATGTTTGGAGAATTCTCAGAGTGCTTGGATATTTAAGACAAGACTTCAAATACCTATAGCATCACTGTAACATTGATATGAAGCTTTTAAATCACTATAAACCAGAAAAGATTCAAATACAAATTGATCAGCCTAAATACTGTATCTATCCAGATCAGCTAGCTCTAGTTGAAATCTGTCTCTTCAGGTTCTACACTATTTACTACTAAAATTCTCTATTAATTTATATTATATTGTAGCCATTGCATGTTGATGTAAGCAAATGTCCCAGATTTTTCATTGCTGGTAATAAAATTAAATGATAAAGGATAAAACCAATGAATAATATATGTACATTTTGTTCAAAACATACCAGGTAAGACGACGATAACAATATAAATTTTTAAACCAAGAAATATCATTCAATGGTTCTATCTGACAATTTGCCTTTTTTTGTTGTGTTTCAATATTACCAAACTGACAATAAAATAGTGAATATTGTGAAAAAATGGAATAAAATCAAATCTATTTAAAATGGTTCAAAAATGCCTAAAAATGCAAAGCATAAGATTCAAAACAGAAACATACAGTATGAGAATTAAGCACTGTTACCACTCAGTCACAGAGGCAGATGCAATAAATCTGCTTTTTATATGATTCATTGACAGTTTAGTGAGTGGGAATGCCTGCACCATAGGTTTTGATTGTGAAAAATATATAACCAGTGTTTTGGACAATTAAAAGGTACACCTCACAATGGAAATTCACTGAAGTTGAACTTAATGCTGCCATTTTTGTGGGAAAAAAATCCCTTTTCCTTTAATTGATAACAATTCACCCTACTGTCAGACAGGACATTTAAAAGACAGTTTAACCATTGCAGCTTCATGTAAATCTCAGACATTTAGAGTGAAGGGAAGTAACTCTGTTTACTTGTGTAACATAACATGAAGAGGTTTTCTCCCTTACTTACTATGGTGGTCTTGTAACACAATTAAGTTAAACACTTTTATTCTATCCAATGATTTTGAGCCTGATTTTTTATTATCTTCATAAATTTATATTAAAGTGTTTTAACCTTATTTAAAACAATATTTAACTTTCAAACTCATCTCAGTCAAATGGATATTTTATATTTTGTTTCCAGAAATTAAACATGCCTGTTAAATCCTTGAATTTTGAGCAATAGAAAACACATTTTTTCAACTTGTTTAAAGAAGTAAAATTGTTTTTTATGGAGTTTGGTAAATGAAATATAATTCTACTATCATAATAATATAGTATTTCTTGACTTATTTAGAACTCACCTAACTTTTTTTATATTTTTTTTAAATGACTTCTCGTTCTGATGAAAGATTACTTTGTAAGATTAACTAAACGCACAGACACAAAACAAATTTGATAGCATCTAGGGTTTAAAGGGTTATGTGACCATCCCCACAGATGTACTATGACACTGCCTAGGGCCATCACCATATGGGGACATCAAAGAGGCAGACTGGAGATAACTGCAGATAGTGTCCTATCAATTTATTTCATATTCACTTAACAATAAATAGTCTTGATAACAACCAACAAAAACAATAACTCCTTTTTGTATTCGCAACTTGCATCCAAGACTAGACATTTCCATGTACTGAGGGGCCAATAGGGCCTTCAAGGTGCTATTCTAATCAAATAAATTATTGTTACCTGAAAAGATAACTTGACATGCTTTATTGGTGCCTTCCATCCATGTGAAAAGAAGAGCATGACACCCAATTTGTACTAACAAATACATATTTCCTATCTGAGCCACCCTGCAAAGTTAGTTATTTTTAAACTGAGAACACCATGAGACCATTTACTTTTGCAAACTTTCAGCGCTGGTGTTGCCATCTATTTTTAGCTGATATCTCCATTGTCCTTACTTATAGATTTGGACAGAATGAATATTTAAAGCAATTTATTTCATGATCAGGACTCTCTAATAATTAAGGCAGTGTAATAAATAGCCTTTACTTAAACTAAAGTATGAGTTAATGCTGTAATTATGTCCTTATTCTCCAGAATAGAGGAAGAGATGGTTACATGTACCAGATCTATGGTCAAACCACTCAGCCATAACACCCTCATAAAAACTACTACAATCCTGATTCTGCAACCAAACAGTACAGGTTATCAAAATATTTCATAACAGTTGTTACTTAACATATACAGACCATTGTTTATTTTTATTTATATTTTAAAGACAACACAGCCACCAAATATTGTCATTTTAGTGTGTGAGCAATTTTGGTGGAGGAAGACCCCTGACAGATGTCTGGGTAGAACCACTGGTGCACAACCAATCAGCTGGAATACCTTCTAGGACTCGATCACCACCCCACCCACCCTCCTGTAAAATTCAATGCTGCAATTAATTGACATTTTAAAAGATATTTTTTCTTCCACAATCTATGCATAAATATCATCATACATAGTAACATGACCTTTTGACGATGATTTACATCCCCAAACAAGTTTTTTAAATCTTGATGAAATGTAAACGTAAGTCATTCTGGCTTTTTCATCATTCATTTCAGTAAGTTGAAAGTATGATTAAAGTGATAAATTATGCTTTAGTAAAAAACTTGCATGTTTGAGCCTGATTATCACACATTAGTTAGATCTAAGAAAATAATGCAGATCATGTTGAGCAAGATCCCAATGCTGGGAACTTTCTCATCAGAATCAGCACCTTTTGTTGCCTTGTCTCTAACAACATGTATAGTTGCATGCTTACCAGCAAATAAATGACAACTAGTTTTTGTTACTTTCAAACTTCCCATAGGACATGGATTACTTTACTGAGTGTAGAATAACCTCACCAACTGTTGAATATTTTACAACCAAAATTTCTCGCCATCAGGTTAACCTTTTTTGTGTCTTGAGGGCATACTGACCATATCTGACCAGGCAATCATAATCAACAGATTATATCAGCTGACTTCCTCCTCCTTCTCATTGCTGGGTAAAGAAACAGAAACTCTTAACCCTTTATCTACTACATTTATTTGGTTAACGATAAAATTATTAATTAATACAAAAAACAGGTATGTTCATACATGTAGACTTTTGCTAAAGATCTGGAAGATTCTGATCAGGCAGCTCCAAGCAGAAATTAGCAATCTAGATCTACTCTATTTACCTAGAGCTTCTTAAATGTGAACTAAGCAGGTTAAGCATTTTTAACACTATACTACCAATTTTAATAACAGCAGACACATTAACCTGGTCTCTATGCCATGTATCAACCTTCTGACAGTAAATGTGAATTTAATAGCTTCATGTAGGATCAAATTGCATTCCAGTAAAATAAATAAATCAAGAATGATTATTAGACTTGAGGTTGGACATTTATGTTAGTTAGATCTCAACAAAAACAAAAACATTTAAAAAATAAATATAATTTCATTCAGGGAGACAGAAGCGGTCAGACCTGGATCTAGTGAACACCATTTGTCTTAATCAATACATTTTGTTACCTGCACATATAGACGTGTGCAAATAACTAAATATTTACTGTCTTTACTAATAACGTAGAATAATGCTTAAAAAATTATCATAAATATTAGAGTTTTTTTTCCTTTCCAACCCACATAGATAAACACATGCAGGATAAAGCAAGAGCAGTTTTTAAAAACTATATTACATAAATCTAACCCAGCGCTTTGTCACAGCTTTACAGTGCAGTAAATGATAATGCAACAAAATACTTATTTGGTATTTTCCAAAACCCTACAGATATAACCATATGTGCCATTTATGTCAGATAAGGCAAGAATGAAGAAGCCATTAAGTAGCATTACATGAAGTCAGCACCATGGCACAGCTGTATAGTGCTATAAATGAGTCATAGCAGCCAGCCATTGAAAATTGTTCCTTTATCAGCAATATTCATGACGACCAAAATGGAATTTTGCATGGTATGAACATTATTTCTGAGTCTGGATTTGAACAAAAAACTTAAGAAAATAAATTAGTTTTCAATCCAAGGACAGATTGACGAAAGGCTTACTTTATATGTGGTCAGAACTTTTCTTATGCTTGTGGACTTCTATAAAATGTGGTATCCGACAGTTTGGACCAAAATTGTTTCATTATACAACCAAATAAATCATTCTTACTCGAACAGATCTCACAAGATGTTGTTTATTGATTTACTACACCTATGTGAAAAGTGACCCATAATGCCGGAATCATCATTAAAAAAAATGTATTTCCTACCTGAGCCACACTGCACAGTTAGCTATATTTGAACTAGGAAGACCATGATTGAGATACTGTTCATAATCATTTAATCTTTGACTGAAGTATGTTTTTTCTGTAGAAATTATGTGCAAATACCCCAAACAGAGGTCAGATGTTGTTACATATGTTTGACATTGGCAAACTGTTGGATACCACCATTGAAGCACACTGAAAGTAATTGTCTAGTATGAAGACCATTAGCAGGTTCAATAATTTCAAATTAAATGACTTATGTGTGTTGTCAAGAATATGCATTGATTGTGTTTATTAGTGCCACTATGGAAATGCATTTTTTATGGGGACCAAAAGGCAGCTGGCAATCACAAGAGATCACAGCAGTTTGTGGAGACTTTTTTTGCAAAGAAAATAACTTAGTGTACCAGGGTTAACAGATTAGCATGCAATATTAAGAGAAGCAGGCTATAATAGAGATTTGAGCTGTTTCACAAAATAAACCGAGTATGCCAAGGTTTACAATGTAGCTTGCAATTACAAAAAGATGTAGCAGACAACAAGAATGAGAGCAAAGGCTAGATCCCGGCCACTATCATAGTGTAGTATAGTAAGAGATGAGCAATTTTTCTGTGCCATTATCCTGGTGTAAGAAACTGAACAACCCTGTTTACTGTAACATTTAATTCTACAACCATGCATTCTGTAGTGCCTGGAATGTCCAACATCCATGCTTTTTCTTGTAATGTTCTTAACCTAAACTTATTATGCTACATTGTGTAATAACCTATTCTACGTGAGACACAACTGCTTATATCTGCATGAAAAGGTTCCTAGACATACTGTTAGTCTCAGCAGCAGAGTGAAAATCTTGATCAGACAGCTCCCACATGGGAATTGCTAATTGGGATTTACTCTTCTTGCCTAAGATTGATCAATTTATACTTAGCAGGCTAGTTAATATTAAGAGTTCAGGATTTAAACTCTCTGTAGTGGATGTGTAATCTTAAGCCAGTACATCATACTACTATATCAGGATATGCCTCTAGTTACAAAGGACAAGAATTGTTGTGTCTAAATGTACTTAACAGTGAACTATGGTTATGTAACATTATTTACAGACAGGGATTGTAGTCAATAAGAGGCTTAGAGTCTATTGGTTCAATGTTCACTCAACGGTCTAAATTCCAAAAAGCAGACAGGACAATATTGTATATTTTATTTGTGGAAGAAGCAATAAAACAAGAAAATTTATAATGGGTTGCATAATTCAAAACTTCTTTTAGTTTGTATAAAATAATTTCTATAATTGGAATAAAAATGCATGTCGCTGCCATATAGCATATGCCATGACATACAATATACATACATGTGCATTTCTGGACTGTAAGTGTTGTAAATTGTAAAGTTGAAGCAATATTAGTCAGCAGTATAGTAAAAATCTTGATCAAAGGACCACATACAATTTTTTCTTTTATCTATTACCAGACAACAATTTTATCAGCAGGCAGAATAATAAAGTGATGCAAGAGACCAATCAAGCTAGTTAAATCCTTATTTGTTTTGTTGGAGCATCCACTGTTTAATGTACACAAAGCTGTCACGGCTTTTATCGCCTCACTGGTGACTCATGGTGGCTTATCTTGTACGTAGGAGGCTTTAAATCCTGAACTGCTAAGCACTAATTGATTGGGCTTTAGAAAATAATGTAAATCCAGATCAGTCAGCTGAATGATCATGATTTGCACTAATTGTCGCAGTATCTCAAGCAAGATATCTGGTTATCCTTGCCTTTAGTTGCTAGCACAATAACTTATGTTTGAATTGCCTATAAACAAATGTGGCCTGGATCTGGGTTAACCATTACAGGGCCTGCACAGTGTGGTACACTAATTAATTTTTCTTTCTTTCTTTAATTAACCGGCTTTTCATCTCTAACAGAACAGACTATAAATGTCAGTGAAGGCGAGTATCTATGGCCAGTGACAAATGCAAATAAAAAAAATAAAAAAATTGCAAAAGTTCTGTTATTTAAAATGATGTACTTTTAATCATGTTAAAAACAATGTGTATACATGCATGTAATTAAAAGGCTAGTTGCCAAGGATTTCTGGTCATCACATACAATTTGTCAGCCTGCCATCATGTTGGTTCAAGTCAGAGTTTGGATGAAAACCTAAATAATTTTTCTAACAGACCCATAGTGCAGGTGCAGGGAAGGTACCTTCACAGATATTTCCCTCGGGTCTTTTCTCTGTGCATTCATAGAATAAAAATGTGTATAACTGAAAATATGTTTGATCATGTTAAAAGGGCAACATGACAATAAGAAACTACTTTAGTCCAGTCCCATGAGTGGTCCTTTAACAGAGGTTTGACTCTATTTGTTTGTGTGAAAGTAGGCTGTTGCAACAGTACAGTAAATTACAGAATATAATTATATGAAGTTATAAAATCTAGTTAAGATAAAAGGTCAAGATAATGACACAAGTCAAATCTGAACATCGTTTATCTACAAACCATAAGCTTCTTAGTCAAGACAGTTAACAAATGTATAAGCCGTCTAGATAAACATCTTGCAGAGAAGGGACTGATCATGGTATGCGTTGGAAAATAATATGAGCAATCTAAAACAATTTCTCAGCCTTAACTACACATTGAGAGCACAAGTATCAAAACAATTTATATTAGGTCTAATTATATGAACACTGCTAAAAGATGTTTAAAATTGTACTACAAGCTAATAGGTACATGTCAATCAGTATTTTCTGTACAAAATTATGTACATTCATAACTTTATTAAACAAATTCTCTCCAGACAATACTCAGACCAAGTTTGTATTAAAAAGTTTGTTTCCAAATTACATGTCTCTCTTCTTTTCTTTTTTTGCTTAATTCTTTACAACCATGCACTACATTCAATTTAATGATGAAAATTTAACATTCCATAAAAATGGTTTCTGAATGATTGAGTAAACTCTACCAATATTAGTAAACTGTACAACACTAATGGATTCCAAAGCTGAATGACACATCCCCACTCTTTAGTTAGTTATCTATTTTCAGCTGATTGTTCAATGAGCTGACTCTTCACTAGGGCACATTCATCATTGGGAGATGCAAGAAAACACTTTTTACAGTTCAAAACCTCTCCATCAATATAAAAAGTAACATCCTCTTAAGGAAGCCATTTCCCTGAAAATCCCCAATTCATCTCAGCTGTCAAAGCTTTCCTGAGGATGCATTAGGGAGGCATTATCTACAAGTTGTCTTTTTTGCTTACCTGAAGCAGCACTGATCTTTATTCAAATTAAAGGGGCTTGAAGCACAGTTAAGAGCAGTATGTTTTGGAAGTTTACAACTTACTGTTTTCAGTCATCCATAGGCAGCAATTGTTTACTTTTTTCATGTTTTGTTGTTGTATTTTTGCAGTGACATAATTATGAAAATTATAGCAACATCTAGATATTCTGTAATGGGAAAGACCCCTAAATAAATATCCTCGTAGAACCCCCAGAGTATGAAGGTCACTAGGAGAACCCCACCCCCACCCTCTCGAAAGTTCTCGGCAGGACCAGTCCACAAGGGGAAGCTGAAGATCTGAGGATTAAGAGAATTTTCAAGTATACCACTATGCTGCAATATCTTGAATTGCCTACGTCTCCAAAAGGATTGCTTTACTGTAAAATAACTGATAAGAACAGTATTCAAGCTAGATCTGTAATCCTAGGCCTTACAAATAACCTTCGCCCTGCTCCCTATTTGTAAAACTCTCTTATATCAACATCTAAAATACAATGACCATTTTTTAAGCCAACAGAACTTGCCTCATTCTCTTTTACACATTGACAAAATTTTAAGAGATGTTTTTAACACAAGCCTAGTTTAAATACTTGCCAGTTAATTGGTAGCGCCAAAAGCGACACTTGATCAGTGTGAATAGCAAGCGAGGAATTATACCCTAGAATGAATATGAGCTTGCAAAATGGAAGATAACATGTCTGAGAAAAGAGAGTATTGTAAAAATCAAGCACAGCTCTGATCTCCATCACAAAAGAAATGCGATGCTTTTAAGTATAAAACGGGGTGCACAGTTGTTGTGAACATTGGCAGATTGGGGATGAAGTCCTGCTTCCATAATAATGGAAAAGTTCCCATTGTAAAATAATGAATTGATAAAGATGTGCAATAAACAGTGCATTAGATAGCAAACATATCCGGTATTCTCTTGTCAGGTATTTTTACAATTTTATGCAAATAACTTAGGCTTCTGAAGGTATTTGCCCACTGTGTCCTCTTTTTGCTCATATATGCCCAGAAACCAATTAAGGTACAATTACCATCATAACTAATAAAAAAAAAGAAGACAAATGCAATCAACCTTGTAATGGTGGTTCTCTAAAGGAATAATAAAGAATATATAAGGAATGTGTACACCAGACATTTTTTTTACAAAAACAGACAAATAAAAAAGCTTGATACAAAAAGATAGTGCACACACATGCCCTGTACATGTATGCATATGTGATTTATGACCTCATATCTAATAGTGACTGTAAATATTTATGGTAAGTGTTTTAAATACATTCTCTAGAAAAAAGTCAGAGAATCAATTACACATTTATGTATGTATTTGACTTTAAGAAAAGAAGTTGATGTAATAATAATGAAAGTTTCATAAGTTTGATAACAGTTTATGGCATTAGGATATTTGCCTAATTGAACAATTTTTGAAACAGACATTAGCTTTTACAGAACTTAGCAATTAGTTCTATAATAAAAAAAGATGTGGTCCAGCTGGGAATATTTACTTTAGAACAAATAAGTCTTTTCAACTTTTACATGGCAATTCGTCTGCATGTTTGTTTATCTCAATGGTAAAACAGAAAATTGCATAAGATCCTAGTTTCAGTAAAAAAAACGACAGAAAATCAAATTTACTCACCTGCTAAGCAGAACTGATCATACCTGGGCAAATAGTGTATATCCAGATTAGACAGTTCCCTCCCAATTAGCTGTCTGATAAGGATCTACACTAATTGCTGATCAGCCCCTAGCAATAGTTGTAAATTAATAACTTAGAACTAGTACGAATGATTAACAACTATAAACAGACTAAGGGTTGAGACACACACTGGGATAGGTTGACAGAAAATCAACAAGTCTCCAGCAGTTTTATGTCTCAATGTTTACAAGCCGTCATTCAGTAAATATGATATACTATCGAACAATCATTATGTTATCAATTTAACTCTACAGTTTTGAAAGCTGTTGCCTTTTATCTTCCTATTTGTGCTAAAACACTTATAGTTATCATCCTTGAACAGCAGCAATGAGAAGACTTGATATTTAAATATCCTCAGGAAAATTATAATTTACTTATTCTCCTATTTTGGCCTAAAATCTACAATATCAAATCTGTTTATTTTTTCAAACTTGATTATATAAGTAGGAATTATTAGTATTACTATTCTAATGTATGTTAATATAATTCTTGTTATCATTAACACCTTTTCTTCTTCTAATTATTACTATTATTATAAGTTAGGTATTCATTTACCTCAAGATATAGTCTTTTTAAAAATTATAATTATTTGTACCATTGTCATTATTATTATTATTAACCAGATATCCAATCATTTAGTTTTACCTGTTGATGTCTTTTAAAAAACAAGGTGGGTGGCTGATTAGGCAAGTATTGAGAGCTGCTACATCACTTACCTCTATTCTGTCAGATCCATTAACAACCAATTTAAAATCTTAGTTTTTTGCTTACAACTACATGAAAATGCAATTAGACATATTGCTGATCAGTCAGCTCCCAGTGGGAGTTGGCTGATCTGGATCTACACTTTTTGCCTGCTCCCAGTGGGAGTTGGCTGATCTGGATCTACACTTTTTGCCTGCTCCCAGTGGGAGTTGGCTGATCTGGATCTACACTTTTTGCCTGCTCCCAGTGGGAGTTGGCTGATCTGGATCTACACTTTTTGCCTGCTCCCAGTGGGAGATGACTGATCTGGATCTACACTGTTTGCCTGCTCACAGTGGGAGTTGGCTGATCTGGATCTACACTGTTTGCCTGCTCCCAATGGGAGTTGGCTGATCTGGATCTACACTTTTTGCCTGCTCCCAGTGGAAGTTGGCTGATCTGGATCTACACTTTTTGCCTGCTCCCAGTGGGAGTTGGCTGATCTGGATCTACACTTTTTGCCTGCTCCCAGTGGGAGATGACTGATCTGGATCTACACTTTTTGCCTGCTCCCAGTGGGAGTTGGCTGATCTGGATCTACACTTTTTGCCTGCTCCCAGTGGGAGTTGGCTGATCTGGATCTACACTTTTTGCCTGCTCCCAGTGGGAGTTGGCTGATCTGGATCTACACTTTTTGCCCGCTCCCAGTGGGAGTTGGCTGATCTGGATCTACACTTTTTGCCTGCTCCCAGTGGGAGTTGGCTGATCTGGATCTACACTTTTTGCCTGCTCCCAGTGGGAGTTGGCTGATCTGGATCTACACTTTTTGCCTAAGTTTTATAAATATGTGCTTTGGAAGACAGTTACTCTTCCTTTAAGTTCATTTATAATAACTCTTAGGACAAGAGTTTAATGCCCTGTGATAAATGATAAAGATCAATTACTACCAGGTGACGATGACACACCATACAAATATATGTTCATATATCAATTCACTTTAATTGGTGTTTTGTTTGTATATTTTGTTGGGCGTGATGGAGTGTTCACACTGACTTGCATAGAAGGTTTTGTAAATAAACAATAACTCTGGATTACAATTTATGCAAAGCATCACTAAAGGCTCACACAACATAAAACATTATCATTTATTGTTCTTACATAAAACTGCATGAAAAATTGGCAATGTTAACACTGAATTCATAAAAAGGTGGCTTTTGACATTTGTTTTATTGTCATATTTTAGATGTTGTAAATGGTCCCATGTCCAGTTTGTGCCCCACTTGTGGCAAAAAGTAAGATTATTTCAGTCCCACAAGGCATACAGTAGTAAGTCATCAGGTGCAGATGCAGTTCATATAAAAAAGATGGAAACTGTTTTCTGATTATAAATGGCTAATTTATATAGAAAAAGAGAATGCACTGTAATGTTTCTGTATATCAAACATAAACAAGCTTCTACATCAACAATTTGAAGTTATGTTTGGTTCAACAAAAATTCAAAATGGGCCCAAACTTTCAACAGTAAAGCACAACATTTCAAAGGTGTATGCAAATCACTGTACATCCATTTATAACATTTGTATATAAAAAGTTCAGAATGTATTCCATGAAAAGTAATACATAATAATTATTTGAGATCTTTCCAAAAACAAGAAATGTGACATTGCCACGAAACCAGGTTTTCAATGATTTAACAAATCTAATCACAAGCTAGGTCTTCATGCAAGCTTGCTACATCCAAAGTTTCAGCAAGATTGGTTCATCAAAACTGAAGTTATTGACCGAAAACTGTTTTGCTATTTTTGAAAACAGTCACCTTGACCTTGATCCGACTGGCCCCAAATCCAATTCCAAGCTAGGTCTTCATGCAAGCTTGCTATATCTGAAGTTTCAACAAGATTGGTTCATCCAAACAAAAGTTATTGACTGGAAACCCTCTGTTTGACACTGCCCACCCACAAGCACGCCTGCCCGCCATACCCAAATCTAATAACCAGGATTTTTGTTGAAAGCCTGGTTAAAAATGCTGTTTAATTTTTTTGCAATTTCTACCAAAATTGGAGGCATCACATTCACCTGGTGAGGCACAGTATCAGCCAATAAAACACTGCATGTATTTTGTTGTATTGTAAAGACATTTACATAACAATTCAAAAATGCTTTTCAGATCTGAAAAAAATCTACCACACCATTCTAACACTAACAATCCTAATGACCTATTTATAAGTGTTTGGCAAGTAACATAAATCCAGATCAGCCATCTCCTCTGATCAGGATCAACATTTTTGTAGCTTTGCCAGTAAAACATTTAAGGCAAAAATACTAAGAATTTACCATGTGCTTTTGACAAAATGTAGCATATAAGTTAATTACATGTACGTAGTTTCTATCTTATTATGTCTCAGTTTAAATATTATTACTGGTTTTTTCATTTACAAGGTAGAATTTAACAAAGCAGCAAGACAGTGGTTGGTCATATCTGGAACAAGATGTGATCTAAGTAATAAAAAGGTAAATAAAACATGATTATGATTCTACATCATGTCACTAAAATTCCATGCATCATATTTTTACTCTAAGGAGTAATAAATATGCTTTACTTGAACTCAGGGTCAAGGCACGACTCTGAGACATTAAAACTTAGTCCTGCCTAAAGCACAGGATTGATCAAGCTTTGACAAATATAGATAGATCCAAATAATCCAGCTCCCAATAAGATCTGTCAAATCATGATAGACGCTTTTTGCTGCTAGGTCTTTATCAATAATCTTCATATCTATACTGAAGTTGTTAGTGAATATCTAACAAACTAGTAGTTGTTCTTACAAATATAACATGATAAGAATTTATATTGGTTTTGCCAACAGCACTCACACATGTTTATCTATTGAAGAACTTGTATTAATTTTAAACATGTAACACTTGTAATATAATGTACATCAGGTAACATATATCTTGAAACATTCTGACCCAGAAACAGCTTGAATCATTGGTTTGAATACTGCTAGCTTTGATTACAATACTCACAAGGGCTGCCACTTAACAGTCAGCCTATGCCAGTCATTTTATTTCTTAGCCTTCTAGCAGTACTGGCAAGGCTTAAACAAAAAGTGTCGATCTAAAGCTGTCTGAATCAGGATCTGCTCTATTTGCTGAAGAGACTCTAGTTAATAGGTTTTGGCACTTATAAATAGGAAGGTTAAAAGATGACTGGTAATATAGTTATTGATGTAACATAATGGTTAAAACCAAGGACATCATTCTTTTAATATACAATGTTTTAACTCTCAACCTGCTAAGCACAAGTGACCAGGCTTATGCAAAAAATCCAGTTCCCACTGATAGTTGTCTAATCAGGTTCTGCTCTATTTACTGCAGAGCCTTTAACATTATATAATATTAACCCTGCGTGTAGTTGGTAGCAAGATAGCATATTTTTTATGCTGCTAAAAATGTCAAATGATGAGGGGGTAAAACTTTTGAGAACAAAGTTACAATAATGCTGAATCAGGGAAAGTTGAATCTATTTTTCTAAAGACTATTGTGACAATAAAAATTGGGCTTTTTACATAATGGCTAGGGATAATGTTGTAGAAGAGTATTTGAATGGAATAAATGGACTAAATTCTTTTGCTGTTTGCTTCAAAGACAGAATGACAAAAGTATAATTTTCAAATGGAATACAATTAACATTTTTGTGCATTGTTTTCATACATGTGTAAGTGAATGTGTATGACAAAGGCTTGAGAGGTTAAGGTACTTACCGAATGTTCTTTTTGAGCTCCACATCTACCTGAAGTTGTTGCTGAAAATACAAAATAAAATATAGAGAGCTGCTCTAACTTATTTAACCATTAGCTTGCTATATTTTGTTAAAAACCCATGCTAAATTCCATGGGTATTTTTTGACTTAATATCATATATGTTACATGACAGAGTTGATATACATATGAAGAGACTGAGCAGCAAATAATGTAGATCCTGATCAGACAGCTCCCAGCTGATCTGGATCTAAACTTTTTGTCCAAGCTAAGAGTTAAGTACAATGTTTTTAATACCTTTGTTTCAAGACACCATTGTGTCAATACTTTAATAACATATAATTAACACAACTCAATTCTGGTTATTAAATCAGCATCCATCTATTATCACTGTGAGAAGACCTTGACAAAAACATGGGTAGAACCACCTGCACACTTATTGCTAGCCAAATAAAAGTTGACATAGCATTATCATTGTGACCCAATTTCATCATTTGGACTTGTACGTGGCAACAGCTCTAAATGAATATAATACTACTTTATGTGAGTTCCAACCTCAATCAGGGCAAAAACATTTGAATGAGAATGATTTTTTGCTATCCTGTAAAACTGTCCCTAGTTCTACTTGCATAGTGATTCAAAGAATTTTTTACACTAGATAACAGCCGAAAGTAGTCAAAGGACCTCTGTAAGAACCTATAATAAACATCACATATCATACAGTGTTGAAACAGCACTATATTATACATGTATGTAACTTTGAATATTACATAACCACATTCACACTTTCAGGGCCTTTGAACTAATTACACAATAATACATTTTTAATGACCTTACAACATATCTTAAGTTAGTGACTGTTGGATTATATTTAAGTATGCAAGTCATATGACAAGTCACGTCATAAGGTCAATCTCCAGGCTTACATATACATAACTATGCTTTGTTATCGTCAGTCAACAAATTAATCAAACTTTTTCTTTTTTACATTGAACAATCATAATTTTGTTTTTGCCACCTTTACTAATTGAGACATTTAACTGCATAATTGCAATCAATGTATAAACTGGAGACTATGCTATTACAATGGAGTCTTGCACACACTTTTATTATCTTTGGCTTTGTTACTTCAGTAATTAAATTCAATAGAGTTTATATGTTAATAGTTATAATGACCCCCAAAGTACAGAGTACAAGAATGTTAATCCAAGATAATCTATGAACCCCTATCCCTCAGTTATGTTGACAAGAGATGTCATCAACTTACATGGACCAGACTGGATTGCTCATTATTAACAGTGTATGAGATGAAATACCACTATCATTATGATAACGAAGACCTTCCTTTCAATGAATACATCATACCATACAGATATTGGTGGACTATACACAAGTTATAAAATAATATTTGTCATTTGTCACAGGGCTGTTCATTATACACAAATTAAATTGGTACATCTTAAGATCATAATAAAAATATAACAGTTTGTTTTTATATTATATGAATTAATCATTATAAAATATAACAATTATTTATCATTAAATGTTTTTTTTCTTTTGAATTGAAGGTGTACACTCCAAGCTATCCAGATATAATATGACCATTGTTTGTACCTACTATTTTTGTCTTGAAGTAAACAATAACATGATGTCCCTCATTTTATTATAAAATGTGGTAGCCATTACAATAACAAAAACAAGCACCATTATAAAATAATAATTAATGTGAAATAAATCACTCAAACAAAATGCAGATTTTTCTTTCAGAAAGTTATTTAAAAACTTTTGCCCCAAAGCTTTATATAAATCATGCTTGTATATATAAATCATACTTGTATATATAAATCATGCTTGTATATACAAATCATTAAACATTTGTCATCACATCTTCAACAATTGAAAAATTGTAACTCGACTTTTGTACAAAATTTTCCATGTTTTTTGTAACTAAACTGTACATACTGTTTACTTTAGGATAACGTTTTCCAAGTACTGTGCAAACTGACAAATGTATATAATGGCCTAAAGAAAACAGTTTTTCTCCAGTGGGATGATCCAGACTATCTCCAAAGCATTAGTACTCAAGTCAAACAATTCACAAACATGGGAGTTTTTTTCGTTTCAATTCATTTTGTGCACAAAGACTAAACAGTTTAAAAATGTTCTTTAAATTAACAAAATAGAGCTACATTCAACTTTTGGTAAGTGCACACAATCTGTAATATCTAATTTTGAAAACATTTTATCATAGAATATATTTACAAAGTATACATTAATATATGTCATGATTGCCGACTCTCAAAGATTGACATTATGCATGCTTAAATCCAATAAATTTGTAATAATTTAATGACATTGTAATAAAATAGGCTCAAAAGTGAAACTGACAAAATTAAATACTTATTTCAAAAGATTTGTGTTACTTTGAACATTATTTTTTTTTTATTTTTTTTTTTGTTAAAGACTGATGCAGCTACCAAGCTTTTTTGTAAGTATAATGTGTACATCCAATCTTGCCGAAATTGTGCCAGGACTGTAGTTAACAGAGGTTATAACAAATTCTGTCATGTACATGCAGAGAAAGTTTCTTCTAAACCAGGTCTTTAATTTCCTTATTATTATTTCTCCTTAAACCTTACAGATAAAAATGGGATAAGAATAAAAATCAGAAGAACTGTCACATTGAGATGCAATCACTTTGTTCTTGATGAATTTTACATTAGTTTCCATAGAAACAATCTGCTAAAAAGTTGATAAAGCATGAATGCTAAAAGAAGGGTACCAATCAATATCCAATTATCAAGACACATGTTGCCATGGTAAAACAAGATAGTGTTTATGTTTTGATATCAAGGCCTGAAGTCATTAATACAGCACAATCAGCATGCTTTGAATTTAAAAACATTTATGATAGTTTTCTATTGAGCCTTTAGTTATATACTTACTAATAGTTTTCTTGTTGTTTTTTTACCTTTTTACAAGGCAGCAGTTAATGAGAACAAAATGCAATTATTTTTTGACAAATGAACATTGTCCACCAGTGCACTACTGCATCTCTATTACAAACTCTTTGCCTGTTGGTTTTGCTTCAAGGAAACAGCATGTTGCTTTAGCAATTTATTGAGCACTTCAAGAGGGAAAATGAAAAAAAGAAAAGAAAAACGGCATGTTTTAACTGAGATTTAGGCAATGCTTACTTAAGATAAATCTTTGAATGCGTATCAAAAGGAATTTCCCATCCATCAACACTTTTGGCTGGAGTTTGTCCTGATGGTAATCCACTACAGGTTTGGTTAAGACAAATGTGGATTTAAAAGCTACAGCTATGGAACGTTTTAAAAAATATGTAATTACTTGGCTGAATTGACATGCTAAGTTAGATTTTAAACATGGAGTTACGCAGGATGTAAAGTCAAAATCTGACTGCATAACTGAAATCACATACTTTATTGTTTCTGGATTACATGATAAAAGTACAATACTATAATTTAAACATATTTTCACATGATATATTTGTACAGCATTATAAAAATGCAATAGAAATATTATTTGTGGTTAAAAAATAGGTTTAAATACTTTTGTATGCATACCTTGAGACTAGGCAGTGGGTTGTTGTTGTTGTTACTGGATGTGATCTCGCCCAACTCCCTCTGCAGAACCTTCAACTTTCTCTTCTCTGCCTCCAACAGGTGGAAAGTCACCTGTAAATATATACAATCAAACTTTCAATAACAATACAACATTTATGTTACAGCAAGATGATTTATATATAACCAAACTGTCAAAATCAATATATGTTATAGCAAGATGGTTTGTATATAACCAAACTTCCAATATCAATATAACATATCTATTGACATTGAAAAGGAAAATATAAAAGGAATTGACAACAACAAAACCATGATAAAGATAGTATTTCCAAATTGTTAATTGTAAAAAATAACATAATTAATTTAAATATTGTGGATTTTTCTACCTTTGTCATAATGACATTGCCAAGTAATTGAATCCAAATATCAAACTTCATGCAGTTGAATCAGAATGTGAAATTAAGAATTTTATTGCAATTGCTCAGTAGCTGCTTATACTAATATTTTTACATTATATATTGTTTAATACAGGCATTATTTTTGTTGCAAATGTATTATTTCAAAATAAAGAAAGAGGGACAACTTAATTAATATATCAATGCAAAATGATTTTCTTGCAACAAACAATATTTTGCTAAAGTAAATAGGCACTTAGCATTTTCTAATCTACCAAAAGTCTGAATACCTAAATGTTGGAATTGTTCTCCTGGGATATTTCTTCCAATGTCAATAAGCCTCAATTATACAACCGTAAATTATAAATTGAAAAAACATCCTAGGTTGTGTTTGTAATGGACAAAAACACTAACAAAACCTCATCTAGTTACATTGATAGGAATCCATTGTAAATAAGAGGCCCATGTAGCAATTAGTGTATCTCAAGGTGAAACAAGATGTGACACAAGGTGTGGACAGGTAAACAAGACTTGTCATCAATGTCACAAACAAACAGTGGCCGCGTAAATAATCAACAATGTAAACACTCCACAGAAACTGACGCAAACATCAATGAAAGAACTCCATACAGATAGTCAGCTGGATATAACACACTTAAATGATTATCTTTGTTATATTTGTTAATAACCCATAGTAAATTCTAAGTTACTGGCAAAAATCTTCATTACAAGGCAAGCAGCCAATAGTGCAGATCCTGATAGGACAGCTCCCAGCATAGTGCTCTACTCATCTGGATCTACAATATTTGCCCTAGCCATATAATAGATGCTTAGCCATTTTTATTTATTTATAGAAAGATTTATAAGCATTAATGAACTAATCAATTGTCTTTAAATACATAAATCTTGAACATATCATAATTTTTATGAAATAGACTATAATTGTGACAATTTTGAACAGTAAAGACTTAAGATTTGGGTAACTGCATTCAGTGTTTTATGGTCATATCTATATTTCTGTAAGCTTGATTAATGAAACAAAAAAAAAGTAACTTTCATTTTTATTCTAACTTGTACACAGTTTAACAAGTTTTTGTTCAAAACATAAACTGTGTAGCCAATTAAGTTTGTGACCCGTGTAAATGCATTATTTTGTTGTTGTTTTTTCAAATCACATCAGTACAACTTTTCTTATTATGGCAAGGTATAGTTATTATTGGTGGAGGAAGACTCCAAACAAATATCAAATATCTGGTTAGGACCACCAGAGCACAGCATGTGAGCTGGAAGACTTCCACTTTAAATACTTCTTACATTCACAGAAATATGTAAGTGGCTGAGGAGGTAAAGACTGCTACTCTACTTGCTTGGTCATGAACACTTAATGCAAAATACAGTAATGCTAATGAGATTTCCATGAAGCTGTTAATTTACAAACTAACACCTGGGTAAAATAATGGGTGATCAAGCTTGTCTTGCCATCAGTTGTTTTAAGCATGCTTCTTGCACTATATTTTACTCATAATTATACTAACCTCAGCTTTCTAAATTTTAGATGATCATCTAAGAAAGAAGTGATATCAGTCATGGAGGGTTATCAACTGACAACTGCTATCCACAAAGTCCATTCATTATGATTATCACATACCATATAGGAAGTACAGCAAGTAATTGACTACCTGGCTCATATCCCTCTCTGACCCTTAACATAATGATGATATAAAAGTTGTGGACTGGTAACAGAAATATTTTACTTACTTATCAATGATAAATTCACCAGATAGCCTATTAATAATAATAATAATGGCTTTCATCATGCTTATTACTTTATTTTATCCAAAAGGTCAGGGGGGTTTGTCAAGATCATTTAAGACTTTTGCCAACTAATTTATGGTCATATGTTCATATTTACTTAGGTATTTTCAAATTCGAGAATGAAATAAACATGAATATTGCCTGATTAATAGATAGGACAATCTAGTGTAAGAAATAAATATTTAACAGCAAATATATATATAATAAGTTACTGATAATAAATTGCTGACAGATGCAAGGTTTTTGTATGGTGGTTCTACATAGCCAATGACTATGATTGTGTCAGTCCACTGTAACAGCTACTTGCCAAAACCTAGTATTAACTTTATGCTCAGCTTGCTAAGAATTAAGTGGGGAAACCAGGTACCAGAATTTGAATCGCTTTCCTGCTTCCAGTTTGAGCATTTAACTCCTACACTGATAGAAGGAAATGGTCAGGCTTGGGCAAACAGTGCAGATCCAGATCAGTCAGCTCCCACTTCGAAGATGTCTAAGCAGAATAAACACCATTTGCAGCTTGGTCTGTACCAATAGGTCTTGTTATCATTTCATGAATGTATTATCAAATGATTAACAAGCAAGTTTAGGTGCTTTCACAAATGTTACAGCCAAAGTTTCACACCAAGACACCAGGTAAGAGGAAATCCTTGTATCTGTGTTACAGTGTCCCTCCTACACTGTTCTAGAATCCATTCTCGGTGGTCAATAAATGACTGACACTTAATGCATCAATATCCGACAGATTTACAGCCCACAACCAAGGGCAACTATAGGACACTGTTCAAACAACCAGACTGGTCAAAAAGAAAGGTCTTATGAGGAGAATATTTGCAGGAAACCGAATGATCTGCAGACAGTTTTGTTAAAGTGTAAACTCTTCATTGTCAGAGTATGAACTGAAACTCTCTCCAGATGGTTCTGTAAAAATTATGTTTAATCACATGTTTACAGGCACATAGGTAAGGCTAATTTAAGTGAATTTATTAAAAAAGTGTTGTGGGTAAGGAGGGATAAGCAGTTAAAGTTAAAAGTCACCAACAACTTTCCAACCGGTCTATGATCAACCATTTAATGAATGCTTAGCACGAATTGATCAGCCATAGGATAATAGGTCAGTTTTAATTACCAAATCTTTAATAATACTTTTCAAAGATCTCAATGCAATCGCCCTTATTAGTTTTGGAGGAAATATGTCTCTTTTCAAAAAACAGCAGCAGTGTAGGTGTATCTGGAAATGAGTACAGCTGAACTGCTACCCAAAGTTCAATGTGCTAATGTAGGTTACTAGATACATCTTTCTAAACTAATTACACTATCCTATATTGCGGAGACTGGGCTGCTGTATTCTTATGCAAAGGGTTCACTAAAAAAGTCTTACTTCATACAACAGCAAAAAAAAAGTTGTATTTTCATTTGATATCTTCAATACTTTCCCTGAGTATTTGTTTTTCAAACCACCATGACGGTCAGTCTATGTGCCTCTGATCTGGCTTTAAATTTCTTACGTGAAGACTGCAACTTATCTAACAAAGTTAGTATTCTAATGTAAATTCTGCTCGTCTCAAAAGCTTTCTTGTTATTGCAAAGACAACAAGCTAAACAACATAAATATGAAGTATCAGTAACAATATAAGACTACATTATTGTGGCATAGTAAATGGTTTTGTTTTCTAAATATATATATATATATATATATATAGGTTACTTGGTTTATATATTATACCTTTATACATCAAATCCATTCATAAGATTACCTGCTTAGGTTGACAAAATACAAACAAGATAAATGTAATTGGAAAAAATTAGAACATAAATTAAACTTACAAAGAAAAAATTTAAACCAACAAAAATAACAGGTAACTAGTATTAAAAAAACAAGAGGGCCATGACAGCCATTAATCGCTCACCTGAGTACACGGGCATTTAGTAGGCTCATATGTGGTGTCAAGTTATAGATTTACTTAAGATATCTTTGGTGAATATTGGACCTTAAGTGAGGCCTCTGGGGTGAACACAACATTTTCTAGGACTTCACCTAGTGACCTACTTTCTGTACCCACGTGACCCATTTACGAACTCATCCAAGATAACATGCAGGCAAACATTCTGGACAGGCTTGGTGAAAGTTCGGCCATAAATGTGGCCTCTAGTCTTTGCATGGGTTCCTAAGATTTGATCTAGTTACTTATTTTTTGACCCCACATGACCCAGTTGGGAACTCCTCTTTAATTTCATGTAGGCAAAGATGCTAGATATGTTTAGTGAAGATTGGGCCATAAATAAGGCTTAAAGCATGTTCACAAGGCTTTTTCTAAGATCTGACATAATGACCTACTTTGTGACCCCACGTGACCCAAGTTATCAACTCATTCAGGATTTCTTGCAGACAAACATTCTGAATAGGTTTGGTGAATACCGGATTAAAACTGTAACCTCTAGCATTTTTACAAGCAAATTGTTGGCGCCGCACCTGTAGGATGAACATACGACGGACAAAGGGATATTAAAAAAGCTCATTAAGAGCACTTGGTGCTCAGGTGAGCTACAAAAAACAAAACATCGCAATAAAATAGAAATATGGAAACTAAACAAAGTTTTACCTCTACATCATCAACATCAATTGCTTTTGAGGTTGAGGGCTATCAAAAAGAATTTTATAAAAGAAATCAACTCTAACTGCTGACATTTTACTTTGCCTTTCCAATACTCTGCAGAACTCAGTTGAATGAGAGAAAAAATACCAAAATAAAGAAAAGTTAAGGAAAAAGATAATGGAAAGAAGAGAACAATAATTTTGATTGAAGTAATTATACAGATAGGTGGTAAGCTTTATCCAATATCTATAATGACATGTCATATAAAGATATATACATTACATTAGATAAGCATATTAATATTCAGCAACACAAAACATTGCTAATGTAAATAAATTCATGCATTTTAATGTTAAAAGGTTGGTATTCATAAAAGTGGTGTCATGATAGATGATCATTATTCAGTAATCTTACTATGTGAAAAGGATGATTTTTATTTTAATTTGACAACTAACATAAATATCCAGCTAGGCATCAATTGATCAGGTTTATGCAGAAAGTGTAGATCTAGATCAACCATGTTTCCACTGGAAGCTGTCTGATCAGGGATTTGCCAGCATTTTTGACGATACTGTACAGCTGACATTTCTGTAATTAACTAAATCCAGCCGGTCCATTATACTGTCAGGCGTCATGCTGTCCCCTTAGCCCTGAGTGTTAGGAGGCAAGCCACTACTACCAACTTTAAAGTCTTTGGTTTGACCCGGCCAGGGTTTGAACCCACGACCTTCCGATTCGCAAGCCGACGCTCTACTACTCGAGCTATTGCAGGCCCGTCTGATCAGGATCAAAAATATTTGCTGTTAAGCGTTTATCATTAGACCAGTTTATATATGTTTGAAATGGAACTCAAATAACTCAGAATTACAGTAATAGGTAATTGTTTTACAAAATGTTTTTTGTATTTTTATTTGTATGTCTTCAATACTTTCCTTGAGTACAAGTTTTTCAAGATGCCATAACAGTCAATCTATGTGCCTCTGATTGTCTGCTACATCACAAAACACCACCTCAATATACCTTGATCACCTTTTAAAATCCATGAAGATGTACAATATCATAAAACACTAGATGTAATTACAAACATAGAAGCTTTTTTATATGTGTTCATGTAATTTTACCAACAGCTGTTTTGCTACAGTTCTGTTACAATATAAATCATCATAACATTTATGAATGAACTTTTAAACATTACAAGATATCTATCCAATATTTCTACAAGTAAAGCATTGTTAAAACTTTGTCCGTATGTAAACAAATATTAAGCAGTATACTTTTAAAAAGATTAGAAAAGCAGGATACAACATAACAAAGTCAGTATTTTTATGTAAATTGCGCTGATCTCTTGGGCCGGTATTCCATCTATATGCAAACGTGTAACCCAAATGTAAAACACGAACATAAAAAATCGAACAAATAAGTGTCAATTGTCAGTATTCCATATCGGCATGAGCGTGATGTTAGTGTGAAATGCCATGAGAACGTATAACACCAGTATGAAGTCAATCACTAGATGTAGTTATTTGTCAAGCTCACATACAGCATTTGCAGGCAAGGATGCAAGATGAAAGGTCCTCTGCCCAAGCCTGAGTCCTCTGCCTAAGCCTGAGCTTGCTGCTGAAAAGGTTATAGAGTTTGGGAAAATCCCCTGTATTGTATGATTAGTGTACAGGGACACAGACATCAAAGACCGGGTTTTGCAGAGAATCGCAGACTTGTTTAACATGCCCAGTTTGACACATTCATCTCATATTTTGGACATGTTTTCTTGTCGAATTTCAAATGGAAAAAGAACAAAACATAATTTGCTTTTTACACATGCTAGATGGATGCATGGAATAGTGTGGCCATGAAAAATCAAGCTGCAATTTTAAGATTCACGCTCAAGCATTACGTTCACATCGCGCTCACGTATCAATGGAATATCGGCCTTAAACTTTCTTGTTATTGCGGAGACAACAAACTACATAAATAATTCAGTACCAGGAAAAATATAAGACTGCATTACTGTGACATAGTAAATGGTTTTGTTGTCTAAACAGATATATAGATTACCTGGTATGTAAATCATACCTTTATACATCAAATCCATTCATAAGATTTCCTTCTTAGGTTGACAAAATACAGACAAATGCAGATGGTAAAATTTAGAACATAAATTAAACTAACAAGCAATAAACAACATAAATAAGAAGTACCAGTAACAAAATAAGACTACCAGTATTTTATTATGACAAAGTTCATGGTTTTGTTGTTTATATAGAGATACAGGTCCCCTAGTTTTTATACATGTTATATACCTTCATATATCAAATCAATTCATAAGATTTCCTGCTTAGGTTGACAAAATATAGACAAGATTAATGTAGATGGGCAAATTTAGAACATAAACTAACAAAGCAAAGAAAATGAACTGACATTAATAACTAGTATTAATGAAAAACAAAACATAACAAAATGGAAATTAAAAACAAACGAAACAAACTTTTACCTTTTCGTCATCAATTCTAATTTCACTTGCTTTTGAAGTTGAAGGCTATGAAAAAGGATTTTGTAAAGGAAATTAACACTTACATGTAGCTGCTGGCATTTTACTTTGCCTATCAAATATTCTGAAGAACTTCGTTAAATGAGAGCAAAATACAAAAACAATGAAAAGGACAGAAAAAAGATTGAAAAATTAGAACATTAATTTTGGTTAGGTAATTACACAGATTGGTGATAAGCTTTACCCAACTATCTATAATGACATGTTGTATAAAAATATAAAAAAATTACTTCAGAAATAATATTAACATTCAGCAACACATAACATGTGAATGTAAATAAATTCAGTATTTTAATATGTTCAACAGTTGGTATACATAAAAGTTGTGACATGATAGATGATCAGTAATCAGTATTTGACTATGTGAAAAGGCTGATATTTAAGTGGTGACATGATAGGTTTTTGAGGATTCAATATTTTTATATTTTAAAAGGATGATAAATTTAAGTGGTGTCAAAATAGGTGTTCATTTTTTATTTTTTTTTTTATTGTTTTGATAACTTGAATTCTTATTCAGCTAGGCATCAACTGATCTGGTTTATGCAGAAAGTGTACAACCAGATCAACCATGTTTCCAATGCAATTTGATCAGGATCAACACAATTTTCTGACAAGTGTTTATCATTAGACAGACTGATGTATATGTTTCAAATGGACATAACATAACTCACGATCAAGTATGTGTTTTTAAACAAATGTATTGTATTTTTTATTTGTATGTCTGCACTACTTTCCTTCGAGTATGTGTTTTTGAAACCAGCATGAGAGTCAATCTATGTGCCTCTGATTTTCTGCTTTCATCACTCAACACTTCCTTCAATATATCTTGACCAATCATTTTTGGCTTCCATGGAGATGTACAATATCATTGAACACAAATCTTGATAACAAAGGGTAGAGAGATTTTTACATGTAATCATGTAATTATACCAAAGGCTACTACATTTCTGTTACAATGTCAATCATAATTATTTTTATGAATAACCTATTTGAAGTTATCAGGTGTCTATACAATATTTGTACATTTAGTGCATTTTGATTAAAGCTATCTTAATGAAGACAAAAATTAAGCAACATACTGATATGAAGATGAAAAAAGCAGCATACAACATAACTAACAAAGTCAGTATATTATGTAAATACCACTTATCTCATAAGCTTTCTTTTTATTGAAAAGCAAACAAACTAAACAACATAAATAAGAAGTACCAGTAACAAAATAAGACTACCGGTATATTATTATGACAAAGTTCATGGTTTTGTTGTTTATATAGATATACAGGTCACCTAGTTTATATACATGTTATATACCTTCATACATCAAATCAATTCATAAGATTTCCTGCTTAGGTTGACAAAATATAGACAAGATTAATGTAGATGGGCAAATTAAGAACATAAATTAACAAAGCAAAGAAAATGAACTGACATTAATAACTAGTATTAATGAAAAACAAGACATCATAACAAAATGGAAATTAAAAACAAACGAAGCAAACTTTTACCTTTTCGTCATCAACTCTAATTTTACTTGCTTTTGAGGTTGATGGCTATCAAAGATAATTTTGTAAAAGGAAATTAACACTTACATGTAGCTGCTGGCATTTTAGTTTGCCTATCAAATATTCTGAAGAACTTTGTTTAATGAGAGCAAAAATACAAAAATAATAAAAAGGACAGAAAAAAGATTGAAAAATTAGAAGATTAATTTTTATTAAGGTAATTACACAGATTGATTATAAGCTTTACCCAATCTCTATAATGACATGTCAGTATAAATATAAATTACTTTGGATATACATATCAATATACAGCAACATAGAACATGTATGTTAACAATATGTTAACAAATTCATTATTTTAATATGTTAAAAAGTTGGTATTTATAAAAGTAGTGTCATGATAGATGATCAGTATTCAGTATCTCTTACTATGTGAAAGGCAGATATTAATTTAAGTGGTGCCATGATAGATGATCAGTAATCAGTATTTGACTACACACAACACAAATGTTTTACTGTATTTTAGTCAGAAGGTATGCACTACTTTCCCTGGGGACAAGTTTTTCAAAATGCCATAACGGTCAATCTATGTGCCTCTGATTGTCTGCTTACATAACCAAGCACAACCTCAATATACCTTGATCACCTTTTTAATATCGTGGAGATGTACAATATCATAGAACACTAGATTGGATTACAAACATATAAGCTTTTTATATGTGTTCATGTAATTATACCAAAAGGCATTTTGCAACACTTCTGTTACAATATAAATCATCATAATATTTATGAATGACATTTTTAACATTATGAGATATCAATCCAATATTTTAACGAGTAAAGCATTGTTAAAACTTTCTTCCTATGTAGACAAATATAAGCAACATACTGTTGTGAAGATTAAAAAAGCAGTAATTTCTGCTCATTTCATAAACGTTCTTGTTCTTGCAAAGACAACAAACTAAAAAGCATAAATAAGATGAACCAGTAAAAATACAAAACTACATTATTGTGAAATTGTAAATGGTTTTGTTGTCTAAATAGACATATAGGTTACTTTGTATATATATATCATACCTTCATACATCAAATCCATTCATAAGATTTCCTTCTTAGGTTGACAAAAAAGAGACATGATAAATGTAGAGGAAAATTTAGAAGATAAATAAAACTAACAAAGCAAAAAAAGTGAACTGTCATAAATAATAGGTAACAAGTATTAATGAAAAACAAAACATCATAACAAAATGGAAATTAAAAACAAACTTTTACCTTTTCATCATCAACTCTAATTTTACTTGCTTTTGAGGTTGATGGCTATCAAAGATAATTTTGTAAAACGAAATTAACACTAACATGTAGCTGCTGGCATTTTACTTTGCCTGTCAAATATTCTGAAGAACTTTGTTTGATGACAGCAAAAATTTAAAAATAATGAAAAGGTCGGAAAAAATATGAAAAAATTAGAACATTAATTTTGATTTAGGTAATTACACAGATTGGTGATAAGCTTTACCAACTATCTATAATGACATGTTGTATATATATATATATATATATATATATATATATATATATATATATATATATATACACACACACACACATTACTTTAGATATACATATCAATATTCAGCAACACAGAACATGCTTATGTTAACAAATTCAGCATTTTAATGTTAAAAAGTTGGTATTTATAAAAGTGGTGTCATGACAGATGATCAGTATTCAGTATCTTACTATGTGAAAGGCAGATATTAATTTAAGTGGTGCCATGATAGATGATCAGTAATCAGTATTCGACTATGTGAAAACAAAACTAACAAAGTCAGTATTCTTAATTTAATTCCACTAATCTCATAAACTTTCCTGTTATTGCAAAGACAACAAACTAAACTACATAAATATTCAGTACCAGTAAAATTATAAGGCTACATTACTGTGACATAGTAAATGGTTTTGTTGTCTTAAAAGATATATGGGTTACCTGGTATGTAAATCATACCTTTATACATCAAATCCATTCATAAAATTTCCTGCTTAGGTTGACAAAATACAGACAAATGTAGATGGTAAAAATTTAGAACATAAATTAAACTAACAAAGCAAAAAAAATGAACTGACATAAATAACTAGTATTAGCGAAAGAAACAATACAAAACATCACAATAAAATGGAAATGAAAAACAAACTATAAACAAACTTTTACCTTTTCGTCATCAACTTTAATTACACTTGCTTTTGTGGTTGTTGCCTATCAAAAAGTTTTTTGTAGAAAGAATCAACGCTTACATGTAGCTGCTGGCATTTTATTTTGCCTATCAAATATCTGCAAAACTTTGTTGAATGAGTGCAAAAATATAAAATAAAGAATAGGACAGGAAAAAAGAAAGATGACAAAGAGAGAACAAATTTTGATCAAGGTAGTTATGCCGACTGGTAACCAATAAAATTTAATGACAATATAAATATACAAAAACAAGACACAGACACAGATAGTACATCTCCCTCCCACCAATTAGTGGTAGAGTGAACAAAGGGTCAAGTCAAAATTTGTATATAAGAAAATGAGGAAAAAAAAAGTAATACATTTTTAAAAAGTTACTCTGTAGTTATCAATCTTGATGAAAGAAAAGAACAGTGTACAATCACAAAAGGTGATGGTATGTGCTGTAGTTGCCAAGAAATAGAGGGAAATGAAATACTATTCAGGGGCCATAATTCTGTTAAATGGTCAGACTGGAACATGCCAATGATATGCACATCTGTTTTGGTATTGAAGGTTTCTATAATGTTCCACTGAAATCCAGTCAGCTGTTGCCGATAAATAGCACAGAAAAGATTGGTACTTTTTATACATACTGCATAACTGATCAAGCTTCATAACTCTGTGTTGAAGAGTCCAACTAGAACATACCTAGGATATGCGCATCTCCTTTTTGTATTGAAAGTTCCCACAAAGTAACATGTAAATCCAGGCAGAAGTTGCAGAGAATTAGTGTGAAAACAATATTTGGATGGATGAAAGGACAGAGGGACAAAGCCAAAACAATATCCCACTCTCGATAACATCGGCGGGGGATATCTATATTAGATATCCATATAATATTTAGGAACACATAACATGCTTATGTAAATAAAATTCAACATTTTTATGTCAAAAGGTATGTATTTATTTAAGCGGTGCCATGATGAGTTATTCATTATTTAGTATTTTACTATGTTAAAAAAGATGAGATAGATGCTGGAAGCTGTCTGATCAGGATCAACACTGTTGTTGAGTGTCTATCAATAGACAGGTTTACATGTTTGAAATGGATTTCAAATTAACAAAGAATTAAGAACATGTTTTAAACAAATGTTGCAGGTTGTGGCTTTAGGGGGTGGTTTCAATGTTTCCAGCAATGTCTCATCTATGCATGTTGTTACATTGAAAGCAATAAAAAATTGATGCCTTTATTTCAGAAACCTATAAAATGCCAATAAAAAGGTAAACCTTTGTCATGCCTTTTTTGCTAGTTTCCAATACTACATTCCTTGTTATTTGTTACATAAAGACTTAGCAGCAAACAGTGTAGTTCCTAATCATGATCAAAGAGCTCCTAGATAGTCAAAGCCTGGTCATTTTGTCCCAAACAGGACTCTATATTTACAATTTTAAATCTGAAGAGTAAGGCCTTAAGATTGCTACATTTTGTTAAGAATTAAAGCTAAACTGTTTGAATTTTTTTTTTTGCTTAAATATTATATAAATAACATGTCCGAGTTGAGTTGATATACTTATAAACATAGACTGAACTGCAAATAGTGTAGATCCAGATCAAACGGCTCCCAGCAGGGAGCTGGCTGATCTGAATCTTAGGCACTATTTGCCTAAAACCTTATAAATACACAAACAGCAGCCTCCGAGTTAACAATTATACTTGTACTGTAAGTTGTTCCTCAGTACAAACTCATTGCAGCAGAAAATTCATTGGTTTATAACATTTAAAACATTACCCTGACATAACACTTCCTTGTTACTACATCTTAAAAATATCTTATAGCGATAAACAAACATGAGAAAAAAACATCTACCAATATGTTGAAGTTTATGTTTAAATAGGGAATACTAACATTTTGCCCATACACCACTAGCATGACAAAAGTGGAAAAAAAAATAATTTGAAGTAACAGTTACATAAATACTCTTTTTACGTATTAATTTTTTATTGATGTATTTTGTACTGAAAATTTTAAAGCCCTCAAATCAACAAAGTTTTAATAAAATAACATTAACATTATAGACACATGCAAAACCATCTCTTTAACCTTTCAAAAAAAGCTTCATTTCTTTCCTTACCAAGCGAAGCAAAATATTCACTTTTCTGTTCTTACAAATCATTCCAAAGAAAATATCATTCCATTCATGCTATTAAATAACCCCATCTACTCTCATTCTGACTGAATAGGCAACATCCTTAGATCTGATAGCTTGCTCCTAATTGAATTACCTAATGAACCTGTCAAATCAATTAGGAACACACTATCAATCAATGGAAAGGAACCTGTGACATAAATAATTAATCTATTCAAAGTGTTTCTTTTTGTACACTTTGATACAATTCTAAACCTTTAAAATGCTGTTACAGATGTTAACCATTAGACATAGGTAATTTTAATAGAGCGACATCTATGAATGTGACATTGTATGGTAGAATGAACATGATCTATAGTTTAATAGAGAAATCTTCCAGTTATGAAAGTGAAATTTAAAAATAAAAAAAAAATATAATTAATTCATGAAAAAAGAATCAGAAACGTGTGAGAACATTTTCATCTTGATGTAAACTAAATTGCACGTGAGTATGGTTGTCAATCAACTGTTTACAAACTAAGTGTAATCCTTACCAAAGGATATTGATCTTGCAGCTAAACACAGAACAAGAAATACAAATAAGGAAACAAGAATGCAAAATTTTCATGATTTTCTTCTAACTCTTAAACTGCTGTCATGTATGAATAAGGCTTAGGCAAATAGTGTAGATCCAGACCAGTGAGCTGTCTGACCAGGATCTACACTTTTAACTATGACATATAACATATAATAAAACATGAAAATTTATGTTTTTAACAAAATGTAGCAAGCTATTTTTACAAACTTCATCATGATGAATAAAGCCATGAATCAATTTCTAATAATAACATGTAGAGAAAATCAATAATTTTCCTCCTGAAGTATGATACATGTATTAAGCTACCAGTAACAGGTGAATCTATTAACTGTTGAATTTAGAATCAATGTTCCTTAGTTCTTGATTGTGCAACACTAATTAGTCAGGGTTAGGCAAATAGTGAAGGTCTAGATCAGCCATCTCTCCCTAAAAGCCGTCTAGTCGTGGATTACACTATTTGCTGCCAAGTCTAGAAATATGTCTAGGAACTATTGATAGTAGATGTAAGACTAAGAGCTAGTATGGATTATTAACAAATGTAACCTGAGTACAGTATCACTTATAGTCTCTACTCACTGTAATATCAATATCATTTATTGCCCATCGCAACAAAACACTATCCAACTCTTTTACCCACTAACTCTTACCAATCTGTCTTCGTTAATTATTATTTATTTGAAATAGGGTAGAAACTCCAGCACTCCACAGGGCAGCTGGAAAACATTCCCACATTAAGGGCTGTGCCCAAACAAGGGCTCAAACCTACGCCATGAGAAGCTAAGCAGTCAGAAAAGTGTCAAGTCAGCGACTGTACCAATACGCCAAATGTAACACAACTCACTGTTGGTTATCAAGTATAAATTAATGCAGATTTTGATCAGGCAGCTTCTAGTGGGAGCTGGCTAATCTGGATCTTTGCTATTACTAAAGTTGGATAAATGTGTGCTGAGCAGGCTAAGAGTTACTCATTGAGGTGTACTCAATAGTACACTACAGCACTTCACAATATTCATAAACTCTTTGAGGAGAACTTTAAAATAGGAATGGCAACAATTAAGAAATCAGTTACCAGTTCAAGCCTTTTCAAGCATTAGCCCAGTAAACAGGAGAAATATTACCACTATATATTGGTACCTAGAATCAGATATCCCTACTTTTGTAGTCAATATTTTCTGATCCTTTTTTGTGTGTGCATCATACAAGTGAATGTAACAGTCGTCTGCATGAACTAAGTCAGGAAGCAACAAGCTTTAGCTATTCTTTGTCTTTCTCAAACAATGAAGATGACTGCGTCAATCAATTAGTATTTTAATAGTATGTTTTAATAACGTGTGGTGAAATTTAATCTCACTGTTAAACCTAATGAGTAAAAATATGTATTGTTGGATCAATTTAACTGTAAAATTGTAATCAATAGCAAAAGGTGTTGCAAAAGTCTTGATAACTGGTTATACAACATTTACTGAGGGTTTGAACCCAAGTTTTACTTTAAATGCTTCTGGCGTTGGGTGTCTTATATGAAAAAAATTTTTTTTGATAAGAAGGTTTAACATTTCAATATTTTCAAACTAAACTGACTCAAAGTTTAGCTGCAGTACTTTACTTTGATACAAATTACTTGAGATTATAAAAAGGGTGAAAAAAGGCTATCTCCATGCTGGCAGTTGTTGTATTAACTGTTTTGTTTACTGAGGAAAACCAGTACAAGAATAGAGAAGATTTTCTAAAAACAAATTAACAATCTTTATGGCAGTTTTTTCATACTATTTTCAGAAAAGAATGGTATTTGTCCAATTTTTATAAACTTGCATTCCATTTTAATATTATATATGTTACATGTCAGGGTTAATATAAACAGAGACTAAGCAGCAAATAGTGTACATCCCGACCATACTACTCCCATCTAGCTTTCTTATCTAAATCTACACTATTTGCCTAAGCCTTAAAAATATGCCAATTGCAGGCTTAGAATTATATAAGTCTAAGATGGCAATTCATAATTGCATGCACACAAATTGCTAAGATATCTTACATTAAAATTCTGCCATAATAAAGGTAAACAGTACATTAATCATTTAGATTTAGCTAAATTTGCAATATTTCTTTTCTAGACATTTTTTACACAAATTAAAGAGATCTGGGATAAATTATGGGAAAAAAAATGAAATATGTGTAACATGAAATTAATGAATATAAACTCTATAAAAGGCAAATCTGATATCTGAAAGTATGATTCCATAAATGCATAATGCATCATTTGCGTTTTACAAGCAGACATGACTGATGTTCATACAGGTAGCAAGGCTGGTAATCGATATACAACCCCCTGTGATTTCCCTTTACTAACTACATGTTTATCATGAATTGATCAGGCTTGGGCAAATAGTACAGACCAAAATCCTCCAGCACCCACTGGGAGCTGACTTTTTAGGATTTTTACTGGTTACATCTGTGTATTTATCAATATGTGGTGTGAAGAATGCATCAAGAAGTTAAATGAATTAAAAAAAAGTATCAGTCAATCAAGGAAGAAGGCTAAGTGATAGTGGTTTTTCTGATACTCCTAATGTACCAATCCCTGAAGCATCATTCAACTGTTGCAAATATGCAGTCACTGATTCTAATTCATCATAATTCTGATTCTAAACAAAAAAATCATTTAAATAATTCTCTTTAAAGGCATGTCATTAACTTCAATCAATAAAATTATTTTCAATGAGGTTTGTTGATTGTTATTTCTAAATGGAAGTTGTTTTGTTTACAATAAAAAAGATAGCTGCTTCTATGTATCAGGCCTAGAACCTATTTGTATAATGTCATAAATTAATAAATAAATATTTGTCTTCTCAAAAACTACTTTCTGCATACAAACTATAAAGTTATTTGAAACAGGCATTCAACCTTCAGTGCATTGTCAACAAGAAATATGAATAATAATTTAATTCTTACTACAATGTTTATTGTTTCAAATCCAACACTTCCGTGGTATCAAAGCTGTATTTTTAAATAATACACTTATTAACAGAAGCATCAGGGAAGAACAGAAATTTGATCAATACATTTTTTAATACAATAAATTGGTAAAAAATTCCATATTACATGGTTTACCTTCCATGATGTATGTTTTGTACAATATCAAGTGGATGGCACTTACCAATATAAAGAAAATAACAAAACAATATCTATGTTGTTTTAAATTCTTATAAATATTTTATCCGTAATAATTTATCAGACATTACAAAAGATGATTGATATCTAAATCACTAAGAAATTGAACCAGCAGATAAATTAATGAAGTTTTTTGTTTGTTAACTAAAACTAAAATGCCTTTGTTTCAAAGGGCAGCTTCTTCTAAATCCTAAGAACAAAATGTATAAGTAGATGTGTTTTTACATCAAAGTAAGCCATGTTTTAAATAACCTTAGGCCTTAAAATGCCCGTAATAGATGTCACATGATAAAATAATAGGAGACTAGTCTAGACATATTAACTGGTAGAATGGTATGTTATTTTTATTTTCATTTTCAGGTCAAAACTCGTTTTGCTTTATGGTATTTATGACATTTAAATTATTTTGTTCCACAGTACAATCTCATATTTTCTGAAAACATATCTCAGAATAAAAAAATGCAAAAAATTTTGTTCAAAAGTACATTCAACAGCAGCTTCAAAAGAATTCATACAAAAAAGAGATGCAAGAATTTTTGTGCATTAAAAAACAAAACAAATACTGGTAACAAATTATTAACACTAAAAAAATAGATTAAGACATACAAAATTAACACACCTGAGCATAAGATTTATTAAATTAATAAAATCTTTTCTTGGTTTGATATTTAAATTGTGTGAATCCAGAACTGTAAAATATTAGAAGATTAATTTTTTTTACTATATCAATTTAAGACTCTTGTTCAACAAAATGGACAGATGCCCTATATCTGTGCAAATGGGAAATTTTACCCACAAAAAATCACTGGTTTGTGGAAATTTCAAAAGAATTCTGCATTTAAAAATATAAACAGTTGATACATTTTTTTTCCAACATCTGCAAAAAAATAACAGATTAAAAAGAGACTTTTAATTTTGATTAGGAATCTTAAATATTACTTTTCCCTAAATGTGAATTTTCTGTAATAATTGCAAATTTTTTTTTCCAACTTTTTATGACACTGATAACAGCTTTAAAATTGACATTAAAGACCCCACATCTTAAAAAGAATCAAATGTTCAATAATTCTGCACTGAAGAGGACAAAAGCCTAGCTTGACAGGACAGGGGGCTTACACTGTCACCAAGACCACCAAGCTGTTTCTGTTTACAATAGAAACACCCACCGTCACCAACACCACCAAGCTGTTTCTGTTTACAATAGAAACACCAACATTTGTGGTCCTTTGCTTGAGATGACCAAACTTGTTTGTCAACATTGTCTATGTTTGTGTCTGTTGCTACATTGGTGATTTACCAGCTCCTGGGTTTGTTCAAACAACATACACAACAGTTACAGCATAGTATGGCACAAGTAAATGACAAAGAAAAACAGTGAAAGCAAGTAGACAGATTTATGTTTTAGTCACAAACACTGCAGACAAGTACAACAAGAAATACCACAGTTGGATTACATTTACATCTGGGGGTTTTTAAATGGATGGGGTGGGTTTGTCAGTGACCAAGTAGTTACACAGCCACTAACTTATAATGCCTCAGCTCCTCACTGCATGTGTTTGAGTCCCAGTCTACTAATGGTACTGGAAAATAGACAAATATCCAGAGGTAGTGCAGGTCAGCTTATGGAAGATCTCAAGTTGCTTACCCCCTACTGGGATTCAAACGCAATGCAAGCTGAGAGATGTCCTAAGTGAGGCTTCATCGTCACCTGCAGGTAGCAGTAGTGATCATTTTACTGGGCATCTTTGTGACATGAACATTCCTCTGCTGTTGCTTTATAAGGTCAGAAATTACAAGGCCATACAAGATCAAACTAGACCCTACACATGCATACAAGGGCAAACACATGCATTGCATGCCTTGGGCCCTGGGGCATGGTATGGCCTGGGGCAGGTATTACACATCTTAGACAGGCTGCAAGGTGTGCTTAATGTTGCAACAATATCACAGTCAGCTGACTGGTGGGCAGATGGACAGCTGACAAAGATAAATGATGGATGAACACCTTGTCTGCAGATTAAATAACAATAAGACACCTATTGGTCTAATTAGAGCCAGTGCCCTCAATCTTGACCAAGTGATTTCTGGTTGGAACAACAATATTATGTATTAATTTCTTTCCATTATTTTCACCAAAACAAAATATTTACTTCTGTGTGACATCATGCAATCATCCTTATCTTACAAAATCTTGTGTCGACAAATAGTGTTGATCCATTTCAGTAGTCTTAGTCTACATCAGATACCATAAGAATTCCAAGTGTTTTAATTGGTTGTCACATGAGAATTAATATTTACATTGACTCTGTGATACTGAGAATGTTATCACAAGTTCTGCGCAAAAGGAGGTCACATCAACAAATTTCAAAACAGAGCAATATTTTTTCTAATACAGTAACATTATTGATTCTTTAGAGAAACAAAACTACAATAACAAAAAAGTTGTTTCATTTTATGGTCAGGTATACATTGGTATTATTATAAAGTTAATTTTGAAAAGTTTAAGTTCAAGCTGTTGTTAATTTTAATTATTATCCAGAGTCACAACACAGGTGTGGAAAAACAGCAGAATGGCTTGCCAGCTGTTTAAATACTTTTATTCTGAATATATTAGCCATAAAAAACACGATGGAGTTCGGACAACTTATTACACGATATTCCAATATAAATATGTATGAAGTGTCTTCTAGAATCAAGGAATTCCATCGCAGAGTAACAAGTGCGTAATATGCCATTTGTTTAAGTAATAAATTATGCAAATTATTAATTATCAACATTATTTGGGCTTCCTTTGATATGGCCCTACATGCTTCTTTAAAATAAAATGACAGATATATTACCAGGCAGGTTCCAGCTGGGGACCACAGCAAGCTAAATGCACAGCACATTGAACACAGCTGAAGGACTCTTAGATTATGCATAATTAACCCCTGGCTCAGCCAGTGGTCATCATAAAATGATTCCGAAACATCTGGACAATTAGTGCTTTACCCAAGATTAATCCACTTAGGAAATACCATCATTTGGACATTCAAAATATTAATTGAACATTGTTTGAACTAAATAGTATTAAAGTATAAGTAGAGTATTTTAAATCTACGTTAAAGGACTATCATTTTGATAGCAAATAATTCACATATGCGAGATTATTGAAATACAACATAATAAAAAATAGCATCATAATAGTATTATAAAAATCACTGCAGGTAATCAGATAAAAGTCTGTTTTTTCACCATAAAGTTGTGATGTCATTAAAGATGTGAAAATATGACAATACCCACTGGGTGTTGCCAGACACAAACTTGTCCTTTGAAAGTTCATATATCCTTCAGCAGTTAAGACAATTACAACATATCTTAAATACAGAGTCATACAGTCAGAGATTCTTTACCCTTAGCTTGCTATATTTTGTTAAAAATCCATGCTAAATTCTCAGTTATTTATATATGTTACATGTAAAGGTTAATAAATCTATTAATATAGACTAAGCAGCAAATAGTGTAAATCCTGATCAGACAGCTTTCTGCAGCATACCAATATGTCAGCATCCCAATGACAGCAAATATGGAGGCCATGTTTATCGACATATCACAAATCTTTAAACAATGTTGCTACGGGGCCACCAAAGGAACGTGTACCAAATATCAGGTGCTCTACTTCTTGTAGTTTCTGACAAGAAGATTTTCTAAGTTTTCCAATATAGTCATATATGGAATCGCCATGACCTTGGTGGCGATGTTTTTGATGGATCAAAAAATTTTTTGAACAACTTTTCGTTCCCACTGCCTGCTTAAGCCTCTGAAAAAAAAACTTGGCTGAATTTGGCACAGTATTTTCAGAGGAGACATTGTTAGAAATGTTCAGATGCCGGTGATCACAAAAGCTTATATTAACTGCCTTGTAACCCTATATTTCTTTGTTTTTTTCGGCGTAGCTGTCTAACCTCCCTTTTGACCTACTAACAAATGCTGACTCAAGGCTAGCCTGAATGAATATCAGAGCGATTCCCATTGGTAGAAATTCCTAATAGCATCATATACCATAGTGTTTCTAATAAACGTCCTTGGGGTGGCGATATATAGTTATTTATACAGGTATTTAAGTCATAAACAAGTCTATAACAATGAGTGACATTAATGGATAGTCTCCCCTGAATAACCCCTAAATGCAAGTAGGTCCTTTCATTTGTTTTACTCGGTTTTTATGCTTGTTGTTTTTGGAGTGTATGTTGACTTCTTTGACTTTCAAGTTAACCATCATCAACAAACACTTCCATTTTCTTTTTTAAATAACAAATCTCTATAAGTATTTAAATGGATTTTAAGCTTATATTTGTGCAAAAGAAATTTCACCGTTTGTAACTGCAAAATCTACAAAAGAACGGGCGATAAAGTCCAAGAATTCCGACTATAAAGGACCTACCTACTCTTTGGAATACCTCGGATATTAACAAACAAGGGAGATAATTTCCAGTTTACCAATGTACCCCATTTCCTACAGTATTAGTGTATATAGTGTATAAAATGTCACTTGATCCTACATTTGTTTAAACATCATCTCTGTCATATGCCGCAAAGCAGACCGTTCACTTCCGGCACGATCTAACTACTTTGTAACTTTAAGTGCCTATTACGTGAGAATTATGAAGCGCAGATGGAGCGAGCGACTAGTTTAAAAATGTACACCATTTTCATGCCATTCTTCTCACAAATTTATATTCAATAGAAACATAAACACGATAAAAATGTGTAAGTTAATGCTTCACAAATGCCGCATAGCCTTTTAAAAGAAATTTCTTGTTTTTTTCTTTTTGTTTAATCCGACGCCATTTGTCTTTTTAAAGACATTTCTTGTTATGCTTAAAGTTAAATTTCCAAGTCAAAGGTGAACAATCAATAATTTGAAGCTGATTCTTCCATTAAATGATGAATTGATAGCAATTTATTTTGTATTTATACCTGCATTTACATAAACTTATGGCATATTAATTCATGAATTCACAAAATGCTGATTTATACTTCTTCTATAAAATTAATGTGCTTCAAGAAATAATAATTCATTTACCATGAAAAGAGGGTGAATCATTGTCTTTAAAATGGAGACAGTTCAAAATTTAACACCAAATGATATACAATTTTAAGTGTTTGTGGTCAACCAGTTATATTACTATACTACCATAATGAACAAGCTAACAGGAATTGCATTACTTAGAAACAATTTGCTAACTACGGTATAAGTCTTAGCCTGCTACTTTTGTTCATATATACTTTTGACTTTACAAATTAATCTTGTTACATTTCTTGAGAATCAGCAGCAACTAGTGCAGATCCTGGTCAGCCTAGTTTGAGCTAGCTGAGCTGAATCTATATTATATGGCCCAAGCCTGATAAATTTGTGCTTAACTGGCAAAGAATTAAGACAAAACCAAACCACAGCAATGGCTTACAGAAACAGAAGACAAAGGTCATAATAAGACCGTTGGGATAAAAACTCCATTTATTGTTGTTTCTTTTGATCAATATGACTTTACTTACAGCGAATCTTTACTTACAGCGAATGAAACCGACATTAGTGGTAACAGATGATCTATATATGTGTGGAAACTGCACAATAAAACATCGATATGTCATAGATGATGAAGATGAAAGCAATGATTCAATGGTTCTAGTGTGTTCACAAGGTTTTTCTAAGATTTGACCAAGTGACCTACTTTTTGACCACATGTGACCCAGTAACGTACTCATCCAAGTACTTCATGCAGGCAAGCATTCTAGCCAAGTTTAGTGAAGATTGGGCCAAATTCACGGTGCACGCACGACTGACGAAGGACAACAGACGAAAGGGTATCAGAAAAGCTCACCTTCAAGCTCGTTGTGCTTAGGTGAGCTAAAATGGTATGTAAAAAACATTTTGCAGTTTGGTTGGAATTAAAATGTAAAGGTTCCTTTCAGTTTCACCAAAAGCTAGCAGACCATGGGCCAAGTCCAACAGAAATTCTGGTCCGATACCTTTGTGTCCTGATTCAGGAGTTTGCTGGACTGGTCGACCAATGGTCCAGTGATCTTTAAATTTCAATCATAAAAACTGTCTTTTACCTAGTTGTAATTGTTCAAAGATAAATGCAAATGCTTCATTTAGATCTATACATGGCATTGTGCATGTCATTTTTTCTTCTTTCTTGCTCTACGATGATCACCTGTACTTTTTTCTTGCTGGTCATATAAAAGGTGGCTGAGGTGCAAGGAGGGATGATCACTAGGCATGGTCGCCAAGGTAATCATTCATCGCAACTGTCATGTTTAACAATGACCTGTATGATCAAGATGATATTTATGACACGATGCATCAGCCCACTGTCTTCACTAATTCCTACCCTGCTGTACTTGTGCATAAACCCTGTAAAATTATTTGTTATTAACTAACTACTTTAGGCAGAGACAACAGGGACTATTTGCAGAGACTAAGGAGCAACTAGAGTAGACCCTGATCAGATAGCTCACAGGAAGAGCTGAATGATCTAAATCTATACTATTTGCCTAAGTCTTATCAATACATAATTAGCAGGCTAAGTGTTTGTGACCAGCAATGACCACTCTGTTGTATGTTTGTGCCGCTTAGTTAATAAATATCAATTACTTCATTCAACTGTGCATTGTAGAATCACTGGATGGTTCCTTGTGTAAAATAAATTGATCCTGTAATTGTATAAAACACAACAATTCAACTTGCATTTTATTCATACAATAGATAAATTATCATGACTTAGTATTTTAAAAAGATCATTTACTTTTTATTTTGTACTTTTTTGAAGATCAAAGAAATCATTTTGCCCATTTATTGACATTTTTAACTTACTGTAACAAGCATATTAGCACAAGTTTATGACTTCAGCCTTCCAATAACTAACATTTCTAATAGTATAACTGCAATATAAATACTAATGATGGTGTTTTATTTGTTTTGTTTGTAAGTACATTGCAGTGTCACAAATATGGTCATTATCACAGCATCTAGGTATTTTGGTTGAAGAAAAATCCAGACAAATGTCTGGGTAGAACCACTGGCATGCTGCCTGTCAGCTGGAAAACCTTCCCACATTAAGTTGTTCACACTAACCAGGACTTGAACCAGTGTGAGGCTAAGCAGTCAGAGGAAGTCTGCAACCCTACCACTCAGTCATGACAATCATTTTAAGTTCTAAAAAGTTCTTTACATGAATACAATTTTAAGTCTATGTTTATGAACCTTATTTTTTTTAAACTAGCAGTTTTATACATTATTTTGAGTGCTATTAAAAGTTTGAAAATTGTAAAGCTCAGATGTCTGCATCTAATTTTTATTTTATGGTACAGTAAACTCTTGTTGAACTCCTATCGCATTTATAACAGACTTCTTTTAGAGTAACTTATTTATACTATGAATGCCCCACTTTTGTGTTTAAAGTCACCCAATTGTTAAATGAAAATATTTTTAAAATGAACAAAGGTTTTATCAGCTTTCATTAGAGAAACACTTTGGAGGAAGTCAGTCCGGCAAACATTGACTGGCAAAGACTTTAATCATTTAACTCTTAGCCTGCTCAGCACAAATAGATCTTGTTTTGACAAATGTGTAACCCCAGCTGTCTGATCAGGATCTACACTAATGTTCTTAAGTCTCCTGCAGTATGTCTCTAAACTTTTACAAGAAATTGTTAAGATGTCTTCAGATAAATAAGAGGAATATTACAGGATATTTGGAAAGGTAGCCTTTTAAGGAATAAATGGCAGGCAAAGATAATAATGGTGTTTTGGGTCCTGAACAATATAGGAAAGGGATCAATCTGCACATTCTCTAATCAAAAACAGCTTCCAACAGTGTTAATGAAAGGGGTCATGAAGGTTCTTTATTCATATAGGGGAGGTACAAAAACGCTGGGATTGTCACAGGTTGCTGAAGTACAATTGAACACACAAGGCAGTTTTTCTCTGCAACATGTCCCACCCAAGGTCAAGGTTATAATTAATGGTCAGTCCTGGACATTTGTACCTGCCTGGCTGAATGGCCCCTTCAATCTGAGACTGTCATTAGTATGATTTTATTCATTCTAAGTCATTATTGGCGACCCCCATATTCACCGCATTCCCTCACCCCAAACATGTGAACTTGGGCCCCTCTGTGGTTATTGGAAATCTGTTTCACATCTGAATGACTTTGAAAAGTGGCACTTGAGAATCAATCAAGACATCAAGAAACAAGACATTTTTGCTTCCTTCATTGTTAAATTTCTCTGTAAAGTTAAAAAGAACACATAGTGAGAATCATCCTTCAATGTAAATATTTTGTACCAAAATGTTTGAATCAAGTTCTTTTTATTCAAGGTCTCTGTTTAAAATTAAGGTTCCTGTTTTCTTTCCTATTAAGTTTTTATTTCTTCATTCTTTATAAAAACTTGAAGAAGCAACAAATACCCTACCCGCCCCTTTTCTCATTTCCATGGTGACTTAAGAAATAAAAAAAAATAAAGTTCACTTTGTTTTTTGTTGACATACATTGCACCAACACAATAAAGGTTATTATAGCAACATCAAGCTGTTATTAGTTGGAGCAATTAAAAGGAAATTTTCTTTGTATTTAACTGAAGCATTGTATTTTGTATTGACAAGCACATAAACAAACATGTGAACTACTAGAACAATTTTGACCAAGCCCTCATAAATGATGATTTATGTATGTTGGACTGACTGTAACAGAAGCCGAGTCAATGATTCAGGTGTGAAACCAGAGAGGTGGGCAACACATGGCCACTGTTAACAATTTTCATTGTTGTGCCTTTCATCTTCTTACATGAGTCAACACAAAGTTTCCTGATAGAACAGAGGATGGAAAAGAGAAAATATAGAGAAGAATGTGCTGGAGGATTAATGACAGGTAGACAGCAAATATCAAGAATTGAATAATGTGCTCCTATTATGTTTTGTTTTTTTTATACATATTTTTATATATTATACTCCTGCTAATAATGATAATAAATAGTGAACTGAATAATGATTTAAAAATGGAAGGATGATAGAAAATAGGAGCATTGAAGAATTCAGTAAAAGCCATCTGTGCATTTTTAGAAAAAAAATATTAATACTTAAAAAAAAATCATTTCTAGAAAATAAATTAAAACAAGACATGTAGTGCAAGAAGCATGCAAATATATGTGAATAAATACCTTGCCGCATAATTGTAATAAAATGGCTAACTTAATGAGAAATGGGTAAAAAAGCGGAGAGCAAAAAATGATAATGTGATGTTAATACTGTTGCTGCTGTTGTTTAATTTTAAAATAAATATAACTGCAGAAAAGGAAACAGGTTTTCTTTTATTAGATTTGTTGTTATATTGGCATTGTTAAAGATGTTGAGAATGGATAAGTTTGTGCTTTTGATAAAGTACAATAGACAATCATTTACAAAATTCATTTAGACTATCAAAGCGATCTAATAAGATTCAGCTTTTGAATAAAGTACAACAGACAATCATTTACAAAATTCATTTAGACTATCAATGAGATCTAATAAGCTTCTGTAATGAGGGACAATTTATACAATGCTATAATGCTTTGTTTTGTTTTTTGAAATACATCACAGTGACCAATTATGTTCATTATAGAGACATCCAGCTATTTGGTGAAGGAAGAACCCAGACAAATGTCGGTTAGAACCACGCACTGCAAGACAGCTGGAAGACTTTCCCACATTAAGTCCTTCGCCCGACCGGGACTCAAACCCACAAGGTGAGAGGCTAAGCAATCAAAGTAGTTACAAATCGGCTACTCTGCCACTACGCCATGGGCGTCCCCTACTATAATGCTATGTATTTTTGAGAATGAGCCTACCTCAAGTTGGATGCTGAACAGGTCACAGTTGGGTTCAAGCCCTGGAGCTTCTTCCTCTACAGCATCTGTCACCCTGAAATCTGGGGCTGATGTAGACCTGTCCAGGGGCTTGTGGTACCTATTGTGATCAGGTGATCGGTTATTCCCCAAGTCTGAGCTCTTGGTGAACTTGGTACACTTGCAAGGCGAGCTACTACTGTCTGTAGAGGAATCACTACTGCTGAAACTATAAAATGTTGTTGAGTCCTGTATATCCATTTTGGTTGTTTTAAACAATGCATGTATGTTTTCCAAACAAAACTTACCAATAAGAATATTGCAAAAAGCATAACTACTGTACTGCAGGTATAAATAAAACCAGAAACAAGTATTATGTAAAGTATTTCAGAGAATTTAGCACATGTCCTATTCACTTAATCATCCACAGAATAAACGCTGTAATAAACTAACATCTTAATTTACAGTATATAATAACTCCAATTAACACAACTGAACACATTAACACGTTCTTGATTACGCGAAGTTTCTACAGTATCCGAGTGTCGGTTACTTCTGAAAGTAAATGTCAACATCTTTCCGAGCCGTTCAATAAAATCGTGCAGTAGGTAGAGGCATTCATTGGTCAAATGGTCAACACTTACGGCTCAGGGTGCAGACGACACAGAATTGATTCAGCGTTTGAATTTCAGATAAATCCTACATGACATGAATACACATCCCTTTGCATGAATCCATTGAATAGCCTTCTTATACCTGAAGATGTCGACACATATTGTTATATTTCTGTAACGGTAATAATTGGCTGATTATCTGTAAACAACGAGATGACAATCCCATTTCGCTTGATCTCCGCCCATTTTCTCTGCGCATGTCACATCACTGGATGATACCATTTTACCATTGAGGGAAGCATACGTGTCACAGTTTACCGACCGCTGAATAAAATTGTTTCTTCTATACCCGTTTTAAAATAAATAAACACAAATTTCAAATATTGACACTGAAATTCAATTTATTCAAGTAATTACACAACATAAAATCATGTTCCCTACCGCATCACAAAACTAAAATCTTGCTAACAACCCTGACGATTTTTTAGACGCGTCAAATCGTAGGTTATGAACCAACAAATTATTCGTCTGCATAAAATGGCCGATTCGCGCCATTTCGCTGCACACTAGAAATCTAGTTCAGTGTATGTTTCAGTATGATTGACATGTTCTGAAATTTTGATTCAGAATACTGTGCATATACAGAAACGCTGTTGTTGTGTTTATTAAGGTGCATCTGTAATTCCTGGCTCGTAAGATTAACCAAGTAGCGTAGCGACGTGCATTTGTTTTACGTGATCATTTTATTAACAAATGGTCAATAATAAAATATAAATACTGTATAACACTTTGACAGCATGGCATGTGCGTGTCAATATATATATATATATATATATATATATATATATATATATATATATATATATATAATGACAAATAAACGTGCATGCATGGCACGTACATCCATTGGCCTAACATATAAGGCCTTGTTTGCAAATTCTGTTCAGATGATCAGTTTTCTCATAAATAAAAGTAATACAAGGACGTTCTATAAAGAAATATGCCTTAAACAAAGCTGGATGCACTTACAACCATGCCTAATGACACCCACTCCCCACCTCCCGCCACCAAACTTCTAACCCATGCAAATCTCTGATTCTTAGTAAAGGAGAATAGTGACAATACTCAAGGGTCGTAATGTGTTCTATCGGCTACATATTGTCTGTCTTTGTAAATATTCACATTAATAGAGGATTGAAATACTATGGTATATATATGAAATTTAGGTTATTTGCAGATTTGTGAACACCCGCCGGTAATAAACACATAATGTTCAAAAGACAAGTTTTCACTGATTGAAAACGAACAAATAGCAAGTTGTCATTTTGTATTCTCTGCAGAGTTTAGTTCATTTACAGTTAGAAATCCGAGAGATATAAAAATACTAAACGTCACTAAATCGTTGAACTGTTGACCCTGACCTTGATCGATCACTCGATGCAAGATTAGACTTCCCAACAACCATGTAACGTTTTTGTAAGAAAATGAGAATGGATGATAAATAAATTATTGCATATAATGTTGTTTTAGTTCATAAAACGCATTATCGACACACTATGACAAGAAAATAATAAGAACACAGATCTGCACAAGCACATGCATGGGTCTTTCAATACAACATATGCATGATCAACATAATATAACTGTAAGTTTTTTGGGGTAAGCAATACATTTTGCTGATAATAAAAATGAACAACAACAAATACATACCACGAACCCATTTCTATTGAGATACAATTTCTTATTGTTAAGTCGACAATAATTATTGTCTCTTTTTTGTCATTCAATATGGCAGACTCACACTACGCCATCTTCAATCTAAATTACCACAACGTAACCTACAACAGCACGTGCCAGGGGAGAGCACTACGACACGCTATTTATTACCTGGAACTTTAAATCGGTAAATACTTTTGGTGTTATCTCATACATTTTTGCGTGTCATGTCTTCAAAATGGTCTTAAGGAATTGATATAGCATATTTTATATCAGTTTTGTTTTAAAATGCATGGACATCGACATATTTGTCTTGATTGCCTTTTAATTGCATGCTATATATGCTATTTCGGATAGCAAGGAGTTCGGACAAGTACTGAAAAAAATATACTCAATTGATTTGTTACTATATTTGCTATTTCGTGTTGTTTTTTTTTTAAGAAGTAATTTTATAAAATCGAAAATGTCTATTTGTTTTTAAACAATTCAAGAAATCCCGCGTTGATAGTTTGTTTTCCAGTTAGTCTAGCAGACAGCTTCCATTTCTGGAAGTAGCGATTATGAATTAATGTCTGTTCTGAGATCTGTTGACAACAAGTATAATACTATTGTAATAAACAACAATTAAATTGTTTACTAATAACATGATAATAACTATATTCTGGTGTTATACTACTTGTATGAGCACTTGTACAATTGGTTACTCAATAATTGTAACCCAGACATCAAGAAAGAGCCAGGACGTGAGACATCCAAAGCACCATAGAGAGGATGCACTGTAGATAAAAAGATGGGCCTATACACTATTTATACTGTCTATTCATTAAATTTTAGAGAAATGAATTATCACTGATGGGAACTAGACTCTCTCTACTTTGCTTTCTTCCTAGTTGTCTGCTTTATCTGTAATTACAAGCAGCATTGCTAACATAGGCATACTCTGTTTCTTTTGTATAAAGACCTTGATAAACAATGTGAACTTCCATTAATGCCTAACTACTTTTGATGAGTGCAAGATACACTTTATTATTGCAAGCTACACTGTAAAAAAGAGGGAATACTCAGTCCTTCTCTGAAAAGGGTCTCATGGAACAATTGCAACATCATGTTATTGACAGCTATGCTATTGCATTCCATAAGAGGAACTGCTCTCCAAGGCAGTGACAATGTAGAGCAGTACATGTAATAGTAAAATTAATGTTGAATTGATATTGTGAAAACGTCTGCTATTTATATTGATTAGTAGTGAAAGGTGTCTAAATTAATTGTAAATGCATAGGAAAACATTAAAAATTATCAAAATAAAAGGAGCATTCCAGGTTGCAGACCAATTGTTCAGTATATGTAAAAGAAAAATAGAAATAATTTAAGATGGATGGTCCAGAAACTTGGAGAAATTGCAGGACCTTCTTTGTAACTTACTAGAAATTTCAGGACACATATATCCCTATCCCTGAACATACCAGATACAGAAAGTCATAGTTAGTCTTATCGTTATATCTTTAATAGTAATTATTAACAAGTTTCTTTGGTTTGTTTTTATGGAGGCAAGAGATCCTGTAATCTGTGGTAAATTTCAGGACACAGGTGATTGATGATTTTTTATGCTCTGCTTTATACTGACAGTAAATAATTTTAAGAATGACAATAGAATTAGGTGTGAAAGCTGTGTAATAGTGTACAGTACTTAATTGCATCTCCAGTGTTCAACAATGGCGCAGAAAAGTATGGAGTCATTTGATCGGCTTGTTCAGTTACTCCAGAGAGCCCAATTTCTTCAGCAATCCCTGCATAACGGCAGAACTGTTTACATCAATGGCCCTTCTGGAACACTCCTTAGGCAAAACATCATCAACTCCTGGTAAGTAGAAGCCTATTTGGATCTTAACCATTTACAAATGTTTACACCAGACCTGGTAGTGCAACTGGTCGAGCATCAGTCAGCTTCAGGTACTAGATCCCCCTGCAGCTGCGACATACCAAACATTAAAAATGGTAGTGGTATGGCTCCCTAGCTAACGCTTAAGCTAATATAAGCCAAGTTCCTTGACTGGTTGGACCAGTATCAGGATAATGTAACTGGGTGTGGTGTCATGCCAAGTGTTCATGGCATGCTATGTACATGAAGGCAGCACTACATCTGCTTCATGTGGACACCATCTCCAAATATATGTGAAATACTTTGGGATGACAAACCCAACAAACAAACAACTTTTTGCTTTTCATCTACAACAATACAAAAAATAAGTAAGAGATGCTTGCTTAAATTTATGATTGTAATATAGTGTGAAAACTTTGCAGCCATTCTTGGATCTTGTCATGAAAGAAAATTTCCTAAGAGCCTTTATAAATTGGGCGGACTGGTTCTGCTTTAACTTTAATAAATTAATGATATTGATTATGCTGTGCTTCAGATATTGTGGTTAATCATTTGTTAATAATTGTATTATATGGTGTTTTATACTGGGAAAAGGTTCTTTCATAACTGTGTTTGGTATCACATTTTGTATCTTTCTTACATTTGAGAAAGAAAAGAACATTTGTCAATGCATTTTTTTCATAAACATTTTTATTCTTTTGTTTAACTAGGTGGGAAAGAATGGTTACTAAATCAGATTCAACCTTTCCTGTTTCAGGAAATAATGGAGGTAATGATTGTTTTGTAAACTTCATTTTATACATAAATAAACTTATATGTAACACTTGTTTAATAAAGTAGATTTTAAAGACTCCCAACTGGCTAAAGTGTTAGGATAAATTGATTCTACCTAATGTGCAAAAACAACAGCTTCCTTAATTTTAAGCCATATCATATTACCATCTTAAAAACAAACATTAAACTCTAAGGCATCTGCGAAAAGTTAACAAGACATCTCTAATCAGCAAGAAATGCTGATCCAGATTAGACAAATTAAAAATAGAAGCCTTGTTGTTTTTTGTGATGTTGTGCATGCTTAAGACAACAACTTTCATATATTCCTTAATTTGTTTACTCCCTTCATTTTTATGAAGATTTTTCCTTATTTATACTTGTTTATATTATTTAACAGTTTTAAGGCTTATCATCTTATCAGAAATTATCCTAGCTGTTCATAGAAGTTAATACCTTTATCAAAAATTCACAGATAGACAAAAAATATGATTGTTATTGTGCTGACAAATTTGTTTCTAATGATTAATTTCAGTCTTGTGTTTAACCCAGGTTTGCTGACATTTTTTCCTGCCATGTTTACAATGATGAACCGCCACTTGCCATTTTCACTATCCAAGATGTCAACATGCCCAGCACAGATCTCTCACACCAATCCACATCTACAGCAACTTCTCAAGTAAAACATCTTACAATAAAATGTTTATTTCACATCATTTCTTTGTGATCATCATGTTTTGATCATGTTTATCTATTTTGATGTGATTCTATGTACAGGTGATCAGAATAGACATATATCAGGTAGCTTCCTTCAGGATGTAGTCTTTTAATTGTATCTTACAGCATTGTACCAAACTCTTCCATTTGCATTAGGAAATATCTTTTCAAATTCTACATATATTAAGTCTGCTTACTGATATAATTACAGGAATGAATTCGTAAATAAGTATTTCTTTTAAGAGTCGTGCTTGCTGACATGGTGACTAGTCAGAGGTTTTCCAGCTAATCTTCGGTGCACCAATGGTTCTACTCATATGTAAGTCTGAGGTCTTCCTCCACAAGGAATGTCACCAGTATTACTATAAATGTGTAGGTGCGATGTCATAAAAAACTAAAACAAAAGCCAGGGAAAGGGGGTAGCCCACTCTTAAATGGTTACAGCCAAATCTGGCAGCATTGGAAAAGTTGCCAGCCCAACAATGTTCATGTGAAAAATTCATCTGACATGAAGTGTGCCTACCAGTTCTCTTACCAAGATATTTTATCAGTATTTCATTGCCAATTATAGTTCGGAAATCACCACATTGACTGCAAACATTCCAGGAAAACTTTCTGTTCATTATGTTAGAAATAATTGTGAATTTTTAATTGTTACAGATATAGTCTTTTGAACTGGCACTATCTAATTTTTAAGCTGGCCTGTTTTCTGTACACACCCTTATACTTGTTAAGCTAGGCCTAAGTGTGGCATATTCTGAGAACCAAAACCAAAAATATGTTTGTACAATTCATGCTGCATAAAATGTCCTCTACTTCTATATGCAGGTAGCTTTCCTCTTAAAGACTTGCTTGATAGTTTACAATTGTTATATGCACATGCAAACTACTTAAGGACTTCTGGCCATCAAACATCTAGGTAATATCTTAGTACAAACTTAACATAATTGGGAAATTATCAGATAAAATGTATATAATGTTGAAGATGATCAGATATAAAATTATCTGATGGTTTGGTCCCCAAATTTTTTCTCAAATAACCAAATAAATCATTAGTACATGAATAGGTCTTGCAAAATGCTGTTTATTAATGCCAAAGATCTGTGAACAGTCCAGGATAAATCCCCAACCAACATTGCAAACAGGTATTTCCTATCCAAGCCACGCTGCAGAGATAGCTATTTTTAAACTTTGACATCAATATCTATTTTTAGCAGCGACCACTATCGTGCTGTTTATAGAGTTAAAAAAATTTAACATTAAGAATTTTTTTTTTGCAATTAGTACAGTCTAAAGTAATAAAGTTAGTGTTTAAAATAATTTTTTTAATGACTTAAGTGTTTCTTTATGCAAAAGTATGACTAAATTCCCCAAAGCAGCGGTTAGAAGTTGGTACATGTATTTAATATAGGCAAAATGTCGGATATCTTTACAAATTTACCTTTTATTAATATCTTTACAAATTTACCTTTTATTAATAAAATTGTGTGTACATTTTTTCCCTGTCAGTTGTGAGATGGAGACAAGACTACAATTTGTCCATGTATGTGAACAGTCGACAATCAGACAAACATTCGACCAGGTGGTCAACAAAAGGATAATGTGGTGGAAACAGGTACTTTCAATGCTACATTTAATTATAACCTATGTAAAATGTTAATTTTTTGCTCAGCAGGAATAGTCCAGGTCTTGATCAGAGATGTTCAGACTTGAGCTAGCTGATCTGGATTTGAACTATTTGCCTTGGCCTCATGAATCTTCACTTTAGCGCGCTTAAATGTCATTGTAAATTAAAGAACACTTTAATTTGTTTCTTAAAATCCCCGTAAGACAACATCATGACATGATCTCACAGCTAGACTCTTGATTAGTTTATTATATACACAGAGTTGTTGGAAAAGAGGTCGTAAAACAGTTAGTCAAAATTTATTGACTTACTGCACTGCCGTTGGTCAGTAACACTAATCCCAAGCCTTTTCCTGATACCACTGCAGCCTGAGGCTGTGTCCAGCTGGGTAGACCAACCCCAGTCCCTCTGCCTTTCCCCAACCCATTAACCCTCCACTGTGATCACAATGTGAAGCCATATAAGGCCACATTCCAATTTTCAGTGCCTTTAAGTATAATCTGCATATTGCTGGGATAATTAAATTTATAATGGCCCAATTTTGTGACTCAACTATAATTGCTTTAACTATTGAAGTCCTAATGCTTACAGGCTTTTATATTTTATAGAAAGTAGCTATCAAATTCTTAATAATAATTTCTTTCTACATGTACATACTACAATGGAGAAGTATCTTGTATGATTTAATTGGCCTTTCGGCTAGCTCAGTTAGTTCCCTTGATTTCTAAGGCAGGCTACTTGATGCTGACCCTCTGGGGACTAACTAAAAAAAGATGGCAAAAAAGAATAAAGAAATCAATGAAGAGCCTGTAAACAGCAAAGAATTGGACCATTTCAAGCTAACAGATTTTTAAAAAAAACCTAGCAGTCGTAAATTTAATGTGCCCAGACGGAAATGTGAGCGAATAATCAGTGCTCACAGGCTAGCTGAATACTGACAAATATGAACTGAAAAGGAGAGACCAACTCGAGAAGACAAAGAGGACAGTTTATTCTTCCTTTTCGAAAAAGGATTTTAACCACTTGGACATGAATTAGTAAAACATTGCCCTTTTCACACTTCACTTTCCCTTGATTGGTCACAGTTTGCAGTAATGAAAGGAGACGAGATTCACGGTTCACCCTTGTTTGGCAAAAGATGTTTACACCTCGACCCTTTTTTCTTAGCATTATTCATGTACGAGAACAACACTTAAATTGTTCTTTTTTTTTTTTAGTTTGTAATATCTGAAATAATGCACAAATCATGAAACAGACTTATTGTATCTTGCAACAGAGTTTTAATGTTGAATTTAAAGTATTAAAAAATCAGAGAAAACACAATTTAATATCGTGTCTAGAGAATGATATCATAGTAAATTAAACTCATTAAAGTAAAATCTGTTTGACGACCATTTAAAAATATTCACAAGGAGGTGCACACATACATAGTTTTAAATGAATAACACATGCAATATTCAAATGTAGTATAGCACGTTACGTAGATGTTCAGTTTAATAAAATTGATAACGAACTTATAAATAATCAATATACAGGACTAAATATCATCCAAGACTAGCGTGTGTGCTATTATCACAATAATTACAGAAGGCAAATGCCAATTAAAGATCACACTTTAGTTGTATTGTTGTGCAATTATGAAATAACTATGTACTCCAAAATATCAGAAGTGTAAAAACTTATTAAATTTTGGGCAACAAAATATGTATACTAATAAGAAGTAACAGTAACAACCTTGTAACAGCGGAGCTTTATTACAATATAAAATTAATTAACTGAACATAGGCTTTAATGCTTTTCTTTTTTTTATAAATAATAAAAGGACAATCACCCACATTTGAGTTATTTGATATAAATGTGAAACATTCCAGTATTTGTATAGATTTTATTTGAATATCTAGATTATAATTTGTTTAACACATTTGTTTATGAAGTAACATTGCATTTAAACCAAGGAATAGTTACCATTTATATATTTTTATTCAGGATACGATTTTTTCCTTGGTTACGACAAGTTTAAAATAAGAAAAAGTAGATTTCGCTAAGAAGGATCTCCTAGACAATCAGTAGTTAATCAGGGCAAGAGAGAAGTGTGAAAAGGGCGAATATCAGATTGATCTGAAAACATTGAAATGTTCCCACTATTTTGTGAAAAGGACATAAATAACTACATTGTCTTTAACATGAACTCAAAACGGCAGCTGAATTCTAGAGTTTTCATGAAAGTACATATAAATATATATATATATATATATATATTATATATGTATATAAGATCTGCTTAAAACTTCATTGCTGTCCGACATCGTTGAATCTAAATGTGCCATAGTCTTTTTTTGTAGAGGAAATCGATGCAGTGAAACTGTTCGGTTTTTGACCACCCTCCTGCAATAAACACCTTTACATATGCAGCAATACAATGGCGATTATATTCAGGTTTTGTTTCTTTTTTAATAAACTTTCCATGTTTCTTGATGTTTGTGTTTTACACACTAATAAAATTTATGCTTATGCCCCAGAAGTTAAATCAGTGCGAGTGCGCATGTGCATTTGGAGAGTGCTCAAGGGCAGACAACTTAGTTAGCGGAAAGGCTAATTGTAGCATTCTGTTAGCTTGTCGCATTGTACTTGATTTGTACTCAAACAGTTCATACATAGATTATGTCTCTTTGGTTCTTGTAAAATTGACAATAATTGAGAACAGTTGTACAATTTAATTTTAGCATTCAGGCAATTCATCAGACTTCCTACAGAACAACACATCAGCAGAGAATAGTCTCTCATGTATGGAGGTACAGTACCAGTTTCCATGGGGACCAGAAACCATAGAAACCATTCACAATAAAGGAGAGGCAGATTTATCTCAGATGGAAGAAGAAACAAACAGGAATTGTAAGGTAAGACATACATGGGATGGATAATATATATTTTAATAAAATGGTAGAAACTGACTTACACATGTTATATGATTAATGAAAAATTGTTTTATTTACATTTGAAATAACAAAGTCAACATTGATTTGATGGTGCTAGAAATTGTAGAGTCTTACATGAAGCTGTTAGATTTTAAAGACACGTTTCTAGGTTTGTCACACACTAATGTTATGTTGCTAAGTTCTGCAGACACTTATGTGATGTTTCTAGGTTTTTTACATACTTATGTGATGTTGCCAGGTTTTGCAGACATCTAAGTGATGCTGCTGTTTTTTGCAGACACTGATATGATGTTGCTAGGTTTTGCAGACACTGATGTGTTGTTTCTAGGTTTTGCAGACACTGATGTGTTGTTTCTAGGTTTTGCAGACACTAATGTGTTGCTGCCAGGTTTTGCAGACATCTAAGTGATGCTACTGTTTTTTGCAGACACTGATATGATGTTGCCAGGTTTTGCAGACATCTAAGTGATGCTACTGTTTTTTGCAGACACTGATATGATGTTGCTAGGTTTTGCAGACACTGATATGATGTTGCCAGGTTTTGCAGACATCTAAGTGATGCTACTGTTTTTTGAAGACACTGATGTGATGTTTCTAGGTTTGCAGACACTGATGTGTTGCTGCTAGGTTTTGCAGACACTGATGTGATTTAGAATTTCTTGTGTGAAGCTAATATGTAATTGTTTGAACAAATTTATGGCTTTATGCAGAGAAATTAAATGGCGAGATCTGCAATATACTGTATTCTCGCCTCGTCTAATTTGATGGTTGAAGCAATTTCAGGAAAATGTCAGATATTTTTTAGCCTGCCAAATTCATGAAATTGGTATGCGGTATACATTTGAAAACATGTTTTCCCACGGAATTTCATTAAAAGTAGGGGTGTGCTTTATACATAAATGCGCGTTATACACAGCAGAATGGGGTACTTGTTTTGATATAATTCTATATTATTCCAAAAAGCAGGGCTCAACATTAACTTTTAAGTGTGGTTGCCCAGTTGAGCAACCTTCCTGAAATGTAAGTTAGCAACCTTTCCTGAAATGTAAGTTGCCTGACCAAATTTAAATTTGCCCCAAAAAAAGTATATATATAAAAAGTATAAACATATGTGATAAAAGTGACCAATTGCAGAGAAAATGATTTTTATTCAAGTGTTTTTAAGGTTTCAGGTTCCCCAGATCGCTTGCATACTGTGCAAAAACTTGCCCCTTTATTCATCTTCAGAGTGAAGCCAATGGTAGTCTGACTGCCATTTATGCATAAAAGCATGTTTTCTTTTCATTTCATACTTTTTCATTGGTGTGCTGTCTCAACAGTTAATACTGGAATGTCTTCATCTGACCCGAGGTGTGCTGGTGGTTCAACCCAGACATTTGTATGGAATATTTCTGCTCCAGTAGTAGCTGTAACTGGCCATTATCATTCTGACCTGTTTCAGCACAATGTGTTCAAATACAAAAAAAGCTACTCTGCCTTCTTCTGAAATGTTTTACTATGTGGTACACATGTGAATTTCAGTATAACAATGGCAAGAAGCTGCAGTATCCCCATTGTATAGAGTGTAACACAACAGTAGAGCTGGCAGTGTCTGTGTTCCTCACAGATGCTTATAATGAGAAACCACCAGAACAAGGGGACACAGCCACCAGGCAGGTATGATCATCTTAACTACACTTTGTTATTGGATGTTAAGGTAAAACAATTACAGTTATCTCTTACTGGCTTGCATAATTTTTACTCCTTGGACTGCTGGCCTCTCACTGACTGGGTTCGAGTCCCGGTCGGAGGGGGGTTCGAGTCCCGGTCGGAGGGAAGAAGTTAAATGTAGGAAGGTCTTCTAGACCTGTGGTATGCCCTGCCCCCCCCCCCACCATAATAGCTGGGTGTTGTTATAATATCCTTAAATGTGTCCTTACTTTGTATTTATATAAAAAAAATAATCTTGATGATGCCCAAAAATATCAAAATTCACCAAATAAGAATTTTGTCCCTAATTAAACAAGTTTCAAAGTTATTATAAATGGAAGTGGTTTATCTCCATTAAAACTGCTCAAGTAAATATTGGGTAGCTCCATGATTGGATGGCTTGGTTTCTGGATAATGACGGTGTAATATCATGCCTGAAGTAACAGTATGCTATACACAGTTAAGGCAGCAATATATTTGCCTTAAGTAGACACTCTTTCCAAATAACTGAAAAACTGCTGGTGGGATGATAAACCTAACAATTGGTCCAAATATGGCTATTAAAATAATGCTTTGCTCATTTTTGCTTTGTAATACTCCTTTTCAAGGATATCCAATTTAAAGTTTAACAAGAAGTAAGTTATTTACCATCTGTTTTCTAGTCATCTGGGAAGGACCTAGTCATCTGGGAAGGACATTCTTGTATTAGAAATATTTGTCTCTCTCCATAGCATTTGCTTTAATGATGTGCAGCAGAGCTTGATTCTACAGTAGGGAGTCATGCCGTGCAGATGTAATTGCATAACAAAATTTGTCTATCCATTGCATTTGCTTTAATGATGTGCAGTGGAGCTTGATTCTACACTAAGGAGCCATGCCATGTTGACAGTGTAACATTACATTACGTTGTTTGTCCCTGTTGTACTACCGTATTCCTTCACATAATGAATACAGTTGGTACGCCTCTAAACTAAGTATTGCTATTCTTTCAAAAGTTCCCAATAAATGGAGAAAAATTGATAATTTTGTGTCCCTAAAGTACAACCCCCCACCACCACCCTGCAGGTGCTGCAACTCCATCCTGGCCTGGCGCCATTCAAGGTTGCCATCACACGACATGGCAAGAAGCAGCGCCAAATTTCAGAGGTCGCCACCTACATTGCCAGAGAGTTACGACGTGGAGGGATACAGCTGTTAGATACCCACGATACACTCACATCTCCACAACAGCAGTCCTTTAGGTGAGGGTCTGCTTTAATTAGTCATTCTTTCATTGACCCCCTTTAACACTTAATTTAATAAGCACAACTAATCAGTCTTAGGCAAAATAGTAAATATCCAGACCATCCAGTCCCCATAGGGAATTGTCTGATGAGGATCTGTACTACTTGATGCAGAGTCTAGTTACCTTTATAGTTGTAAGTAAAATTAAAATAAGATTGTGTGTTGGTTGTTGACATTTTTTCCAGGATAATAGTTAATCTTAAACATACCATCATTTTTCAATAACAGGCAATCATAATTTACTTGTAAACCCCTTAAGGAATATTTGCTGTTATATATTTATTAAGAACACTTCAGTTTAAGTACAAGACATGGCTTGGGTCTTAATTGCCAAAAGTGTATTTCATGTCTGGCTGACCTGGTTCTAACTATTTACCTCTAGGGTAAATATTCACACTTAGTTTGATAATATTTATCTGCTTATAATCAGATCTTAGGGAAAGCAAAACATTTATAAAAAAAACAATAAGCATTTTTTTATGGGTTATTTTAAGGTTTATAACACGAGTTGTTGGGTTAAACAAGTCGGCTCACATTATATGTCTGTTTGGATGTAACATTACATATATGTTTATTTAGTGGAGGTCAGTCTTCAATAAAAATATTTGCTTGAATTTACAATCATTGATCAGACTGGTATTAATTTTGTGTATATAATTGCAAGCTACTTATAAACAGTTGATATATTAAAAGGAAGGCTATTGATTAATTGTGTTTCTACAACTTGTATTGGGCCTCAGCTTGTAGTTTATGCTAATGCATCATATGCTTATATCTGAAGACAGCATTACTAAGACATACATGTGTAATGACAAATTGTACAGTCACTTAAGTATATTATACATATAAGTAACTAGAGAAGCGACATGAATGTTAATACAAGACAAGTTATCTTGTTTGTGTACAATTTGGATTTAAGATGGTGTGAAGATTGGATATTGCCAGATGTACAATTGCTATTCTTTTCATTGTCTTTGGTAAAGCAGAACAATAGATGAGAATCAGTCCGATACCTTTAACAATCTTGTAACTCTTGAATTGTTACCCAACCCAGACAAAGTCTGGATGAAGTACCAACTATGAAGTGGTAGGGACCTTGCCAACAAGTACGATGAAACATGCTCACTTTGTTTTATTAGTTTTTTTCTTCATGTCCATGTAATACACATAAGTGTATTAACAACAAAAAATTAAGTAGTAATTCCAGTTTTGGAACACAATTTATTATAAGAAATCAAAATAGGCATTCATCTCTGATTTAGGTAAATAAACAGATTGAAGGATAAATAGGACAAAGAAAAAAAAAGTCAGGGGTGAAAATAAAACAACAGGCATCCTTATTCTAAAACTGTAATTGTTTTACGAGACAGAGATTCAATTAACCATGGTCATTCATTGCATTGCAGTCAGAATGATTGTCTCATCTTTATAGTTTAAAAATCAGGAAGAATAATGGCACCAGCTATAGATCTCTTACTAGCCTGTATTATGATTGAATTCCAATCCGAAGCATTGCGACACGACAGTATTATATCATTAAATGCTGTTGTTTTTCTAGTGATGATGAGCTTTCAAGTAATGACTGTTGTTCCTTGTTAGCTTTAGAACTTAAACAACTTCATACTTTCTTTCTTGATGAAAAAAGCTTACATGATAATGTATATTTTCAGCTATGATGAGCTTGGTATACCATTTACTGTGATAGTAAATGATAAAACAATTGACACGGGAGCCATCCTTTTAAGAAGTCGTGATACAACTCTGTCAGTAAGTTAGCATTATACAGCATGAACAATTTATTTTAACTCCTTGCCAAATTGATCAGGCATAAAGTTGTATGAATTTGAATTATCATCAAAATGAGTACAGATAATATTTCAAATATACTGTATGACCTATATTATGGTTGTTTTTCATGATTGTAAAGATTATTTTAAATGTGTCAAAAAGAAAATATCATACAATTTATAAAATAAGTTTTTAAATGACTGGATGAATCCGAAATGTTAAAATTTACTACAAAAGCATTTGTATTATGTCTTGACTTGCATTTTTGTGCTGATGTTTTTCTCAAAATGATGATTCATTATGTCACTTCTAAAATAATGATGGCTTGTGTACACATCACTGACAGTAATCCAGTAATATTTATCAGCAGCTGTGTTTATTCTTCAGCAATGGTTTAAATCTGTTACTATTTCTTTAACTATCAAATAGATTTTTTAATTGCTACTTTCATTTTAGGGCTTTGTCTTTTTATGTTTGTTTTTTTCCGCAAGTGGTGGAGAATGGAAATAATATGGTAAGATGGGATCCATATTCTAATTACACATTTGCACTAAATGATCCTAAAGGTCAACATGCAACAATGGATTATGATGGTGATGTTTCATTCCTGAACTCATATAATTATGTTTATAAGCAAAAAGTTTCAGTGTAGATTTCCAGCTCCAGCTGCCTAATCAGGATCTTCACTATTGGCTATTGATTTTTATGTCAATATTTTCTTGCCTAAGCATATATTTTGTAGCAAATTATAAAGAAATCCATATTTGTTCTTAGCAAATGTAATAGGATTAGAGGTAATATAATCATTGTGTGGCTATCAAAGTGATCCCATCAACACCATATCTTTAAAGAGATGTCTTATGTTTACTGGTCAGGGAGTTGATGACTGTATGTGTAAGTGGAAGACTATTCCCAAGTTCCTGATTGGTCAGTATTCATCTGTTACTAATATCTGGCCAATCAGGTGCTTGAGAATGGTCTCATAACTTGAGCTCAGAAGTTGTAAAGCCCTTGAGCCAGTAACTTGTTTCTCTCATATATTAATGCTAAAAAAGATCACAAAATGTATGTACTTAGCTGTAAATTCAATGTCAATTTCTAGGATTTTACTTAATAGTCTGTGTATTAATGGAATATATAGATTAGTTTACCTTTAATGGAAACTGGAAGTTCTTTACAAAATTTGCAGCAGCTGTTTATGTAAATATGTGCAACAGATGATGAAACCATTAATTTGTTCAATTGTACCAATTAAAACAATAACAAGCTGTTAATTAATTGATTTTCCCCCTTTGCAGTCAATTGGACTATTCACAAAAATGAAAGGAACAGTCAAACCTCTGTTATTCAAACTAAGGTTGTCCAAAGCCAATGTCTCACAGCGGTATTGCAAAATGTTGGGGTGGATAGGTTTAAATGCTGACTAATATCACCGTCATACCAAGAAATGGCAAGCATAGCAGGTGAAATTTATGCTGAGCAAAATGGAGAAGGGCCCAGCAATTGGGGGACACCCAGATCGGCTACAATGTAATACTATGTGATTGGATACTATCTGCTTGTAACTATAATGTAATGTCTGTTGCAATTTAATAATAACATGTTCACATATATCTGGCAATGCTTTACACATGCATGCATAAATTTTGATTTATTATTTTGAAAGGATAAAAATAAAACATAACGTTTATTCTATTATTCATTTCAACAAACAACTTATGTTTCTCTGTTAAAAGTACTATGGTATTACTGCACAGAATTACATAATTCAAAATGGCAGACTCCTACTTGGAAAATATTATAAGTAAAGGCAGTTTGGATTATTCCAACCCATGCATTGTTTGAAGTAAATCAATGGTCCTGACTTCTTCAAATAACAGATGTTGACTGTAAATGGGTATATGTTTGTACATGTATTTACTGGACCTTATTGATGAATCTGTTTTCTTTTGCAGGAAACCCTAGCTATCAACAAGTTGTTGGACCATATATCTCGACATGTGCACTATCAACCATCCTGATAATCTTGGAATAGATTTAAAATACAATCTGCTAATCTTAACACTCTTCTTTTTCACCCATAATTCCTACTATTTGCCAACAACTATATGCTTATGTAATGAAAACTAATCTACTGATCAGACAACTACCAGCTGGGACTGACCAATCTATATCTACACTGTTGGCCTTAGCTTGATCAGGAATTTGTGCTTAGACGGTTAAGATCTAAGTTAACTACAGCTGTTTTATGTTATTTACCATGTTACTTAACAAGCTTAAAGTGACAGATGGATTGAAATCTACCCAAACTATATCATGCCCCATGTTTTGTTGCTGTTTTGCCACATTGTGTTCAAAAGTTTGTATTTTGCTTGTCAGGAAGAATATAAAAGTTGGTGCTTTATTTCAATACAAGAAATTGGTTTAGATTTTGTTATCACTATACATATAACAAAATGTATACATTTATTAAAAATAATAAATATATTCAATATTGTGTGTTTTATTTCATTGCATTCCCCAGTTGTTTTAACTGCAGTGAAAATATGTGTTGAATTTCTTCTCTTCTTAAACTTTTTCATATCATTTATAAGGTGAAATTACTCTTGTTCCTATTGCAATGTTATCTCCCTTGTGAGTAGAAAAGGGTTTTAATGGACCATTCCACATTTTTACCCAACTCTTATGTTATTTTGAGTGTAAGATCAAGCCTACCTCAAGTGCTCACAAACAAAATGCCCATACAGTCCAAACATGTTGTTACTCTAAAAATAGTAAAGATTTTCTAAGTTTTTAAGAATTCTCCTGACTACAGTATTCACACTAAAATCATATGTGGCATAAACAGAGTGAATAATTATGAGCAAAACAATGAAAGTAAGCAACTAAGAATATAACTTCTTGTATGATCTATATGATTGGCCCACAAAGGAGATCTAACATTTCTTTCAATTAAAAATTGGGAATCCTTTCAACAAATATACCAATATAATTTCTATTTCTTTATTAGCCGACAATCCACATCTGTATAGAAGTATGATTCTTTAACATCAAATGTAGTATTAACACATGATTTGTCGAAGTAAAAATTTTTTACCAAGAAATAGATTTTAAAATCCGAGATGACCTAAACACCCACAGCATAACAATACAAATAAGTGTCATCAATAATAAAAACTTGAAGACAGAGAGTAAATATAGTCAAGAGCAACTGATGTTTTCCATGAAATCGTGTCAAAATAAGAGGTACTGGTAAAGCTATTTACATTACATAAAAGGTAAAGAATTTTTATTATTAAACATAAAATGCAGTTTATACAGCACCAGATTTTGTTTTTTTAATGGCTACAATATTGCCTTTCATTGGCATAAAATCTCAAATTGCAAGAACTGAATAAAATTTGTGAATAAATACAATTAACTTAAGCGAATTTCATTCTAAGAGTGACTAGCAAAAGTTTTAACACAAATCATTGCTCTGGGGTTGAACAAAAGTTTATTTGATTGGATTGGTCAATTTCTACAACAACTAAAGCAAGATATCCAATCATCACTAAGAAAATTGAACAGACAACTTCTCTGGATGTGCCAGTATAAAAAAGTATGCCAAACAAAGGATGACATAAAAAGGAAAGAAAAAAGGCTAAAAACACTGCTTGCTGCTCTTGCTATTAACAACCCATAAAACTAAAGCACATTTTTACATGCACTTGAGTATACATCATTTCATGGTCACAGCTACTACCCTAGTTGCATAATATGATGTTATTACAATGCAAAAGATATAGTACACTCAGTTAAATATGCATAATATAAAATATATAAATTAAAAAGCATTCCAAAACACGCCAGCAGGATGTGCTAATTTTCTGAAAACTCCTTTGTTCCACAGGTTTTTTAATATTCATTTAGCAAACTCATACATTTTTAAACTAAAGGTACTGTTTATTGTAACACAGCCTAAAATATGATTAAGTTCTTCCCTAGCATCTATTTGACAAAATGAATTCAAATAACCTAGTATCATGATGAAATATAATGTTATTTACAAAAACTGTTCAAGAACTTTAAAAGAAGTCCATTAATGAACAAAATATCAGGCAAATATACAGAGAGACGAGCATGCAAGAAACATCCCACCATACATAAAATGTTGGTCCACTCACACAACACAACTCAGTGGTTATGTATACATGTACAAGTTTCCTTCCACAAAATGAAATGATATATTCATACTGACAGACATGGCTCCATACAAAAATTGTCAAGCTTCCCTCCCTAGGGGTTGCCACATGGTGTTAGTTGTAGAGTGAAGTAGCTTGTCACTGTTGTTTTTTTTTATCCTCCAAAAATGCAATGATTCTTCATTCTTCACTACTGGTTTAGAAGCAGGTACATCTGTCTTTGTCTGAGAACTAAGTAGAACTATTAACAAGCTTGTTTTGCTGATGTGTCCAGATGTAGTTTCACAAATATGCACCATGTCTGGAAATCTCTTAACTGAACTAGTTCCCAGCAGTTACACCAATCCATCTATGCTGGAAGACTTATTTTCTTGCCCTTCAACACTGAAATAAGAAACAAAAATGGCTATTTAACATCAGAACAAAAAAATAACCCTTGATAAAATCTAACTTATTTTTGGGAAAAAAACAGCATGCTACTGTAAGAAGATATGCTAGAGACTCTGCAGCAATAAGGGCAGATCCACAGTTCCCAACAGAAGATGGCATATATTGATGCGTGGATGTACATTTTTTGCTTAAGCCTGATCAATTTATGCTTAGCCTTAATGCTATGTTACATGTTATTTAACATCCAGTAATTTATCATCGGTTGTATACCTCATATGTATTAATATATTTATACATCATGTTTTTTATATACAGTTGATTCCGCTTATTTGCATACATAACTTCCTGTAGAAATTTATGCAATTAACCTGTGTATGCACTAAACCAAACATAAATATAGAAGTATCATTTCAATTGCAGTTACTGCAAAATTTTATAAAGTAATATTAATTCTCAGCCACTGTGTTTCCTCAGAAAATCATCACTTGTATATTTATTTATAATTTTTAATTTAAGAAAATTACTGAAATTTATTTACCTAAAAACCTAGTAAGAAAGTCCATTCTTTTTTTTAACAGACTGCCTTTTTTGTTAGAGCAAAAAATACTAATAATTTTATAAGTAGTGCTATTTTCAAATGTTACTTTTCAATGAATCTGAAGTGAAAAACATCTTCATTTATAATTAACATATGCACTTATGTTAAAAAACTATGCCTTAGTACAGTACTGTTTTGCCAAGGGAGAGTAATGCACTATGAAAACTACAAGAGTTATAAATGGCATCATTTACAGTCGGCACTTGTTAACCAAATCGAAAACCTGCAAAATTCATCTGGAAGATGCAAAAGAAAGCAATTCATTCTCAGTAGAACGTAACTGTGTAAGCCAAACAGGCTGCTGATCATGCAGTTGACACCTATTAGCGACCGTGTGCAAAAATTGCCTCACAAATTAACTAATTTGCAAGCTTCAAAATATAGGACAGCAGCATTGGATTATACTTATAAAATCGGGCTGACAATGTATGCATTTAGACATTAATTCTTTTACAAAGGTTAAAAAGAAAAGGTTTGCAATTGAAAACTTTACTTAATAAAATGGAATATGTGTCTAAGCATTATTCGATTAAATGGAATCAACTGTATTCACTGTGTTAGCAGAGTTACTAAGCAGACACAACTTCCAGTGCACTACCAGGGATTATGACTTTGACCGTAAGTGTGACTTTGACATTTGAGTAACCGACCTGGGCCTTGTGCACGACACTTCATCTACATGTGTTTGACATTTCTGCCAGGTTATTTCAAAATCCCTCAAGAAATTTAAAAATAAACTGAAAATAATATCTGGTCCTTTACTTAAGCAGTGGAAAATGTCAAAACTGTGTATGTTCAAGTCCTGTTCAGTCCTTTCATGTGAAGCCAGCCATACTGTAAGAGGTCAAAAATTTCACTTGGGCTTTTGCCATTAGGAACATGGACCAGAAATGTTAAGGTTCTAGTTCTATAGACAAAGGTTTTCATCTTAACATTGAACATACTTGCAAAGAAAATATATGCCTCACCTTTAGTGATGTAGAGATAGAAGAAATCACAGTACAATATTGTTTGCACACAGCCAGCCACAACAGCGATGAGGTCGAAGAATCCATCAAAGTAGTATCTGTAGATCCAGTTGAGAAGGTAGAGAGCCCGGTAGGATCCTAGAGCGAACAGGTAGTGACTTGTGATGGTCTCTGCCTCACCTGTCTTACTGACCATGAACAGTTGGGGCAGGATGGCCACAGACTCCAGGTAGATGGAGAACGTCCACAGGATCTAGAACATAAATGCAATATGCTTAAAAGCATTTCACTTATGAAATAGCTGTGTACAAAGAGCTCTTTATAAAGTTTGGAAGCGAATGTTAAATAAAGAGATCAAAAAGGCAGTGTGAATTATGTTCTGTTATAAACTGCAGTTGGAAATTAATTTCACTCAACAATGTGTATTCGGTACACAAGTAAATTGGTGGAAGAAGTTTTCCTTAACTCAATTTGGAATTTATCATCAAAACAACGGTAAGATGTTGTTCATCTGTACCAGTATAAATAAGTTTTTTGTTTTTGAAATACATTTCAGCGACCATTTATAATCATTAAGTTATTATGGTAAAAGAAGACCCCCAGAAAAAGGGAATATGCAAATAAGGGAATATGGTTTAAAGTGAAAATCCATTTATGGGTACCTTTCAATGACCATATTTTGTTTTTTGGTCGTCACAAATGTGATTTTCTATTATTAACCATTTGCCACTGTCTTTTCTTTAAAAAAAATTGTTAGTTAAGTACAAGTAAGCTATACAAGCTGCTGATCATGAGTTGATAGTGTAAAGATTTGTGACTGTTTATGCTTTTCCTTTGGAAAAGGTGTAAAATTTGCGATAAACTTATTGTGAGTTTCAGCAGACAGGTGAGCAGTAGCAAATCATGCTTATAACCCAAAAGAGGCTGACACCTTATGCAAAATTCCATTGTTTTTCAACGAAGACTAAGAAGAAAAGGTTTGGTGTTTAACTTTTCATTCAATAAAACATATTATGTGTATAACTGTCACTCAATGAACTGAAATCAAATGTATTATACGTAACAACAAAGCTGAATATGTCAAAGAACAACAGGATAAATATTATACATGATGTTTTATATACATTAAATTGTCAATGAAATGTTCTTTAGTGTCAAAGCAAGGACAGTGTTTCCCATGCTGGATCATGTATCCTCCTGTAAGCTCAGTGTTGCAGGTTTTTTATCACACTGAACTTAATATGACAATTAGATAACACTGAGGAATAGTGTTTATATGGATTTGATATATACATCACAATACCACCATTACAATAGGTATGATGCTGTCCTGCTGATAGTACTGACACAGCAAACCCTCAAATAAATGATCTTAATAAAAGTTATGTCGTTGATTTTTGTTACAAAGCATCAAGACAAGTATGGACATGGTGGGGAAATAACCCACATAAATGTCCAAAAAGAACCATTGACTACAGGTCAGCCAGAAGACCACCTCAGATAAAAGTATATGGTGACTAAGCGCGCAGCCACAGAGGCCTTACTTCATAACAGAACTGCAGATACTTATGCAGGTCAACTTCACAAGTTTTATCCTGCCTTAGAACTATTGGATATCTTACTACACTAAATTACACTTACTCTTTAAACAGAGTTTTCAATTGTTTTTATTTATTTATTTGACAACTTACCTCCAAGGGACTGAACTCATGGTTGACAAGGAAAGCAAGACCTCCAACTGGCACAACAAGGAACTCGATACGAAATGTGTCATGATTTGAGTCATACGTAGCCTTGAAGTGGTAATAAATGAAGTACACTGTCACAATTGATGAGACAATGAAGAACATTTTCATGCACGAGTTGTACAGGGAGATAAATGTGGTGAACAGATCCAAGTATCTTGTTGTAAACACCAGGGCAAAAAGAATCTGACTCTTGCCAGAGATACCTGAAAGTAAATAGAGGTAAAATTAATAATGGAAAGATTAAAAAAACTTCACATAGAATACCTACATAGAATAAAAATTCTAGAAATAATAATTGTAGTAATCATTCATTAAGTAGCATATATGTTTTTATGTTTGTTTATCGGGCTTATTGTCCCACCAACAGTATTTCAGTTATCTGGAGATGGTGTTCAATTGAAGCAGGTATAGAGCTACCTTCACTGTGTATAGCATGCCATGAACACCTAGCATGACACCATGTCCAATCACAATATCCTGACACCGGGACAACCAGTTGAGGAACTACAATTATATTTGCTTGAGTGTTAGCAAGGGAGCTAAACCACTTCCATTTTTAATGACTTTGGTATGTCGGGGCCCTGGATCGAACCTGGGGCCTCCCATACCTGGAGTTGACACTCTACTGATTGCTCTACCAGGTCCGGTTAATTAAATTCTTAATATATTTTTCCTTTCAATTCACTATAATAAGCTAGGATTTATATCATCCTTGAATTTATGAATACCTAGACTTTTATTACTGTTTTAACTTCCTGCTTTCCCTTTTTTTTTTAAATGCATTTCAGTGTAGGGAAAGCTGGGTTACTATAATGTGGTGAAACCACATCATCATTTACTGTAAAAACAGAAATGCAGAAAGGCAAATAAATCTGACAAAAGGGACGTAAGAAAGTCTTAAGCTTTCTTATATAGTGATACATTTTACTAATTGCCACTATATACTTATGTGTCTTACCAAATATACTCATTTTTTGGAAAGCTTTAATAATATTATCTTATTATCTTATAATATCTTATTTTTTCTTTCATTATTTATGCTCTTTTCTAGGTATTTCATGCTTCAAATATAGGTGAGGACACTTTTAATTTAAACAATATTACAATATAGTTGTCTAGTGTCTGTTGTTCTGTTGTCATTATTGTGTTAATTGAACTATTAATTTATATTCATAAAGAGATACATTAATACAATGTCAACATTATACAATGCAAATAGAGTGCCACATCATCAGCAAACTGTTTCTTGACAACTTCAGGCAAGAAAATCTTTACATAAGTTTCTTACTAACTGTACACCCTAAGGCAATAGATGAACAACTGACAGAATGACAATCTAAAAAAATTACTACTTCCTTAATATTTGTCACTGTATTTCAGATAAGTTGTTTTTATATATTGCTAGAACAACATGCATAAATATTAAAAGCATTTTACAGGCCAATTTAGGGCCTAAATAAAAAAAACCCTCATTATTCTGACAAAAATAATTTAGTTTTAAAACAGTAGTATGTGCTTTATTTTTATTTGTTTTAAAACAGTTGTATGGGCTTTATTTTCATAACTATATGTGCGCTAAGTCTTCATACTTTCCTCTCATTGTCTTTGGATGTCTCTATTGTCCACTCTCAAATGACCCAGCCACCTTTTATCCAAAGGTAAAAAATCAACAACAAACTGATACAAAGTTAGAATTCTAATTAGGAAGATATTGAAAGCTTTATCAACAAATATCTTTATAATAATTTCATATTGTCAATGATTTACCAGAGACTTAACCATTGAGATGTTGATTAAGGATTCAAAATTGTATATAAAAGCTAGACTATTGATGCACAGATTCATGCTCCTACTACAACACCTACAAAACATCTCTATTATAAGGTCTCTAATTGATCAGACAGAACAGTCACACACTGACTATTTTGTTATGCTTGATTAATATTGCATAGCTGTTATATATTGCTTGGCTAAATTTATAGTACCTGTAATAATAGTAACTAAGTGTCAGTACAAGATTATGTCAAATTAGTGAGATGAGCAAGTGCAGATCAGAATATATAGTCAAGAGCACCACAAAATAAGCAATTCTGAGAACATAATAAAAATTGGGACAAAATACAATAAGTACCGTATTCCGCTGTGTGTAACACGCATATTTTTACATTCCCATTTAACTTGCTAGTCTGTGATACATCTGAAAAAAATGAGTTTTTCCCTGCTCCCAAAGCCGCAAAAAATGACAAATATCATCATATGAATGCTCATTAATTGGTATTTGAAGACTAGTTATTTTCACACAGCTGGATCTATCTAGAAGGTGTTAACCTCCAATCTGCATCGTGCGGTGGCACGATATTATTTTCTTTGATCTACCTTCAAAGTGGTGAGTCACTTGTTTTAACATGTGCCTTAATCTCGACTAGAACAGTGCATTGTCCTTGTGTACATGCCGCCAATCAATTATTTCATGAAGAAATTTAATGGGAAGCTGCTTATCAAAACACATCATTCACATCTTCAGTGTCAACTACTCCAATCAATATCACCCTCTGAGCTTATCTCAGAGTCAATCAACTTGACCCATGTAATGAGGTAAGTCTACTCAGACCCCAGACTTGATGATTGAGATCAGAGAAATAAATATTGTGCCACCGTGTGATGTAGGATGTTCTTGTAGCTGAGAGGTTAACACCTGCTCGATATATTCCGCGAACCCGCGATATGTGAAAATTACTTTAACATCACTGTACACCAATTAACCACTGTGGTGAGACAGCATGTCTGGTCGATGCTCCTGTTCATTTTTCTCACCTCGCCTGATTAGAGGGTCGAAGTAATTACAAGAAAATGTCAGAACATTTAGCCTGCCTAATTCAGGAAACTGGTGCGAAAACCACAGAATTTCATTTAAAGTCGGGTGTGCGTTATACATAAATGAGCGTTATACACAGCAGAATAGGGTAATAGGTTATGGTCCAACGAAGCCCCAACCATAATGTTATCAACTCATAAATGGTCAACTTACAACTTACATAAATTAAACTATGCAAAATATAGATATGTAAAAGTGCATGCCTACAATGAGCAAAGGTTCACATACATGTTAATGAAACATGAAATGACTGTTGAAAAAAAAGAAGGATATGCATTAAGTTATTGTAAAATTTAAATTCACCCGTAAATTATGGTGACTAAGCATGGTTCATTGTGTGCTAAGAAATATGGTACATATACAATTGTCAGGGTTGTCACCAAAAATATTTTGAGCAGGCTGAATTAACTTTTGAGGAGGCTAGGCTATGCAAGCGCCAAAGGTGCGAAGCGTTGCTAGGGGGGTCCGGGGGCATGGTCTTGACTGATTTTATTTTTTATTTTTCAAATTTGAGGTGGCCTAATTTGTATTTGAGGCGGTCAAATCGGTCACCAGCCGCCTCCTAATGACAACCCTGAATTGTTAAATGGCTTGAAATCACAGCGAGCTGACAACAGAAGCAACTTAACAGATCTTAATATATATATAGCATAACATCAAGCATAAAATCTTATTAAGATAGACAAAAAGTGACTGTCAAAAATAATATGTACAACAACAGTGTACAACAATATGGGGCAATTCCATTTTAGCAGTCTGTAGACTATTTATTATAATGCTCTTTATGCAAATACCATCCATTATGTACACTTAAAGTGGATCTACTTGATTTAATTTAAGTCAAATCAGCAATGCATTTACAGATTTTTAAATTGGCTAGTTGAGTTTTTTAAATTAGACTATATTGCCCTCTTGTTCAAATACGTTAAGAGCTGTCTTCAGACAGCTCCTTTCTGTCAGCAATTAATTAAGTAGAACTCATCGAGTACCTTGTTTAAATGGAGAGATAAACAAATGACACAATAGTGAAGTAACCGGTAGGCATCAAATTATTAAAGTTCATTGCAACACATTTACATCGAATGATTTGTTCCACATCAATATAAATTGCTGAAAAAAAAAGTGTGCATAACATGCAGCTTGTGCAAATATCTGAATTTAAAACCTTCTTTGTTTTATGAATGCTATTATGTATGTGTTGACTATGTACAAACATTGGTAGAATGAAAAACACATGATCGACTTGATTTGTGATCCCAAGAAATTGAAGAATGTGAATTTGCAACTTTCGTTTTGTGTGCTAAACAACGTTTGTTCTCAAACAATGGCCACACAAATTGATGCTTTGCTTTACGGTGTTTTAACATGCTTTTGGACAGTTCACACTGCGGCCAGACAAAACTAGTAAGACAATATCTAGTAAACACAAAATGTGGGTGGGGTACCGAACTAGCAACCGGCTTGTCAAATCTGTGTTTACATTTTTTCGAACCATAATTTCTCAACGAACACATAAAATGCAAACTTACCTGCAACGGATCTTGTTTTCCACATTTTCAATAGAAGGATTATGATAGCCAATAAATGGCTCATATCCCCAATTAACCTGAAAATATTCATTTTTGTTGCGTCTGCTCTCAACTTCCACGTTCAAGAATGGCGACGAATGCAGACGTGGCGCGCGGCGTATTATGGGAAGACGTTTGGAAGGGAAGTAACTCGGCGTTGACCAACGAACAGAAGTTGCTCGTGGCATAAACGAGTGGGGATTGTGCACGTGTGCAGTGCAGACCACGCGTAAAGCAGCCTCAGGGCGATCTCATGAACCAGTTGAGAACAACAACAACAACACACACACACGTCCCCCAAAACGTATACACTTTGTTCTAAGTGGGCTTTAGTATTGTACCAAGTATCATATGTATAACATCATCCAAGTATAACTTTTGAACAGAGTACATAAAGAAGATAAATCGAGCTTTATTCCAATAACACTAAATAAATATACGATGTGCATGTTTCTAAAAACATGTTTCTAAGAGACATTAAATTAGCCAAGTCAGCCTATTTTTCAAATAAAATTGAAGATAATAGGTTTGGGCCTAAGAAGCTTTGGCAAAGTCTGAAAACCATTGGCTATAAGAATGGTAAAAATGATAATTCTAATGTAGTGTTAAACATTGAAAATGAAGTTTGTCATGATACTTTCAAAGTAGCTAGTTATTTTAATGATTTTTTCACTAGTATTGCTTCTGTACTTGTAGAAAAACTTTCCTGTGGTTCACAAAAGTATGATTTGAAGTCTGTCACAGTTCTATAAAAACAAAAATCCAGATAATAAGGAATTGAATCTGAAACATATTTCTGAAAACTTTGTGTTAAAGGAACTCAATGGCTTAAACATCAGTAAAAGTACTGGTTTAGATGGTATACCAGCTAGATTTCTGAAAGATGGTGCTCATGTATTGAAAATTCCTATTACATATATTGTCAACTTATCTATATCAGAAGGAATTGTTACAGAGGAATTTAAAAAAGCTAGAGTTAAGGCTCATTAGGCTCTGCACAAGAAAAATAGTACTTTGGACGTAGGAAATTATAGACCAGTCAGTATATTATGTGTTGTTTCTAAAATACTGGAAAGGGCAGTTTATGTTCAGTTAGAATCTTTTTTGGTTTCAAATAATATAATGTATGAATTTCAGTCTGAGTTCAGGAAATCATATTCCACTGACAGTTGTCTTATTCACTTACTTGATTCAATCAAGGGTAACACTGCCAAGGGTTTATTTACTGGTATGATTATGTTGGATCTCCAGAAGGCGTTCGACACTGTAGACCACAATATATTATTTGGTAAATTGGAACTAATGGGAGTAAAATCAGTTTCCTGGTTCAAGTCTTATCTGTCTGGTAGAAAACAAGTGGTAAATATTGGTAAAACTTTTTCCAATGCCAATGCAGTTACATGTTGCGTTCCACAAGGAAGTATCCTGGGGCCCCTACTTTTTCTATGCTATGTCAATGACATGGTCACTAGTATTGACAAAGATTGTAAACTTATACTTTATGCTGATGATAGTACTATTTTGTTTAGTCACAAAGATCCAGAGTTCATCTCAGCTAAACTTGGCAAGGTTTTGGAAGGAAGTTCTGAGTTGTTGGTAGACAACAAATTATCACTGCATTTGGGCAAGACGGAATATATTCTGTTTGGGCCAAAACGTAAATTGAACAAAAACAGTCAATTCAGTGTTAGTTATAATGGTCATGACATCAAAGGATCTAAAAAAGTGAAGTATTTAGGTCTGGTCATCGATAATACTTTGTCAGGTGAATCAATTGTTCAGCACATTATATCCAAAGTTAATGGCAAACTTAAATTCTTATATAGACATAACAATTGTTTAGATTTTAACACTAGAAAAATATTATGTTCTGCGTTATTACAGTGTCATTTCGATTATTCTTGTTCTTCCTGGTATGAAGGTTTATCTAAAGGATTGAAAAAGAAGCTACAGATTATGCAGAATACGGTTATTAGATTTATTAAAGGGTATACTCCTAGAACGTCTATTTCATTTCAAGATTATGTGGATTTAAATATGTTAAATGTGAATAACCGTGTTAAACAGCTGAGACTTAGTCATATTCACAGAGTCTATTATAACAAATGTCCGTCATATTTGAGAAATAATTTTGAACGGCGAGAAGATAGAATGCAGCATAATACCAGATCTAGTAGTTACAATTTTAATGTTCCAAATGTTAACAATGTTAGTAAACAGACTTTTTACTACCATGGTACTGTAGACTGGAATTCGCTTCCAGAGGAAATAAAAGCTGTGAAGAATACAAACTTCTGGTTAAAAAATATTTACTAAATAAACAAGTTACAGACAGTACCCAGGATTTTATATACTATTGATCTGTTTTATTAGATACATGTATCTGTGATAAAAGTGCTTGAAGCATACTTTTAATAATCCCGTTTTTGAACAAAGTCTTGTCCCCAATTATTGTTACTTTTTTATTCTTTTTTTTCTAACAATTTGTTATTTCCTCAAATGGACCCCATTGGAAATAAGAATTCAGCTTAATGGGCTATCCATAGGTCCCCAGCATCCAGTTACAACACATGTATAATTAAAATGTTTTATTAAAAGTATGCCTCCAGGGTTGTACATTGTCTTAGTCTTAAGATGCTAGTCAGTAATCTTTTGTACATTGTGTATGTCAGTGTATATACTGTTGTAAAACCTTGTCTGTGATTTTATTGAATATTTCTGTGATCATGTGTTATAATGTGCTAATGACCTTAAATGTCAATAAATAAATAAAATATAACTAAATTAAACTTTGAAAAAATATTATAGAGATAGAATTATTCTCCTCGTGGTCTAAAAGAATTCTCACTCTTTTAGGGAAAACAGTTGCAATAAAAAATCTCCCATTGTCGAAAACTTTACACCCCATATCCTCTTTACCCAACTCTGAAATAGAAATAAGAGAAAAACTCCAAAATATGACCGCAATCTGATTAAAATCATATCCTGAAAAACGCTCCTCTATCATTTTGTAAGAACTGACTTTAGTGAGATTGAATATGACCGTTATATTCCTGTGGAATGGGAGACCGAATAAAATAAGAAAGAGACATTACTTACAAGGATTATGGAGATGGAGGCTTAAGATTGATTAACCTATATCACTTCATGGTTGCATTAAAAATGATTAAAGGTCTAGTAAACATTTTGAAATGCCATCGCTGTATAACGATCTTTTATTCAATTATCAAAAGTAGGCACCGAATTCATAAAACAAAAATAGGCCATATAGGCCTAGTAAACCTCTTTTGGAGAGATGTATTTAGCTCATATTACAGATTTGGAAGTGCAGTAGTCCCAAGTAACAATAATAAAGCAAAACTTGAAAATATATTTTACAATAACAAATATATAGACAACAGTTTTAAAATGCATGGCAATGGTACTAATTAGGCTAGAATATAGAGACCTACTCACAGCAATCAACATTCGTAATCCAATTTCCACAGTTAAATGGTTACAAGAACTAAGTACTGAAAAAATATACAAGACAGTCAAAGATCTTCACCTAGATCTTCACCTAGCAGGCCCGGATTTACCGGGGGGGGGGGGGGGGGGGGGGGTAATAATGACAGTGTGATGTGTGTGTGTATGTGTGTGCGTGTACATGTGTGTGTGTACACGTGTGGTGTGTGTGTGTGTGTGTGTGTGCGTGCGTGTACACATGTGTGTGTGTGTGTACACGTGTGTGTGTGTGTGTGTGTGTGTGTGTGTGTGTACACGTGTGTGTGTGTGTGTACACGTGTGTGTGTGTACACACGTGTGTGTGTGTGTGTGTGTGTGTGTGTGTTTACACTTGTGTGTGTGTGTGTATTATGCGTTACACACCTTCAAATATAAAAATTATATTTACTGTATACTGTACTGAGTCATAAAAAACTACCTTATGTATATTACCTGTGTATGTACCTATATAAAAAGGAAGTAATTAAAAAAGGTAAAATAAAAATAAAACCTTATCTACCGAATGTATGTGGATTATAACTAGACCCTATATAAACTCATTAGTAAGGTCGATTTGGAACGCTACCTACATTGTTAAGCAGTACAAATTGGGAAAGAATCCCGTGATTTCCAAATCTATAAATATGCACTACAGTAATTAATAATCTCTACTAAACATAGATATCGACGTCAGAGCGGACTACCCGGATGACGATATAACGTGAGCTCAAAAGTAAGTTGTCATGTGGCTTTCTTAGTTTAACAAGTGCGAATTTGTTCTTCTTTGTTCACACAGATCTAGTGCATCAATGAAATTAATGAAAACAATTTTTACAGGACCTTTTCAGTTAACAATGACTTATTTGGTTATTAGAGCAAACATCTATGGTCCAAACTATCGGATATCATCTTTAATACTCTATTTCAGCATTTATGGTTCTTTTTATCGAGTTTAAAACTGATTTGTTTGAAGTAACACGTAAAAAACCAATATGATTATTGGATTGGAAAAAAAATGAAACAGATGTTTGTCTCTCGAAATACCTCGGCCATCACGGAGTTTCCGGATATAGTGTCGTAGTTTAGCATGAATGGATGCTCGTAAAAAATGATAAGGAAGAAAAGTCTGGAGTAAAAAGGAACGCACCCCCCTCCCCCCACCACACCCACCCACGTCTCTAAATTCATTGGCTTGCTTAAAATATCGTCCGCTGCGTTCCATGTATCCGATTTGAAAAAAATGTCCGCATTGAATTTGTTGGCTTTGTTATTTATACGACCGCGGATAATAAAAAGTTACCATGATTAGGGGTTATGCAATACATGTACTAAATGAAGCTTGTTCTAAATATGTATTCTAAAATACATGTCAACACTGTAGAAGCCAATGCAACAGTAACTGTTTGTGCAAGGGCTCTATATCAATATTTAAGGAGAAATAATAATTCAAATAATAATTTAGATAATAACAATTTTCCTTTAAAAGGACATGTTTGAAATAAACATATGAAAGAAAAAATATATTTGTATTCTGTCAATGATATAGCTTATGCTGTCCCGGCCAACGTTAAACAATCTATTATTAAGCATGTTGTTCGTGTTTATTTTTTTTTATAGTGTTTCAGCTTTTGCGCTTAAAAAGTTACAATTATCCTTAAATTTTCATTTCAGACAAAAACAATAGAAGATACTGAGATATTAACAAAATGGCGGGTTCTACTTTTGATTTAATGCCTACTGTTCTAACGACGGTTGCTGCATCTGTTCTGTATAAAGAAACATTAACATCTACATTGGTACGAATTATCACCGCAACTTTATATAGCATAACAGTATACTTGCATTGCAATTCATCCAGTCACGTAAAAATAAAATATAGCACATATAGTGTAAGCAGTGATTAGATTTTAGATTCGTTAGATTTTAAATAGTAAGCAGAAGAACTGGGATAGACTAGTTATTCTGCTTGATTTCATTTGCAACATAGTGTTTAATAAAAAAAAAACTCGAAGTTAAGAGTAACATATATGTATTTTGTAGGAAAATAATAATTAATGTTTAAAAACTTACACCATCTTATGTATAACTTGTTTTGACGAATGAACTTAATGTGTGCACTCTTTATAGTTACCTGTCATACATAATGCATGAATAGTCGTGTACATGTATATGTACAAAGACAAGTCTGAATATAATATGTTATATTTAAATATAGTATTTTAACTGTCAAATGGTTGTCGTTGTCATATCAGGTCACATTGAAATTGTACTGCTGAAAACATAAACAGTTTTCCTGCAAATAAGGTTGAAAACTGTTGAAAACACAGTGGCCTTTCAAATAAGGTGGTCTTATTATTCAAGTGGTCTATACTTTTAAAACTTAAACAGTGACATTTCAAATAAGATGGCATCGCCATTCAAGTGGTCTGTACTATTTGACAACATAAACAGCGACCTTTCAAATAAGGTGATCTTCTTATTCATGTAGTTTATACTGTTGAAACGTAAACAGGGACCTTTTAAATAAGTTGGTCTCATTATTAAGTTGCCTTTGGCACAGGATTGTTTGTATACATGCGAATAAATATACATAAAATATAATCAACATCATAGCTGCCAGGAAATGGCATCTGTCTTACCAATCCATTGAGCATTTAATACACATAGTGTCTTCACGGGTCAGCTCTATTCGAAACTACATTTAAGGTATCCAACAATATAGCTGATATTCCATCAAAGGAAACGACACTCTTCCCACAGATTTCCTGTGATATTCGTTTCCCAGTGATTGTATCCATCAGCAGTCCGAGTTTTGCTCATATATCCCTTAAATTTGAAATATTTCCTTATAATTAAATTTTTAAGTCCTAGCCTGATACAGTTGTAATAAGCCCTTTCAAAATTCTTAGTTATTGGCTAATAGATAGTTTCCATGTGATGTCATCGACACTGATAAGACAGTTTAAGGCAGCCATCTTTTTGGGCAGAAACTAATGCAGGCCGAGATCGGGAAATATGTGCTGCATTAAAATCACCACTGTGTTTTTATTTTTCAGTCTATTTAAATGAATATTATATCAAATTTAACAGCTTTTATAAAGTGTTTAAAATATCAAAACTATATTTTGATAGTTTAAAAGGTTAAAGAAATACAACCGAAAATTATACACTGTTTATTTTGTTTTAAGTATGAGCTAATAGTTTTATTTATTTCTGTGTATTTATTCTGCGTGCATTTATCAATTGTAAAAATATTGTATTCTAAAAATATGAATTTCAAGAGCTTTCCAATGGTGTATAGCTTTTAATTTTGGGACCACAAATGAAGAAATTGCAAGAAAATAAAATTTACCATTCTATACAATTCATCTGAAAATCCCTGGTAGTTACCATTAAAGATGGCTGTCAAGATGAGGGATTTTCACTGATGTGGAAACTATGTATAACTTAATTACACAGCCAATAGTGTTGGAGGCTCAGCAGCAAATAGAACAGATCTTGATCTGGCTGGCAGATCTAGATATACACTATTTGCCTAAGCCTTGTATATACTGCGAAGCAAGCTAAGGGCTAAGTTTCGTACGCAGAGCCTTTTTATTCTTAGAATGTTTTGGGCATTGGAAAACCGTTGTACAGTTCCAAATGCGTTACCATTGCAACTAAAATCTTGCTTGCATTCGTACTACCTTGTACATCATCTTGGCTGTCATCAGCGTATGCTTTTTCTTCATAAATACAAAACACGGACAGCGTATAAGGATACGGATGGGGGAGAAGTGGATCGAAGTCAACAACTTTTAATGTGTTCGTTTTTGCGGATGCTGATGGCAGAGACATGGCCAGCCGGCCTAGGACCGCATACTTGCAATTTAAATGGTGACACTGGTGTCTCCGCATACTCTAGATAAGAATATTAAAATGTTATTTTAGTACCCTTGCTCTGTGTATTATAAGCTAATATTGACTGATTTGGGGGATTGTAGTGCAGTGCAGCACAGAATTACGTGTACAACAAGAGTAATGCTGAAAGATATGTTATTTTTTGTTCTATTTTACGTTTGTAATAATGTTGTCAAACAATTCGGTTTCGTAGGTCTATAACAGATATTGGATACAATGACATTTGCAAAAAAAGCGCTGTCGTACGACGTCCGGTCTAGAAGAAATTACCCAACTACATAACGTTAATACCTACCGTTGCATGCAAACACAGATTTTGTCCGTAATCTATAATTGCTACCTTCTTCTTGCATCGACAACATGGCCGATTGTTGTTAATCTACTTTAATTATGGCCTTAATTAATAAACGGCAATAACAAATTATAGCGTGCACAGGTCTAGGACGCAAAATTTCTATTTTTCATAACCATAGCAAAGACTCTATGACTGACAAAACTATTTCAAGAATGCCTAAAATGCATCAGATAAAAACCCTAAATACAGATAAAAACTTCCAAACTGCCATTTTATTTTCTAAATGGTATCAAAGTAACATATTTTCATGAGGAAGTGTTCCATTCAATTTAGCCTCGGTGGTACTGTTTGTTTGTTGGGCTTATCGTCCCACCAACCGCATTTCAGTAACCTGGAGACTGTCCACTTGAAGCAGATATAGTGCTGCCTTCACTGTGTATACCACGCCATGAACACATGGTATGATACCACACCCATTTACATTATTCTGACACCGGGCCAACCACTCGCGGAACTACCCTTATATTTGCTTCAGCGTTAGCAAGAGAGCTATACCACTACCGTTTTTACGACTTTGGTATGTTGCGGCCTGGGTTCGAACCCGGGACCTCCCGTACATGGATCCGACGCTCTACTCATTGCGCTACCAGGTCTGGTGGTATTATTGTTTAACAGTTGTAACATATGGCAGAAAGTAAAAACAACCTTATATCCGTGATCAGCAACATTTTTTTATTCCAGAATATGTCAAATAAGTTCAAACACGGTCTTTCCCGACTCTTTCATTGCACGTTCGTTCAATTTTGATGCATTTTTAATTTAGGATTGGCAATAATTAACTCATTGTGCCCTACAGCTAATTGTCCAGTCGTACCCTAGAGGCATTTCTCCAGTCATCCCCTACACCTGGTGGGGGTCTTATCTGCCCCTCATGCATAGACACATCTGGTGTGGATTACCGGTCAGTGGAAGATATCGGGGATGGTTGTGTACACAACACAATAAACATGTCATTTTGGAAGTACTCTAAAGGGATATTTTCACATACTTGAAGCACAGAGAGTGCTTTACACAACCATGTAATTTTTAACACGGTATGAGAAGAAATACTTCGGAAAATAGTGAAATCTGAAGAACACGTAAGATTAACAATATTAAAATTAACACAGTTCAAATTATTAAAGTGAAATAATATTGACCTCATCAAGTTTTTAATGTTTATAACGTAAATAACACTGCTTTATTTAATATTTTATATAATGAGTAACTTTAAAACAATCGTCCATCTTTGATTTAAAGTTGCGATTTACCGGTAGTTTGAGAAAATAACGCTCTAAAACTTCATATTTAATAGAAAACTTCGGCGATTTCCAAGAGTTAGATTGTGTCTTTTATCTATTGATATCTGCAATTATCATATAATTATTGGATCTGACGTAGGTAATTCCACATATCCGCCGATACATATGCGTATAAGTAGGAATCTTAAAGCTAACAGTAAGGCACATCGCCGTTTTTCTTTGTCTCGACATAATTAATTCATTGTGTTTACATCCGGGTTACATGAAATTCCAATATATTATATAACAAGGTTTTTGATTGGCTGAGATCGAAGTATAAATTAATCATTTGAAAACTGCTTTTACGATCGTATTTTAGCCGAGAAATGTTTCAAATTAGATGTGAATCACTTCAATCAGAGAAAATGTCGCCGATTTTTCTGTTGCTCGCTACAATAAATGAAATAACAAAAAAGGATTTAAGCCGGTAGATTTAGATTAAGATGACATTAGCATTTACAATACTGTGATGTACTTGATTGGCCGAGACTCGAAAGTGATTGAAAACATGAGTTTTAACCAGCAAATATGATGGACGCATTAACGCGGCGTTCGGCGGTAGCCGAGACATTTTCAGGGCCGCCTTAAAGGCAGCTCGAAAGGAATGTGGTATCCCACTGAGCCAGGCCCCCACATGCTATGACCAGACCTGCTAATTGCTGGTCATCACTGCAGGGAGTCTTTAGCCAACATAGTACTAATCTGTCACAGTAATACCTCTGATGGGTTAATGCAAAACTAAATTACCTGCTAGTATGGATGTGAGACAGTAGGCTAGTTTTGCACAAAGCCACAAACATTATTGTTAGTGATAATGTGGGTTGTTTACTATATGATCCCTAACAAATTCTTTATTGCATTAATTACTAGGTGTCAATTTTGTAACTGCAAGATTATGTATTTATTTCATAGCTAAATATTTAATTTTGAAAATACATGAGAGATACAAGTTTTAGTATTCAAAATGACTTAAAATGAGTCTGAAGGACATTATTTTGACAATGAAGACTTTTTAAATTGCTTTTGTTTGAAACGTTTCGTTACATTTTACAAATCCAAATAAAATCTAACTTAAAATATATATGAGAACTAAAAGAATGAAAGAAATAACAAAATGTATAAGAAATAACAAAATCAACCAACAAAGTAAGAAAGAAAACAAATAAAGATATATATATATATATATATATATATATATATATATATATATATATATATATATATATACATATATATATAGGATTGCGTAATTGGTATATTCACAACTGTTTCCTTTACAAACTGTGAATGACTATGTTCAACCCCCAGATATAGCATACATACACTTGGATCTTGAACAATACCTGTGTGACAGACACATCGGTTACAGACTGTGGCAGCCTGGCTTATCAGAAAACAGATGCCCTCACATGCTGGGTGGGGCAATAAATGGGGGGTGGGGGGTGTCACATATAAGGCTTTTGAGATGCCTTTAACGCGGCGCTCGGCGCCAGACACAGGTAAAATGCGTCGTCTCCCGGCATGAGGAGGCTGTTTTTCGTGCCGCTTTAACGCGTCATTAGGGTACAATGAGTTAATACTGTTTTGAATGTACTTATTTACCAACAAGATGAACAATTAAAATAGGGCCTATTCGAATCTTCAAAAGGCATTAAAATGGGTTGTTATGTAGCTGTATTTGCAACAAAAACAATATACAGAACGGAACATGCCAATTATTCTGATTGTGCTGAGCGTTTGCTTGTTTGAGGTAAATGTTCTGTATAGGGGAGACTACTAGTGCTATGAATATTTTTGGGGTTGGGGTTGCCGCCCTGGCATACAAAATAATTTAAAAATCTGGAAATATTTTTATTTTGGGAAAGTAGAATTAAAAAAGGACAATAAAAATGCAAATTTTTATTCACAAACATCTTGTTTGTCTTAAAAGACCATATAAGGATACATTTTCATTCAATGAACCAGCCTGTTCCAATCAATTAATTTCTGTAACAAAACAACATAAAGGGAAACTTGGGTTAAATGATGCCTTTGTATTAATGAAGGCATAAAACTAAAACCAAAATGCTTGATCATTACATGTCCCAACATTTGTAAGTTAAGGTAAGACATTTCCTATTTTTTCAATGTGCATAATTATTTTACATAATTTTTACCACTGACTTTTACTAATGGTTGCTTTAAATCTGAACAGAATTTAATCTCACCTCCCAAATACATGAAAAATTAAATAAGTGCATATTCACCTGGGAAATCTCAGTTTAAAACAACTGACCTGTATAAGTTTAAAATTAAAGGTGTATAGTTTAAAGAGTTGATAAGCCAGATAAAACAATGTTACATCCATACATATGTAACTTCCACTATTACAGAACAAGGACAGTTATTGCTGTATATATCTAAGACTTAATGTTAAAACAATGTTTATCACTAAGATTTAAATGAAACAATAAATGAGTAACAAACAATTCTATGAAAATTGATCTTAAAAGCTTGACTCTATTCTTTATACTTTCATCAAGTCAGTCAAGAATGGTGGACGGTTTAACACATTTATATAATCCCCCCCCCCCACTTTATTTTGACAGTTTCTATTCAAGTCTACCTCAATTTCTCACAAAAAGTTCCACGAACAAAGAACACATGATCTTTTGTGTAAAATAGGTCATCCATTCATCATAACTTTACGCTAAAACTGACTAATAAAAATAAACAGATTTATGTAAAAAGAGCATTAAGGAACCGTCCATTAAGCATTCAATGAATGCGAAAACCTACTGCATGATAGGACTTCAACATCACATCAGAACACTGATTTTATTAATAATGATATTTACAGCAATCAAACATCAAATTCACGAGAGATCATGTTTGATTCAAACATGTCTTGAAGCATAAACATCTTTGGAATAAAAAAGTGTTGGGCTTGTAACTAAAGCCATTCACAATTTTAGATTTATACAACTGATTTTGTTTGATTTTGTTGAACAGGATGAAACACAAGCACATTGACCATATGAAATAAACATAGTTCCCCACACTGCCATGTGGCCAATGGAAAATGCTGGTTGACATGTTGTTGATGTGTATTCTGTCTTGAACCACCCTCCTCAAACCACCTTGTATCTGGCTCTGTTGATGGGTTGGTACGAGTTTTGCTGAAATGATAAAACCACAATATTGCAAGCATGTCCATTTTCAGATCTTATTTTGTCTAATGAAACAATTATAAACAGTAATCTTCAATTAATAAGTTAACATTTATTTAATATAGAATTTAACATTTTGTTATTATTATTTTTTAATTTCTTTCTTCAAAATACTTAAGAAATTTCATGTTTCAGTCAAATTGACAGTCTAGAAGTAAAAATTGCAAACCTCCTGTGGAGAAGTGCAAATCCAGCTTTTACATACCCTGTAGCAGATTCTGATCAGAAAGCTCTTGATCTACATTATTTGCAGACGCCTGATCAAGTTGTGAACAGCAGGCTAAGGGTAAAGTTACATCAACTTATCTATGACAAAGAACTAGTGATAATCATAAAAACTCAAGCTAAAGGTCCATACCAGGCGAACAAGTTCTTCCTTAATGAGTCGTGTGATTTCCTTCTTGGCTTTCTGTATGGCCATCTCACTGGTTGCCTCGATTGCCAGGTACAGTTTTCGCTCTTCCTCCTTCGGCTGCTTACCCTGAGGGAAGTACGTCCCACGCACAGTGATACCTGCTTCACTGTACTCACAGATCTGAGCCAACGCCTCCTGTACAGGCAAAGTACAGACATCAATACGGAGTCATAAGCACAATTAAGGAGAATTCCAACTTAAGGTTCTAAATTGCTCGAAATACATCTTTGTTGATTTAAATGTGTAAAGGTCTAAAAGTTGGACAATTGTCCCAAAACTTTCTTGTTTAATTTTTATCTTAAAATTGACACATACTGTGCAAGGGTTAACGATCTGGGTACACATTTGTATACAACACTATTGCTTAGGAATTTTTCAGAATATTCCATCTTTAGCCTCACGAAATGTTTCAATCATGGATTAGGATCATATATTCATATATTTTAGGCAAGAAACAGCCAGCTTGACAGTGAAGTATCAGTGACTCTACAACAAAACAAAGCCTTTGTATAACTTAAGCATTTGGTGTAATTGAAGACCTCCAAAATATTTACAACTAAATTCTGATAAAAAAAAGAAGACGATATTATCACAAGGTGTAACTTTTGCCCCCATACCTTGGAGGTGACCTTCCATCTAGCAGTCTGGGGGAAATCATTGATTTCCAGCTCCTCCTCATAGCGTTTGAATGTCTCAGCATTCTCTGTGGGGTCCTTCTCCTCCTCAGTCTGAGGTTTGTAGCCCAACTTAGCATTGATCTTCTCAGCCATTTGCTCAGCAATGGTCTTAGACTGTAATAGATTAGTTAATGCAATATAACACAGTCAGCATCTTGATTACAAAAAGATGAGAAAAATCTTAACTTCTAACCATCTTAGTACAAAATGATCAGTCCACACATTTAGTATTGAAAGAAATCAGGCTGCTACTTCTGAAAACTGTCTTTTAAGGATCTGCACTGTTATCTTCGATTCCTACACAGAACATTTAGGGTGTATTCTCTGTTTTCTGGCATGTAGTTGTTTTCTTAGACTTGAATGCAATATAAACAACTGCAAAAGTTAAGAGATAAGTACCTATCAATTTTTTTTATTTTAGGAACTAACTTAGTCTAAATAACTTTGAAATCACATTACTTCATATTAGATTAACAGCAGCACATGCCACATATTACAATAAAGGTAACCTGCAAACCCCAAAGAAAAAAACAAGCAACCAATCAACATAACAGACAGAGCTGTTCAGCTTACCGCTACTTGAGGTGCAGTGACTCCATCCTGGAACATTGCCTTCGTGGCCTGCTGGGTGATATCCTGCGCCTCTTGACCAAGATTCTTACTGAAGTTGATCTTTGCAGCTAGACGCTTAGCCATCTCAAGCTTCAGCTGGTTGTTGGCTCCCATCTTAGGCTGGGGACCACCAGTCATTATGCCGCCTGCCATAGGCTGTCAGGGAAGAATGTCATAGGTAAGGCTAAACTTTTTGTTTAAAGAAATAATGCATATACATTTCTAACACTTATTGGAGACAACTGTTCGTGATATTTCGTTTAGGTTCACATAAGTTAGAAATAGAGGTCAGCAGATTTATTGGCACCTCTAGAGAAAGTAGACTTTGTAAAATGTGTAGTATAAATGTTGTCGAATCAGAATATCATTTTCAACCTTGTTGCGATAAATAAGAAACATCAGATAAAAGTATAATATTACAACAAGATGGCCAAATGTTTTAAAGTTTGTTTCTATTATGAGTAGTAAAAATATGAAAGCTATGAATAATTTGGCAAATGTTTATTAAAGAAGCAATGGGGATAAAAGAAAATGTTTTAACAGATTTAGCTGCTTTGTAATTTAATTACAGTGCTTTTTTGTTTTAAATGAGTAAACAAAATAGACTAACAATATGTACTTAAAACTTTGCAATTTTAAATTAATTAAAATATACCTAGGTAAATGTCTGGTAGCGATCTTATATTTCATTTCCCTGTTTATTTAATAATGTTTGCATAATATGTATATTGTCTGAATAAAATGTATTACTGGATTAATTGTTCATTAATTAAAATGAATTATTTTATATATTGAATATAAAGGCTTTGTTAGTAACATCTGAATGTTGTCAAAATACTGATTCTATATCTCAATTTTTACTAATACCAGAAATTATCGAATGACGTTGTATTCATTTAAGGTACATACCCCATGTAATGATATTGTAATGTAGTAAGGTTTTGATAATGCATATTAATAATGCTGCAATTCAATTTCTTTAATGATTGCATAGTTCATATATTCTGACTGTATCAATAATCGGTATGTAAAATTTAAGCTATCTATTAATACAATTGAGGATCGTTTTATATGTAAATGAGTAGTTTATGTGTAAAATAATATACTCTGTATGACCAATGGCACATGAATATGCTGATATGTCAATAAAGGTTGTTATAGTTGTTGAATAAATCAAGTTACTACATGGTTAACACAGTGGTTTGGAATGGATGTTAGCTTATTGATTGTGTGACTACTTTCACAGGTAAATACAGTCTTTAATTGATCAAATTAGTTTATTTAAAAATATTTTTATTCTATGTAAGGAAATTCAATATACATCATACCCCGTACATTCACTTGAAAATATCAGGCCGTTTTTTGGTAAAACACATATTGCATTATCATATATTGTATGTACTGTAAATAAATATACTGTTCAAGTTATTTTAAAAAAGCCTTTTTAGTTAAATGTACAAGTCAATTCGAGCAATATTCTCACACAACATTGTGTTGCTCTTTTTACCTGAGACGGGACCATGTTCTTTGTCACATCTGTCACCCTCTTCCTGCTAGCAAACATGTCCTCAATCTGTTGCTCAATCTACAAAGACACAAACATACACACTTTTTTGTTCATTTCATTCTGACTTATAAAAGATACAACCCGGTTAAAACTGTTTTAATCCCACTAAAAAAAAACAAAGTTGAAGAAAGAAGGTAAGCAATTTCTCAAGACTAGGCGGTTTGTAAGTTGGTGTTACAATTTAGTCATTAATTTATTCATGTGACGATTCAGTGAAAAAACTGTCATCTGAGATCAAAGATAATAGTACAAATTATAATTAAAACATTTGTTATGTACAGGTTAAAGCCATACTTACTTCCATCAAATGATGTATCAGTACAAAACAATTCAACACAAAAAGGTAAACAGCACAGAAGAATCTAATCAATTCTGATTGACCTTTCTTTGGGCCTGACTTGAATACAAATAAACTGCTGAGCACTGGTTAGAACTTTTAAAATCATAACATATGTTATGTAGAAAACAATGGTATATGAACAATATAGTAAGAAGAGTCAGCAGAACAGTCGGTAAACCATTGGACTGCCATACAATAGGTCATGTGATCAAATCATATGGACAACAAGCATTTTTTATGTTTGCTTTTATATCATTTTTGTATGTTTTCCCTTTTACTGTCAGGATGTAATTGCTCCAGATATATAAACAAATAATTTTATTAAGTATTATTTTTTAAACCAAAGACACTAAAAACTGCCATTCGAGTTGGATAAACATTGTATCTGCCTGCTAATTATGCTTTAATACAATCCACACTAACACATGTATGGTTCCTTCTGGTGACTTCTAGCAATCACTTGTGGTTGTCGCCACATAAACATCTGGGTACATTCATTGACACACAATGGGCGTGCATTCAATATGATCTGTACACCAATTACAGTCATCGACGAAAGACACTTTGTGTAACTTACCTGTCTGCACTATGCCATACAGCATATGCAATATGACCTAAAGACAACTTTGTAGCAAACCATGAATACTGAATGGATACCAGATGAGTGTGAAGAACTAGACTGAGACATTCTGACCATAAATGTGGCCTCTGGGGTTTTCACTTTGTTTTTCTAGTATTTGGCCTACTTTACAACCCCATTTAACACAGTTAGGAAATTATTCCAAATTTCATGCAAACATTTTGACCAAGTTTGGTGAAGATTCCGTGATAAATGTAGCCTCTTGCATGTTCACAAGGTTTTTTGACCTAGTGACCTACTTTTTGACCCCATATTACCCAGTAATGTACTCATTCAAGATTTCAGCAGGCAAACATTCTGGTTAAATTTGGTGAAGATGGACTATAAATGATGCTTCTAGCGTGTTACCAGGTGTGGAAAGTTGAAGGTACATGATGCTTAGTGAGACAGACTAGTCTAATGAAGGGAACATAATTTCTAAATGATCCTAGAAAGTAAGACTACTCACATCAGCACTGGGGTCTTCATCATCTGAGTCTGCCAGCCCTAGGGCAGCCTTCTGTATCTTCTTCCTGTCTGATGCCAGCTGTGCCTCCGTCTCATCAAACTTGAATCCTTTACCATGGAAACCACTGCTTTTCTTGATTGTGATACCTTCCTGCACACAGGGATTTTAAGTGGTTAAATTCAGAGAACAATTACAAACATTGATTGGATTGTTCATACATTTGAACTTAGTAATATAACAATGAAAGTTGTACACCATAAATTTTACATGAAGTTTTAAGATAAATAGACATATAGCAAAACATAAAGATTCAGTATGATATTTTGGTTCAACTTCTTTTATAGTACAATAAACTAACTAAATACTAAATTGCAAGCAACTAGTATTCATGCTGCATTCATTAATCACCAATACTTAATTACTGGTTTTTGATTTACATCTATAAGCAAACTAAACAGTTTAAATTACTAGACACTCAGCACCAAAAGGTGCAGGGATTGGGACTGGGATTAGCTGGCATTTTTGCTGATACTGTGCAGTGACAATTCTATCATTATAGCACAGGGGCACTTATAAGGTGCCCAGGGACTGAACCCGGTCGGTCCATTATACTGACACCGAGCAGTCAGGCGTAATGCTGTCCCCTTAGCCCTGAGCGTTAGGAGGGAAGCCATTACTACCAACTTTAAAGTATTTGGTTTGACCCGGCCGGGGTTCGAACCAAGCGACCTCCTGATCCGCAAGCCGATGCTCTACCACCTGAGCTATTGCGGCCTGTCTCCAAATGGTGCAGATCTTGACCAGCCAGGGTATACTGAACTATATCTGCACTATATGCCTTAGCTTTATCACATTGTGCCTAGCAAGATAATGGCTTAGAGCTAAAAAAAGCACTTCTCACAGTATTTTTCAAGAGATATTTTACAACTAAAAATGCATTTAAGTCCAGCCAGTAATAAGATATAAACTAAGATTGTTCACTTATCAATCAAAGGTAAGCAGCAAAATAATGCCCATTGTTGTTTAAATGCTTTCAAAAAGAAAAATAAGACATAAAACATCCTAGCAAATCTTTCAAAACACAACATTATACTACAAGAACAAATAATATTATCATACAAGAATTAAAAACTACCATGACTTTATCTTACTTTTTTGCTTATCTGTTAGTTTTGTTGGTCAAAGATAATATTAACTTAATGTATAAGACTGCTTACAGACTCTGCCTTCTCTTTATAGTCATCCCAGAGTTTCTGCAGTTCAGGAAGTACGGGTGACTCAGACACTTCCAGTGCTTTGATGATTTCCCCACAGTGCTTCACCTGATCGGGTGTGATGAAGGTGTGAGCAACACCCTTGTTACCTGCCCGACCTGTACGCCTGGAATGGTAACAAACATTTTTTATAAATTAAGCACAATATTATGTCATTTTAGCAAAATAAAAGCAATGTATACTGACCATGTATGCCTGAAATTGTTAACAAAATTACTCAGAAATGCACTGTACCCATGTCCACAATTTGCTGTGTCATACAAGCTAACTAATAACTTTATTTAAAATTTTGTTGCCCAATTGTAACTCCTTAGCCCCTCACCATGTGGGTTTAAGTCCCAGTTGGGTCAAGAACTTTATGCAGGAAGGTTTTCAAGCTAACCAGTGTGCCATTGGTTCAATTCAAACGTAAATCCAGTGTCTTCCTCCACCAATAATTAGCGAGATGTTGCCAATATATCCATAATTGTGTTTGTTTGAGGTAACAAAAACAACAAAAACAAAATCTGAATTTTGAAAGGTGATAATCTGGAATAGCCCATTATCAAAACTTTTAGCATCACAGGGTGCAGCTTCACACTGTACTCTATATGAAGCATTGTGTCAGTTAGAAAAGATGCATTTATATTCAAATGTTTATAATGCAAGCATTAATAACTAATAACTAAATAATATTCTTTTACAATCACCTATTCATAACTATTTCCTCATTTCTTTGGGAAAAAACATTTGGTGCATTTTTTGTAAATTTTTGTTCATCTCACCAATAATATTTCCGTTATTTGAAGACATGTCAACTTGAGGCAGATATAGTGCTGCCTTCCCTGTGTATAGCATACCATGAAACCACACCCAATCACATTATCCTGACAGCGGGCCAACCAGCTGTGGAATTACCCTAACATTTGCCTAAGCGATAGCAAGGGAGCTATGCCACTACCTTTTTTAACAAATTTTATATGTCAGGAATGAATCTAGGACCTCCAAAACTTGAAGTTCTAACAACTACGCTACCATGTCCGGTCTGTAAAAGTTTATAATGCATGTATGTACAACTGTTCTTGTTATGGCACCTACCCACATCTGTGGACATAATCCTCATAATGGTTGGGGCAGTCATAGTTCACAACCAGAATCAGATGTTTGACGTCCAGACCTCTGGCAGCAATAGATGTGGCAATCTAAAGTATATGTTACATGTATGTCTTATCATAAATAAGGTAAAGTAATAAAACTGAGACAGTAATTTGCTGTTGTACATAAACATGCTTTCCCTAACACTGCCTAAACAATAATCCAAACACTATTAACAATATAAAACATTTCAACAAAAAATAAAAATCAAGAAAACAGGTTTTTTGAGAAAAAAGTAAGTAATTGCTCTAACAATTTAATAATTTCTACAAAAGTAGATATGAAGTGCACCTTTAAAAGCATACACCTAGCAAAAACTAACCATGAGCTTGATATCCCCATTCTTAAAGTCGCTAATGATACTGCCTCTGTCATACTGGTCTATACCTCCGTGGAGGGACATACAGGGGTAGGAGTGTTTCATGAGATCCTTCATCAGTTCATCTGCATGTTCCTGTTTGTCAACAAACACAATCACTCCACCCTTCTCCTGATATTGTCCTAGCAGTTCAAGCAGCTTGAAAAACTTCTGGTCCTCCTCCAAGATGGTCTGAAATTTAAATAGATGACATACAGACAGATGTTATAAAAACAGATAAGATATAAAGACAGATTAGATATAAACAAATGATATACACACAGATGATATAAACACAGATGAGATATAAACAAATGATATACACACAGATGAGATATAAACAAATGATATACACACAGATAATATATAAACAAATGATATACACACAGATGAGATATAAACAAATGATATGCACATGGATGAGACAAACACAGATGAGATATAAACAAATGATATACATACAGATGATATAAACACAGATGAGATATAAACAATTGATATACACACAGATGAGATATAAACAAATGATATACACACAGATGAGATATAAACAAATGATATACACACAGATGAGATATAAACAAATGATATACATACAGATGAGACAAACATGGATGAGATATAAATAAATGATATACATACAGATGATATACACACAGATGAGATATAAACAAATGATATACATACAGATGAGACAAACACGGATGAGATATAAATAAATGATATACATACAGATGATATAAACACAGATGAGATATAAACAAATGATATACACACAGATGAGACAAACACAGATGAGATATAAACAAATGATATACACACAGATGAGATATACACACAGATGATATAAACACAGATAAGATATAAATAAAAGATATGCACACAGATGATGTACAAACATGTCATATACATACAAATAATATACAACATATATATAACATTATTTAATTAAATTCTGTACATGTCTCTTACTATATATCCTTTAGGTATACAGTACATTTCAGACATGTTGTGTCCTGATTTATGTGCAAAAGATTTAAATGTTGATTAAATTAGACAACTGCAAACCTATGTTGCATTTTGTGGCATGTCAAAGACTATGTGCATGATTTCTTTAAAATCGATCTACTCTGGTATTCCAGTCTTTCTGTCACTTTCAAAGTTGCTAATAGATATTAAACAATTATACCACCCACAAATTTTACAACTGCAACACAAAAAAACACTTTACTACATGTTGGCAAACATCATTTTTATAAACAGATATCAAATTATAAATTTATTGCTTTGAATAAGTTTATGAAAAGATATTAGTAAACTGGAAAATAATCCATCAGACATGTATAATAAAACCAAACAATGGCAACTGAAAAGTACACTGGTACCAGAGGTCTGAAAAACTATCATCTGTATCATGCTGGGATTAATTAGCATTAATGCTGTTGACCCATTAGGTGTGAAAATACAAGTTACTAGACTGTATGTGAGATTGGCAACCTGTTCAAATGACAATTTTATAAGTGACTCCATAGTGATTTAAAAGGGCAATGGAGGTAAAGTGCAGAGATAAGGACATGTACATGAAGTACTCTTCAACCGATCATATTTTTTTGTACTGTTCTGGTGTTCTAGTGATGAGGGTTTGACAGTACACATTGAATGTCCAGTTTAAAATAAAGATAAGCTTTCATAGTTGATAAATAAAATAATGACATACAATTGTAAAGTTGCAGCAATAAGGCATAGTTTTGTTGCAAAAAATGGAGACATACCATTAAATTTTTTTTTTACAAAATAATGACATACCAGTTAAAGTTGCCAAAATAAAATAAATCAGTAAATGAATGTAAGATAATCTTGCAATAAATAATATTTTAATAATTAATTTTTAAAAATCTTCATTGTGACAATAAATACTGGCCCAGTTATTTGGTCCAGGTTAGTCATGCAAGAACATGCAAGAAAATGTTTTAAAAACATAACAATATAAGATGTGTATACTGTTAAATGCCACTTAACAACCAGGCCTTTAAAGTGACCATGTCTTTACAATTTTCATAAGTACAAACTATATGGCTTCTTTATTCAATGAAAAAACTTACTACAATAATGGCATGTCGCAAATCCAGCATAACGGCCACTTCTTCTAGTTAACATATTGTGCATTTCTTTTGTAAACACTGACCTTAAATGCAACCATTATACCGGAACAACAAGTCACCCATGGTGTGATTTGCATCCCCTTGTCTGAAAATAATGTCCTCCTCTAGGACACCAGGTCACACCAGGTCATGATCTTAGTCAATTAGGCGCTAATTAGGTGCTAGCATTTGTGTGATAATTATACCAAATTATGAGTTTCAAGGTTGTTTAGACAATAAATGTGCATGTCATTAAAGTCAATTAAAATGAAATTATAAAGTATAGATGATCATATCTTCATCCATTGTCTTGATCAGCTCTTGGTATTTATTGTGTTAAAAAAGATTATGCATGACAAACAGCAACTGAAACAAATGTACATCATCAGGCTCATTCTTGCTTCTGCATTCTTACCTAAGACATTCCTTTTTCATTTATTGCTTATCAAAATTAATTTTCATTGAGTCAGTGATTTGTATGGGGTAAAATATTTTCATTTCATAAATGAAATTTCATAATTTTATTACAAACATTTTGAAAAGAAGTGAATTTGTTTTTTGTTTTAAGGCCCTTTTCAATGGTCAGAGATATATGAGGTGGAGACGGTCATACATACAATGCCAGTTTCACGTACTCATCCAACTCACTGTTAAGAACAACTTACTGTTAGGATCACTTTGAGTCAGAATGCAGGGTGGTCATAATAGAGGGATATTACTGTATATATAAACAATAATCACATGGACTTACAACATGCTGGGTGACATCTTTGCATACCACACTGCGACCCCCGACCTGCACTTCGATTGGTTTATTGAGAATCTTCCTAGCCAGAGCCTCCATCTGGCGAGGAAATGTAGCGGAGAACATCACGGTCTGTCGGTCTGGGCGGATGTTGTCTATGATACGTGTTACCTGGTGGACAAGGTACAGAAGACATTTCTTTACCAGGGCATGCTAGTGCTATGACAAATGGAGCTGTTTCTGGCATGTTTTGATACAAATTGACCCATTTTGATAATTGTGATATCATCAAGCTATAGATGGTGGAGGGAGAACCTTAATAAATGTTTGTTTATATTCAGTGGCACACTGCAGATCAGCTAGAAGGTACCTACAATCTTTGCCCTTGGATGGAAGCCACATGGTGCATGCTGAGGAATTTATTACCATTGGCACAAGACAGCTGGCCATACATTCCTGAGAGATATTTATTACCATATGTATAATGGATACCATTCATTTAACTAACACAGAATTAAGTTGACATAAAACATGTATGGTCTGAAGAGAATGAGATCAAACTGATTATTATCTGGAAAAAATTAACAGAACTAAATATTGGCTAACAAGTACTGCAACCATGTACATATTCTTATAATAGTAGCTTTATTTCTTTAAATTTATTAAGCAAAAATTTGATTTTAAAGCTTTTTCAAAAAGATTAGAGGTTTAATTTTTTTAAAGATTTGAAAGGCTTCACTTAGATTATAATAATCAGACATGAAGGGCACATACCTGTGGTTCAAACCCCATGTCAAACATCCTGTCAGCCTCGTCCAACACCACATACGTACATCGTCGGAGGTTGGTCACGCGGCCTGAAATAGTGAACAACTGTAAGGTCAGCCTGGTAGACATTCAAACTAATCATCAGTCATACCAGTGCAGTCATTCAGAATACAATCTGATTAACCCAACCACTAATTAATCAAGTTAAGCACATTCTGAGTCTAACTGGAACTGCAGCCATAATGACATGAACCCCAAACACCATATTATAACTGAATGTATTCAAGACTTTTCCTGAAAAAATGCATCAGACAAATATACATAAGCTGCAAAGAAAATAAAAGTAAATTTGACAGATCTTCAACTGGTAAGTAAAACACCTATCATATTTGCTGATTTTAAATCTCTGCGAGGAAAAACAGAATATAAAGTATGTCTCGCACTATGACACCTAAAATAATTAGCGACAAGTGACTAAACACAGCATGCTGGTATCAACAAAAAGATCAACATTTTAAAGATAAAATCCCATATTAATTAAAAGTCTGACATCTTTTCTTTGATGAGTATAGGAGTTAAAATGCTATGATAACTGACCTCCACCCCACCAATCTACATTATGAGAATTATCTGGCATTCTGTAATATAAAAATAAATAAGAAAAACAGTGTATTCAAATATGAAATATTATTTTAACTATTTTGTTTAAAGTTATGAACATAGTTACTGGGCTTTTTTAAAAATAAAAGATTTATATAAAAGTATGCATATTATTAAAATACCTAACCTTCAATAACCACTAATTTGTAACCCGTGCTTCTGTTTTGTTTCAGTTAAATTAAAAGGTAAATCATATGAAAACAATCAACACAAATAGTGATGTAACATTTCATTTTTAATGATTGGATTTTTCAAGGTCATCACAACCACTGTCACCATGTTCATATCTGTTCCTGGTGAAACATTTTACATTATAATTAGATACTTCTGTTATTGAGATATTTAATTAATGTTTTCTTTAGAACTTTTTGAGATATATGCTCCAACAAGTCCAAAATAAGGCCAATTCTCTCTGGCACCTTATTAGTCTAACACAGCACCTGTAGTCATGGTGATGTGGAATCTCATTTGGACATCCTCTGCTGTCGACTGAAATAACAAAGCTCACCCAAATTCTCTCAACTGCTGTGTACATGTAAAAGAATGAAATGGATTACAACGTATGTGTGTGACGTGACAACTTCTACCAAAATCCTCTGACTTAGATTTAAGACTACAGATATTAGTGGTTTTGCACATTTTCATCACACAGGTGTCTTTGTAAAATACAGTAAATCATACCATTATAGCCTATGTTTGTATTGAGGATAGCAAAGATTATGCAATCAGTAACCGGTTAACCTCTTCAACTGTTTGACTGGTTAACCTGCACAACATTTCTGCTGTGTTTCGGTTCTATGAATTGGATACAATCACCTATGTAGGTGGTCCTTATTTGTTGACTTTTGCAAATATTGAGCGCATACTGAACATTTAATACATAGCTTTGTGCAATAAAAATGTAAAAGTTATAAAATAACAGCAATTAATAGTAATGATATTTATCTGAAACAATGATTGCAGCACAGGGAAATAAATGTGGCTATGTTAAGTTGGAAAAAACCTTTTTCTTAAACAATAAATAAACAAGATGTACATGTCTTTAAAAATATTAGATAATATATGCATATAAGTATATATTTAAAAATATTAGATAATATATGCATATAAGATATATATACACAGTCATCTTGCGAGCAACATCAAACAGGAAAGATCTATTGAAATAGGGAGGAATAAAGGAAATAGGGGTTTTTAATTGGATATAGTAACAATGCACTGTATATTCACAAATAAGCTAATTTCACGTTAAGCTCACAACCTGACACCTTACATGCTCTGCTGTTGCTCAGGTGATAATTAGAATATTTGTGAATGGGCATTGTGAAATTACTCCATCTAGTGACTTTAATACAGACAATCACAATAAAGTACATAAACATAAAAGTATCCAACAGGTTCTGTACTTGAATATAAAAAATTAACTGGCTTTATAACCCTCATGGGAAGAGGCTAACTGTTGTCATACCTGATTGGAAGATATCCATTGGTTTGAAAATTTTGATCATTAAAATAAATTGAGCAAGATGTCGTATTACCAGTAGTAGATGTAATACAATTTTATTTGAGGCAATCTACCATAGCCAATGACCACTCAGGAAGTCCTAATATCACTTTATTTTTAACCTTTTGCCTTTGTAATGAACTAATCCTAAGTGGTTTTGTTACAATGAAGATATGATGGTAATGAGGTAAGAAAAAATGCATTGCTATCAATTCTGCAGCAAACAGTAAAGATCCTGATCAGCCAGAGTCCCAGCAGTTACTGGTTGATCAAGATCTATCTGCAATACATGATCATGTGATCATGACCAATTCATGTAAAGGATGCCAAGATGTTATACAACCATTACTGATTAAGTCATTGACAGTTAATGAAACAATTCGTAAACAGTATCTACAAATTAATGTCATAGTAAAGCTAGTCCCATTCCTTGTTTTTCCCCAAGATAAAGAAACACTGAAATATTTAGACAATTACCAGGCCTTGGTGCTGTTTTCTAAAGGCGTCATCTAATAATGAAGGTATTTTTCAATTCTATTTAGAAATAAGCCAATTAGATACATTTGTATTTTCCTTTTAGTGTGTTTCATTAAAAAGTGTTACAGAAGAAATATGTATAAGGATTATTTTCTCTTAACTTAAAACAAAGAAAGTCAGATATATCTGAAATGATAAAAAACATTGTCAAAGCAGTTATTGAAAGGGATGTCTCAGTGATGGCAAAAACACTTACATTTGGTATGTTTTGAAGACACAAAAATTGTTCATGACCATATAATTGATTAATAATAATGTCTCATTGCCAAACACAACTATTTAGTGATTTATTAAAAAATAAAAATAAAACCATGGTTATGTATATTTAAAAATGACTGCAGTATTAAACATATTTTTATGGAATTCTGAAAGCAGCAAAGTTTTAAAAGACTCAGCCTCAATAATATTGTTTGCTTGCTTCGGAAATACACTGCAGTGACTAATTACGGTCATTATAGCTATGACCATATACTTTGGTGGACAAAGACAACAGAAAAATGTCTGGGTAAAATGACTGGCACACAGTAGGTCAGCTGAGAGACCTTCCAGCATAAAGTCCTTTGCCCAGAACAGGACTAGAACCCATGTCATTGCCCAGAACAAGACTAACCCCACCAGTAAGTGTTGAGCAGGAAGAACAAGTCAGCAACTCTTCCACTAAGCATGGGCATCCTACAATTATGATGTAAAATGGGGCTTGCAACAAGTCTGTTCAGGTATAGTTCTTTTAATACTTTTCTTGCTGTTGGTTATGTAAGTACTTTTGATACTGTTATTCTCTTACTTCATATTCCTAAGTTTCTTTTTTAAGAATTTCTAAAACATGTGAGGTACATATGTGTATAAAATCAATCCATATAAGATTAAACCATGTACCATTATTAGCTGCCAGCATATCTATCATTCTGCCGGGAGTACAGACGATGATCTCACAGCCTCGCTTCAGTTCAGCAATCTGTTCTGAGATGCCAGTCCCTCCGTAAACACACACAGCACGAAGTCCGAGCGACTTGGTGAACTTTTTGCACTCAGTGGTGATCTGCATGGCCAGTTCACGTGTGGGAGTCAAGATAACGGCTGAAACAAAGAACACAGGTCACTGTCATTCGTAGTAAATCTACAGACAACTCTTAACTTGCTAAGCACACAGTGATCAGGCTTAGGTAAATAGCATACATCTAAAAAAAAGCCAGCTCTAGCTGTGAGCTGTCTGGTCAGAACCTAAACCATTTATTACTGATAGTTTAGATACATTACCAAGTTTCTATCATTAATTGTGTTAACTAAAATTTGAATAGAAACTGACAGCTGATGTCTAAAGATCTAATATATTATACTTACTATTTAAAGTTGAATACATGCTTGAAGTCAATAATAATGATTGCAGGCGAAGGGTTTTATAGGGAAGTGTATCTGTGTTTATCACCAACCCAACAATTGTGTCCATAAACTGGCCCTGACCAGTGGTCAAGACAGCATGTTAGGCCTGAATTGTTGACACGCTCAAATACATTTCATCACTTTCAACAACAAAGTCCCTATTTTCATTTTGAAAAGAATGTCATACCCTGATAGTTATCTTCTTTGTAGGTAGTTAATCATATAAACCAAAAGTTTGCATTTCACAGTTATTTCATTTTTTTTTTTTCAAAATATGACCATGTACATGTTTTTTTCTACATTTTAATTAAACAAAATATCAAAATATGACCTCAAGTACATGCTGCAGGAGGATGTTTGCTCAATGGATAAAAACATATGGAATCAAGCAATGAATGAAGGTAATACCTTTCCACAAGGGATATAACTAATTGCAACTAAACAAATTATTAATTAATGCCCCAGATTATGTCAAATGAGCAAATTATTATTCTTTAATGCTGTACAATGTAAAACATATATACATGAACATATATAAATTAATTCCAGTTGTTGCTTCTATATACCTTTACCAGTAAATATGAAGTCTGGTGAGTGTAAGTTCACTTAATGCATATTAAAACACAACAAAAATATTTGATGATGCATCTCAGGGATTTGGTTGCGCCAAAAAAGAAAAAAAAGAGGAAAAACACTTTGCAATGATTTCAATAAATATTCAATTTATTTAAGCTAAAAGGCCTAATTTAAAAACAACAACAGCAACACAGTCAGCTAAAATGATTAAATTACAACTACCAAGGACAATACATCCAGAAGCACCTGAAGTGCACTTTGGAATTCTAGTTACAACATGCTGATGATAAAAACAATGTCCAGTGACCTTCATAAGGACAAGTGATCGATAAGAATGGCTTGGTCACTGGTCAGTGCTGGCCAAGGCTGAACTCTCAAGTGGCCAGTGACCAAACAATATGACATCAATATGGAGAGATATATTCACACAGAAGCCAGGTACCAGCAACCGGTCTTCCAGCACAAACAACATGACCTTGATTAGGGATACAATAACACCATTACAGGTTGATGTTGGAAACATAAATTTTTTCATCATCTCCATACATGGCCCGAACAATTACTATATAATAAAGTGGGTTATTGATTAAGGGGCAATCAAAAAAGGACTTCGAATAAATGGTTTTACAATACCTTAGGTCAGTATTGACCAACTATTCTTAAGTAAGAATTGCTCAAGTCATGGATTTCAATCCTCAATATGTCCATTATGTATTTAGCTACATAACTGTATTTTTTCATGACTTTTAACTTTGCTACTTTAAGCTTAAAATCACATAGGAACTTCATAAATAAGCTTATTTTTGTTGGTATGAAAAGTGAGACTCGGGCTCAAGTTACGACTTAGACTTAAGGATGGTTAATGAATAGAGGCTTCGTAACCTCACCCAATGGGCTCAAGTCCTGATAAATGTGAAAAACATTTTTTTGCTGAATCTGGCAGACAGCCGGTTAACTTTAAAGTCTTTCTACATAGATATTTTATATAGGGGTCTTTCTCTTATACCTAAGGCTTCATATTGCTATTATGACCATTACGGTGACTGTGTGGCAAAAACAAAAAACAAAAGAAACTGAATGAAACTAAATATTAGCCTGCTAAGCATGTAATAGATAAAGCTAAAGCAAATATTAAGATCCATATAAGCCCAGGTTCTGCAGGGAGCTGTCTGATCAAGATCAGGACTATCTGCTTTGGAGTCTCTAGCTGTACGTGAAACGGCATCTTTGCATGTCTGTGTAAAAAGAGGACTTGGGAATAAGTTATGGTCTGGTTATTAACAAAATGGAGCTTGATACTGGACAACATGCCCAGAACCAGCTGTCACTCTACCAGCACAATGACCATGACCTTGCTGGGAGATATAACAACACCAATACCCAGCTAATGATCATCCTTGTTTTGAATGACTAACGCTCTTGAACTTTTATAGGCAAATAAGGCAGGGTGCTTGATGTTACTTTCCAGAAGATAAACAATGGAGTTAGGGTTAATTCATAATTGTCCTTAAACAGGGACACGTTGCTATATTTTACGATTACAGTTGATATTATGTAAAATAAGCTTAACAAGCAATTTTAAAGGCCTGGTATAATTTATCAATGGAGAAATAAAAACAATGATGAATCTGAAGATTTAAACTTTAATTATCCTTTGTATTTGAAGTGAATCAAATATGTGTAATAAGCTGAATTTATCAAATACAATTTGAATTAGACATTGAAGCAGATTTTGTGGGTCTTTTAATCAAAGGTTACCCCAAAAAAGAGAAAATTAAATGGAAAAAAGAAAAATTAAATGGAATAAGACAACAACAGAAATGAAAAACATTACAAATTATAAATATTAATTTTTAATAGTACCTGTTTGCTATAAAAATGATTTAATTATGAAATAAAAAAGAAAGATTTAAGTAATGTCACAAAAATGTTTGCCCCATCTGGGCTAGAACCTAAATCAGCATGCACAAAATGTACAGTGAGGTAAGTGGAACGCTGAAAGCTCTAAATAGCAGTCAATCATACTTGCCTTGTTATATAGTAAAATTTATATCTCTTATTAGAATAAGTTTCCAAAATGAGCTTTTCTCAAGAAGCATTTTTTGTTTGTTTTGGTAGTTGTAAAAATACTTTGTTTTATTTCTTTCACTTGTAAATATTTGTTTATGTTTATCTCTTATTCTTTGTTAACCTGTAGTTTTGATATCAACATCAGTTAAAGTGCAACATAATTATCTTTGAAAACATTTACCGTAATAGTTCCTGACAAATGCAAACATGTGGTAATATGATCCAGTTAAGTAAATCTTTTCCTGAAACTTTTTTCCTCACGTTTTTTAGTTTAATTATGTTTTCCCTACTAAAATATTCAATATTCCAAGGCTACCTGTGCAATTTAATAGTAGATTCTAAAGATTGGAAGAGCAATCGGTTTTATTCACTGCTTCTGTTTTCAAGTTACTTCCATTTTAGCAGTAAATTAATCAAGTAAGCAGGCATTCTTGATTCTAGGACTAAATAAGGTAACAAAACATGTTTATGCTTATTTGTTGTTTGTTACACAACAACAACACAATTATGGTCATGTTAGCAACATTCAGCTTGGTGGGGTAAGGCACCACACAATTTCAGTTGGCACCATGATCACACCTCAGGTCAGCTGAAAGACCTCCCAACAGGAGGTCCTTGGTCTGACTGGGAGTTTAACAAGGGGCCAAGGAGCACTTACTTTTTAGATAACGTTACATGATCATCCTGGTAATTAGCTCTGACATCAATATTTATTTTTAACTGAAATCCCCTTCATGCTTATTTATATATTTGGAAACGATGAACATTTAAAGTGATATTTTTCATATTATGAACCCTTTAACAATTGCAGTGATTTTATAAACAGCCTTTACTTAAACTAAAGTATGTATACGTTTCTTTAAATTCCCCACAAAAGGGCTAAGATGTTGTTACATTTATTTGATATAAGCAAACTGTTTAATACCACCTTAACATCTGAATTCTTCTTGTTTGTCCTTTAGGAAATGTTACAATAAACATAATCAACAGTCATAATTTTTGTTATTCAGACAGCTTCAAAAATAAATAACTGACACGAGTATAATAACAAGACATAACATTTACAAACTTAAACAACTTAGCAAATGGATGAAAGAAAGAAGTGTGGCATTAGAATAACGAAACCCATCTGTTTACATCTTTTTGATGCTATGAATTATCAAGTTTTTAACTAAACATGGACAAATTGGAATTTTCATAACAGATTAGTTTTTATCTGACAGTGCAATTATGACATTTAATTTTTAACACAATGAATGGAATGAGGGTGTGGTGTTTGGTTCTTATATCATAGTTACTTCTGTTTGTTTCTCTACGTTACTAAATCTTTAATCACTAGAGAACAATAAAGGTCAATCAGTGACCAATAAGATCATACATAAAGTGTACAGCAACAAGCTGTGGTTAATAAGTCTGCCAAATCTGAAGCCAGCCAATTCTGACTCAGTGATTCATTGTTACATGTACACCTGTGGCTGGGTTTGAAATTCAGAAATTGATTTCCTAGATCAATGTAACCCAGTGGTTAACTGAACAGAGCTAAGGCTTAAATATATTTTTTTACAGAGGTACTAGGTTGTTGGGTTACTTGCAGATATGTGTACACTTAAGAGCTACATGTAAAATATACATCAATGAAATTGGCAACAACCTTAAATTATGCCTATTTTGAAACAATTAAAGAAAAGAAACATGTACAGAAACTAAGCCTTTATTCTTTGTTAAAAAGATATTAACAGAGGAATATAATATAATCTAACATTAATAATCTTATGGTTCAATGATGCACTAGGTACATTTCATGCCAGGAGACCTTTCCTGGCAACAATGAAGTTTTAGAAACATACAATATCTCTAAATATTTAGTGTTTTTTTTTCTGCTAGCTGCTACATGCCAATTAATTTTTACTACTGCTAGACTAGCAAATACTATTGCTCATTATGAGCAAAATCTTCCTTATTTGTCTGTGTTTGGTCAACACATGCTTAACTGTTCAAGGATTAACAACTCTTGGGACAAAGCAAACTGAAAAAAAGGCTTATGACCCTTCTAATAGTGCAGCTGCACATGTAATAAAGGAAAGATATGAGAAAATATTTGCCTTTTGTTGAGATATATAACCAACTCTTTTTTCTGTGTTTGTTGTCATTCAGCCCTGAAGTGCTTCTCACAAATACCAATCAATCAACTCAAAACTGATCTATCAGTGTATAGAGAGTGGTAGAGAATGTTTATTTGTGCCTTTGCTTTCCAGTGAAACCAACAATCAATTATCTTTGACCCTACCAAGCACTAATTGATTCAGAATAAGCCAATTGTGTAGGTTTGGACTAGTCAACTCTTGCTTGGAGCCATCTGATCAGGATCCACACTATTTGCTGCTAAGTAATTAGCAATATGGCCAGTTATGTTTCCATGTATGTCAGCAAAGAACTTTGGTTGAATGATTGATACTTGATCCAATGTGGCGTGATAAGGGTTCAAATGGATGATTTTGTTTACAGGTTTTCAATTGCAATTAAACTGGACCATCTGGATGGGTAGAAATCAATAGCAGGTAAAATGGAGCACTTAGCTGTGACCTACCTACCAAGGTGGTTCACCTTTATGTCATACGACAGTGAAGATACAGCAACAACACACACTGAGTAAATATAAAGATTAGCTCAATGTACTTATAGCTTCTAATATCTTCTAATATAGATATATATCTTCTAATATATATGTATATATATAATATCTTCTAATATAGATATATATCTTCTAATATATATATATATATTAGAAGATATATATCTATATTAGAAGATATCTTACTCACATAAAAATATTATGTAATACATGTAGTTAGTTTGAAATACCAATTGCTTTTTTTGTTGTTGTTAAAAACAACTTATTTAAAATAATATCATCATGTAAAATAACAAGAGTGCCATAATGGTCTACATTGCTATAGACATTTAACTAAAATTAGCAAGGAATATCAGCAATGTTAAAAAAGCAAACATCAAAGCTCCAGGGTTCTGGTTTCTGACAAGAAGACTTTTTAAGTTTTCCTATATAGCCGTATATATAGGTGGCCATGTTTTTGATGGATCAATATTCTGTTAACCCTGCCTACTGGAGAGTCTGAAAAAGTTTGGATGAATTTGGCCCTGTAGTTTTGAGAAGATGTTTTAAAATGTTGACAGATGCTTGATGCCACACACTGGACAGTGGGCGGTCACAAAAGCTCACACCCTAAACATAAGCTCTAATAGCTTTCAATGTTCATACTTTTCAATCAATAAATAAGCATGATGGATGGAGTTTTATGTTAAAACTTAATAATGACACCAGAACAGATTACCTGGATGATAATATGCCATGATCTTTTTCTTGGAAAAGTGGAGCTTAAATCCATGTGCAGAAGGTTAACCCTTATCTTGCCACATTTTGTTAAACCCATGCAAAATTCTCAGGATTTTTTGCTTTAATATTATATGTGTTACATGTCAGGGATGATATACGTAAAAGAGACTAAGCAGTAGACAGTGTAGATCCAGATCAGAGAGCTCTTGAGCTGGCTGATCTGCATCTATACTTTTTGCTTATGCCTCATAAATATGCAAATAGCAGGATTAGAGTTAATAAATGTGGAATCTTTGGCTTGTCAATTTCGTAAATTATTGTCTGGACATCTATACCCTTGAATACAGGAGGATCAATAGTGGAAATGAGATTTAAAACATGCATGTGTTGATCAGATCATCAGTACATTAATTGGCCATCCTTTAGAAGTCCATACATAATGTAGATCTAGCAGACAATACCCGGTGTCCCAAGTCTGTGAATGATAAAAGACCAGCTATGTCTATCCCTCTTTCTGTCAGACAGTACCCAGAGACCCTAGACGGTGACTGATAAAAGACCAGCTATGTCTATCCTTCTTTCTAACTTTTTATTTTATACCAGTTCATTATCATATGAATATAGTTACAGGGACAAAAATCACTGACTTTTCAAAATGGGATGGGATGGAATTTGCCTGGCCGGTCCATTATACTGACACCAACGAGTCAAGCGTAATGCTGTCCCCTTAGCCCCTTATAAATGAACTGTGCTGAGCAGGACTATCTCTTAGTGACTAGAGGAAGGGGGCAAAAGGAGGGAGCAAAATGTAACCAGAACAAGTGTTCCAATAACAATGCAATATCTACTAGGTCAAGGTATTGATAATATCCATCTCAGGGGCCCCACTGCCTTCCAAGGTTGTATACCAGGTAATGATGCCATCGGGAAAGAATAGTGCAATTTGGTATATAGTTTCAGCACTAGTTGTAGTGTTGACAAAATAAATAACTGAGAGTTAATTGTGAACCCTGTACATTATTTGCATACCTTTAATTGCTTACAGGATTACACAGCCCTAACAGGATTACACAGCCTTAACAGCACTTTTGGTGCTTTAGTTAAAGAAATATCTGAGTATTGAATAAACTTCAGCTATTTAGAGCCAATTACCTTCCAGATAAATCAACAAATAAAATAAAAAAACCCATCTGGATTCTCATCTCCTGATGTAAATTTTATTGAGGAAATCATCTAACTTAACCAGGTTTTCAAGAAATATTGAATCACAGGTGCAGTATGCAGCAAGCATGCATAAGTCTATTTTGCAGCAAGCATGCCCAGTGATCATTTATTAATGCCAATCCAGTTAATAAACACCTAATTATTAATTATCTGCTAAAACTTCATGCAAAGGCAAATGAACATATTGAGACCCTGTAGCAAATAGTGCAGATTTTTTTCTTGGATAAAAGTGTGCCATATTCTTACATATATAAACAGTCTTTCATTATTTTTTTTTAAATACAGCAACCAATTAAAGTCATTATAGCAACTTATAATTCTTCTTAAAATTAACATACCTGTAGTCTGTTAGAGTATAAAACAAGATCCCAAGGCCAATATTTCAGTCATAATTTATTTACTATGACAATGTCAAGGACTTGTTCAGTACATGTGTTGTTGGTTGATATTAATAAACATGGCTGATTTGATTAAAACATGAAATATCTCAATTGAAGAGAATCAGATAAATATTTAATAAGATTTTAAATTTTTTGTGCTCTAATACATTTATAATATTGTTTTCCTCAAGAACCATAGAAGCAAACGCCAATTACAGAAAAAATGTTTGATATTATTTTGGAGTTAAGCATGGGTGTCCAACATATTCTGTAAAGGCAACAAAAATAAACAACAACTCTCGAAGTAAACATTTGGTATTATGCTAGAGGTAAGCTTGTGTAATAATATTTACATTCATATTTTATTATCAAAATTCGAAGATTTAAAAAACCTGATGTGCTGGAGCTTGTTCAACATTTCAAGAATAAAAACTTCAAAGCGGGCTAAATAAAGTATGCACAGAAGAATATGACCTGAATATTATGAAAGAGACATTCAATTTGATCAAGGTTGTTTGAAACTCTTACCCTTCTGCAGTTTTCTTGACTTTCCCTATTGTTAATTATTTCTTACCCATTTCTGATAATGTTAACCAGACATTATAAATAAAGAGGAATAAGAAAAAAGTAAGATCATGATCAGCCAACCCCTGATAACTCCCAGCAGAGAATTGGTTGATCAAGGTCTATACTTTTTGCTTAAGCCTGATTAACACATGCTTAGCAGTCAAAGACTGCATTGAATCTTGCCAAAAATCGGATTTATTTATGAATGTATTTCCCTGTAATTACCATTCCTGCCGAGTAGAAAAAAAAAAACCCCACTACAATAAGGTTAAAGAAAATCCAAACAACTTGTCATTATTACTCTACTCTTGCATTTTGTGAGAATTTGGAGGGTAAACTATACATATTGCATAGGGGTCTGCAGACGTGGGAACGTAAAAATGAAAAGACTTCAACATTCATTATCAAGTAGGACCGCCTGATAGTTTTATATTCTTACGATATAAAATATGTTTCCCTGTTGTATGGTTAAACAATAATAAATGTCATTAAATGCAATATGTTTGAATATATATTTTGTTTACACATAAACTTTAAAGTGAATTCAATTTGCAAACTACAAACTACACAGATAACCCAAAAAAGAACTGTGTGTTAAAATAAGAGAACATATGGATAAAAGAACTGATTTCCCATAGTAATGCTTATATGTGTGTTGTGAAATTAATCATCATTAATGAGATCATTAATTAAAGCCAATTTAATAAATAAATGAGAACTTATCTCACTTACAAAGCAATAATTGCTTTCTTAGCTTTAACAAATATACATGGAAGTTTGTTATGTAGAAGCTTTTACACACAAAAAACAACAACAAATGTCCAGACACAGTATACCAGTAAGTCCATGTGTCATATGACCTTTATCCGTACTGAAATTGTTTGTTTATTCAGACAGTTTTATGTTTGACCTATTTCATTGAGTGTGTGTTTAAGAAATTTATTATTGTACCAGAACCATTTATAAAATATAAGCCATAATAAAAGGTATCAGTACCAACTGTGCATGATCTTATATGGCCTAGTTTCTTTGTGAGCATTAATCTGTTAGAACTTGTTCAAATAACCTGAGTTGATTCAAAGGTCAAGGATCAAACTGTGTTAAATGACCAATTTATAATGGTCGCACATAAATACATCACATGCTCTAATAACACTTGGTTATATTTACTCAACGCAAATTGATCAGTACTTTTAATACAACATGTGGTAATACACCAAAGCACTAACCATTGCGCTATATTTCTTAAACCATATTGACTGTAAGTGGATTGGTTCAATTATTTTTAAAGAGTTCAACTCAGTATAAATATTATTTTTTTATTTACAACTTATCATAGACTGATCTACACCTAAGCTTAGCACTTAGCCTGTTAATCTCAAATTGATCATACAAAGGTGGCCAGGGTATATCTAGATCAGCAGGCTCCCACCTGGGATTGGTCAAATCAGGATCTGACCTATTTGTTGCTGAGTCTTTAACAATGTCTTGTGTGATGTTCCTGTGAATAGATTCTTTTAAAAAGCTTAGATTTGGTATTGGTTAAAATCAATGTAACATGATAAGGGTTAGTCTGCTGCTATAACAAGACAAATAAATGTACGGAGTCCTAACAGGATCAAATAATTATTCTGTAAATAACTTTTATTTATTTTTTGTTTGTTAAAAGAGGACAATTAAATGTATGGAGTCAAGACAGAGTTAAATCATTATTCTGTAAATATCTTTAAATATTGTTTTTGTTTTGTTTAAACTGGACACTTAAAGGTATGGATTTCTGATGGGGTCAAATGATTGGAGTACAGAGTTAAATCATTATTCTGTAAATATCTTTAAAAATTGTTTTTGTTTTGTTTAAACTGGACAATTAAAGGTATGGAGTCCTGATGGGGTCAAATGATTATTTCATAAATATCTTTAAATATTGTTTTTGTTTTGATTAAACAGGACAATTAAATGTTTTGAGTCCTGACATGGTCAAATATTTTTTCTTTGAATATCTTTAAAGATTGTTTTTGTTTTAATCATTCGGTCTATGCTACTCTTTTAATCGTTTGTTAAAACCAAGAAGAAATAGTGTTAGATTCAGTTAAAGCAGATATAGTATTGCCTTCACTGCATATGTTCTGAATAACCAATAATGATACAACAGAGTTACATTTGCACAACATTTAGCAACTTATATGACAGCAGCTTCATGACTACAAATTAACCCTTTCAAGGTACATTTTTTAGTAAGCACAACACATGTTAACCCTGGACAAGTAATGTCAACCAAGGTGTTAGCCGAGGATGATATTAACGTGTTGAGGTGGAACATACCATTCCATTCCATCTATGTGATATTTATTTTATTATGCTTAACATCACAACCAAACCATCTAACACCATTTTATTCAATGGTAAGAATAAACAACAACAGGTCTACAATGCAAGTGCCGGAATGGAGGCAATGCAAACATTTTAATTGCACTCATTCATGCTGACTTTATGCAATATGCGGTTAACTTCCCTGATTACTTGATTGGAAAAAAACAGCATTCTATTTTTGGCTCCATATGAAAATGTTACATGGGACATAATCGAGTGCTAAATGGGATGTATATGGAAATTATATAAAGCAAATTCATGTGAGGTATAATAACACAACATAATAACACAACATATGATGTTACCTGGAATTTCTGTCAATGAAAGTTACTCTGATATTCATTTGAGTTGATCTTGAGTCAGCATTTGTTTTGTTAAGTAGATAAAAAATGAAATAGACAATCCTGACCCCTCTTCCCTTCCACACGACAACAATGATTGCACTATTTGCACAGCTGTATTCTCTTCCACTTGACCAGACTGGGCTACCGTAGTGTCCCTATGATTATAACTAGGGACACCAAATTTTAAGAAGCAAAGATCTTGTTAATTCCACCAACCCTATACGTGTGTGTAATATGACTACAGAATGGAAACAGAACTGTGGGAGTTTGAAAGGTTATAGCTTGGATTTTATTAATAAAGGTAATTTCTTCTAAAATTTTGCAATGCCAATAAGAAAAAAATGTAGAGAATTTAATACAGAAAAAGTATCTTGCAATAAAACTACAGGATAATTTATATTTAATTAAATACTTAATTTCTAACCTATTTTTACTGAAACTTTGGGACTGACCGACTGGTGAAGAGCAGGAAAAACAATGATCATACAACTTCAAATTCTTGTCTTTTTATTTTTTAATCAAAAATAACTTTCAAACACAAATAAGCTTAAAGTATAAAGCAATGGCATATTTGTGTAGCATCACACACATACCTGTACACACATATGCACACATTTATTAAGCCCTCCTCTCTATAACCAAGCTTACTGCATTATCTTTCTTTATTATTCCCAGAGCAGGAATTTTCATTTATTAATTTTTGTAAATAACTGTATATTATTTCTCAATGTTGTATATCTGGATGAATAAATATTTGTTCTGTTCTGTACTATTTACCAGTATAGTAATGCCACAGTTATACAAGGATCCTATCATATTTTCAATATTCATACATAATTATGTCTAATTAACCATGCATAATCAACATATCTCTTGTAAGTTTAAATTCCACTTGAGCAAGAATCAGCCAATGTGGCTCTATGCTGCCTAATTAGTGTTTAGCAGGTTAAGACTTATAGCACAGAAGGTTCACAAACTTATATGTTTTTACCTAAGTGGGAGACATTTAATTATTAAACATAATTGATATTTCATTTGAGGTACAATAAGCACAATACACAATTTCAGATTAAGATGAACATTTTGATATTCGATTTTCTTTACACCATTTTAAGTTTTTTTTTCTTTCTGTGGAAGTGTCTTTTAACAATCTTACCTTAATCTACTGTCTTATTCTTACACAGGTCAATGGTCTATGCTTTACGGGTCAATGGTCTATTCCAAGTGGGAGACACTTTATTAATAAACATATTTGATATTTCGTTTTGGTACAATATGCACAATAATACAACAATTTCAGATTGAGAAGAATGCTTACACTGGTCAATGGTCTATGCTTTAACACTTATTCTCCTAAGTATGAAATGCTTATGCCAATGGTGAACAGATCAGCCAGCTCAAAGATTGGGGGTTGTCTGATAAAAAATTGCACTGTTTGCTACTTTGTGTTTATCAGTCAATCTTGTTACTATATATTTAATTGAGAACAAATCATTAAGAAATGAATTTTTGGTGTTAAAAAATGTACCATGATTAAGCTTAACATTATGAAGCTTCTATCTTTCAACAAATTCTTGTTTGCTTTAAAATATCAAGGAAACACAATTATAGTCATTATGGCAATGTCCAGCTGTTTTGGCAGAGGAAGACCCCAGCACACCACTCGTCAGCTGAAGCAACATATTTTAACATCAATCTAAAGAATACTCAAAGGTGTGAAACAATGGTGTTGCACAATAGAACTACTTAAACGCTTGTCAAAAGCTGAACATGATGATAAAATGACTAATAAAGACTAAAGTGATAAAAAAACCTTATCTGTATTTTAATGATATTTTTCTTGCAACCAATAATGTTGATAAGTCTAGAAAAAAAGGACAGACAGCAGAGCAGTAATAAAAGAAAAAATATCATTTCTGTATGTTTACCAAAGTTCAAGATAAAATTTACTTTTTATTTCATGTATTTTCAATGAATATGTTTCGAAAATATTGCAAAATAAATAAATATAATTATCCTAGATCTCTGTGTTTCCTAGCATTATCACAATATAGTTACATGTACCATATAAATGTTTTATAAAATCACAAATAGAATATAAGATTCTGGCTTTTGCTTTCATATTCATTCAAATTCCATTTAGTTAACATCAATATATAGGCAAACACAATTAAATTATAGTTGAAAGAATACAACTAAGAAGACTTTAAACACATTGCGATTTCTATAACATTAATTGACTAAGTTTTAGTGCAGAAAGATTTCTGTTGATGATTAATCAGTATTATATTGAAATGATCAAAAGCATGTTTACGCTTTCATGGAGTGGTACGAAACATGCAGGCATGAAATTGCAATTCATTGAACATATGCCACAGGGTCAAAATGTTCGCCTAACTTGATTTTATGGCTGCATTTTGGTGTTTGTTAGATTACCCTTTCTTAGTCTCGGCTTCCATTCTGATAAAATGTATCAATCGACAACAATGTCAGACACATTTGGCCATTTCTCCTTTTTTGAAAACACTAGCAATAAATTATGAGACAAGCAATGTTCATTTATTTTTGGCATTAACGATTCCTTAATAAACCATATAAACCTATGTAAGCTATAGATTAAATGGAATATTTACATTTCCAGTCTTTCAAAATCGTCAAACTAGCTGCTTCTTTTCCAGCACTTTTTTGTCAGCCTGAATGCATTTCCCTTAATATTTTATAAGCGGATGACTCCATATTGGCATGTTGAGTTTTATTAGTGCAAGTGTTTGGAGCAGTGTTTAGAACTAGAACCAAGGTAATAACTTTTAGATGGTCAATTGGCCAGGGGTCAGGTTTTGCAACAAGTGTAGACCTAGATCTGTCAGCTCCTAACATGATCAGGATGTACAATATTTGTTTCCAAGTCTATTATACTTTGTCAAGTTTTGTTTACATGAAGATGTCAGTAAATAACTAATCAATAAAATGGATTATTAATTCTTAGCATGCTAATCAAGAATTATTAAGGCTTAGGTAAATAGTGATGATCTAGATCAGCCAGCTACCATTAGTTGTTGTGTCTCTATTCATTTTACCTGCAATATGTATAATATATAAGCTAAAAAGTAAGAATTTAGCATGTGGTTTAAGCAAAATGCACCATGATTGGGGTTAAAACTCTAGCATATTTAGGCTTAACTATGGACTTCATGTCTGTGGAAGCATTATAAGGGTTGTTCCCACACCTCTAGTGGCAATGGTATGTATACGATGATAATCTCCCCTCCGCCTAATGATTGGCTGATATCTATCTACCCAGTGAATACCCTACTATATAATAAAGGAGTGCACTCACCCTACGCAGTGTTGTATGACTTGTGGTTAACCAAAAGGCAGACAAGGGAATGAATTTAAAAGAATAATTACAGTGCGTTAAAGTGGGTACAATTTATGTTGGTACACATCTTTGTTTACATAGGTAGGTGGAAAAATTTAGTAACTGTCATGCTTATATGTACACTTTTATGGATAACAGTCAAAATTAATTCTTGAAACTTAAGATTAAATGTGCATTTTTGTATTCTTTGGTAACATGATTAGCTGCATTAAATTGTCAAAATTGTGTTTTTGATTCGCAAAAATAATAACATCACATTTCACTATAGTTGACTGTGTTCTAGACAGAGTTTTTCTTCTGTTTCCTCGCAAATGATTCCCTGATTGAGTTTCTCTAGCATTATTGGACAAGAATGATAAATCTTCCATGTATGAGAAGAAAAATGTTACAGTGCTAATAAAAATCTTCATTGTTAGCCTTTCTTTAATTTGAAAGCATAAGGACTGCACAAACTGAACGTCTCTTTTAATGAGATTTGTTACTAAAAATGTTGTAAATATGCAATAAAAACACAGAACATGATACAATGAGCAATAAAATGTACTTAGGCAGCTGTCATTTGTCATATGAAATGTTGTAACATTTTCTTGAAACATTTCCATGCCTGGCTTCCTTAAGGCACATGTTTGGTTCCACGTGAGGTGTCACGTGCTGAGATTCAAGCAACGCAAAATCTCTTATTAGAATGTACACCAGCTTAAGAGAAACCCTCAAAGTACTGCAATCATTAACCTTCAGACAGAAACTGACACGTTTCAGACTTCGCACATTTATCCATAATATGCTAGATTTGTTTATAAGGAATAAAAAATCTTTTTTTTTAAACCTATATTGAAACAAAACACATTGATGGGGGCAATATATAGTTCAGATGCTTATCAGACAGCTTCCAGTGGGAGCTGACTGATCTGAAGCCATACTGTTTTGTCTGGGGCCCATATTCACCAACCATTCTTAAACCTAAGTCATGACTTGAGCCCATGTCACAATTGTAATACCAACAAAACTAAGCTTAAGTTTCAATGTGATTTTAAGCTCAAAGTAGCAAAGTGTCATGCAAAATACAGACATGTATCTAAATACATAATGAAGATATTGTAGATTGAAATCCATGACTTGAGCCATTCTTACTTAAGAATATTTGGTGAATACTAACCTTAGCCTAGTCAAATCATACTTAGCATGTTTAGAGGTAGATAATATCTGCAAGAAAAAAGTCTGCTAAAACAATTTCTCAGAATTACATACCACATGCCAAACTAATTCTGTCAAAAAATGGCATCAATGGTTAAGATATTGCAAAAGGCACCTTCACATTTTCACAATCAGGAATTGTAACAATTCTATTTTTTGATAATGACAATGATGTGCATTATAAATTTTGATTTTCAACACTGATTACAATGTGAAAGTGTAGGTTATGGGTTTTTTTACTATTCCTTGTAAAACGATTCAATAAAGATGACTAAATGTTTGATTTAGTACATTTTCTCACTTTCTCTTTGTGTTAATTGTCAATAAGTGGGGCTGAAAGGACTGACATTACAAATGTTTACATGACGCTCATGACCGACATTTCACTTCGGTTAATGATACCAACTTCTTCACGTGCCATTAGACACATGTCTTTTTAGAACACCAGAACTAAACATCTGCTGATGTAAAAGAGAGAATAATTAAACAAGCAATGACAAATAACACAAAATAATTAAAAATAATAAGTGCCACACGTGTCTTGAGTCTGTCTAGTATCTATTAAGCAGTTTAAATTCAAAACAGAGAAAAAATTGATCAAAGATGTTACTTTTAATTTTAAAAACCAGTTATATACATAATTAGAAACAACAAAGTTTGTATCTTGCTAACATATTTTGATCTTGTCAGACAGTTTTTCTCTATTTTTTTTTAAAAAAGTTCCTGTAATTTAAAAAAGACGAAAAGATAATTTCTGTTAAATAACATAAATGAAATTATTTTTTTTAACAAAATCAATAATTTTAATAAAAATATTTTTTTTATGTAAATATATTTATCAAAATGGCATCATGCTGGGTTTGAGCTGGGAACCTCAAGCAAGGGAGGCCAGCAGATAACCACTAGACCATCTTGACAGATAAGAAATGCCCAGACTTTTTAAATAATTATTATTATACAGTAGCTTTAATTGTTAAAAAGATTGTAAAATTATGCAAAGACCTATGTTTAGGAAGTTGGAAAATTCATCAGGCTTAGAGATTTTACAGAACAGGACCCAGCAATAGTAACAATTGCAAAAATTTCTTGTAGGCATATAACCAACTGGAAGACTGGACCTTTTAATAAAGGATTTCTTTATTTATTTTGTCATTTTTTTATTAGTATTAATGGATTTAAATTCAGAAAACATTTTGCCAAATGTCAAAGAGGTGGCCTCGAGTAAGTGAAACTAAAAAGCTCTAAGTGTTTTATCAAAGCACAAATAATCAGTACAAGGCTTGCTCCATAGAAGCTGTCCTATCAAGACCTGCACTTTTTGAAGCTAAATGTTTACCAGTATCTTTGGTTTGATGAGTTGTCCTTTTTACTTTATTTTTCAACAATTTGTAAATGAATAAGAGAGGGTAACTTACAAATGTTGCAGAAAAATAATAAAAAAGACAGTGCTAAAAGAGCACCTTTACAAGTCTTATAAACATCTCTTAATGGTAATGCACATTCACAGGCACTTAAACAAAAGACATGTTTTATTTTAATTAACGTAATACAAAAAATATAAGGAGAGGCATTTTCATGTAGTTAAATACTTCATTAGAGGACAAAATTTCCACAAGTATTCTTTCTGGATGTCTTTTCCAGGAGACATTAAACTTTATGACAGAGTTAAAAACAATTCTATAACATGCTCACGTGTTGTTTGTTGATGTCAGACACATGCATAGGAAGAAGGTGAATTTGAAGGTGCATTTGAAGGCTACTGAATATTTATTTAATATTTTTAATACAAACATGGCACTCATGGACAAAATTTTAACTCTTAGCCTGCTTAGCATAAATGAATCAATCTTGTTTGTGTTTGTATTGTAAAACATTGCAGGGAACCAATTATGAATATTATAGCAACTTCCTGCTATTTTTGGTAGAGGAAGACCCCAAACCAATGTCTGAGTAGAACCACCAGTGCACCGCAGGTCACCCGGAAAACCTACCCATATTTAAGTCCTATTAAGTTTCTGCGAAAGGTTATTACTATGTTCAGCTATGTGCTATCTTATTATTTATATACAAAGAACTGTTTCTGTAAATAGAACTACAATATATCATTATTATGACGCAAATGCGGGAAGGTGTTAACATTCAAAGATGTTGTTTCAAGGAAGTGTAGGGAGTTCAAGAAAGGCAATAAATAATCTAAATGTGTAAAGCTTTAGGTTTTGTTTGTAATAATTAGTTCAATTATTTCTTAGCAAGAATTATTATAATGACAAACCACGCCATCATAATAGCAATTATTGCATGTTGTGCCATCCAGATGGAAACCAAATCTAGATAAAACCTAGAATTTTCTTGCTTTAAATCTAAAATAAACCCATAAAAATTTACACCACAAAAAACAAATATTTTCATAACAAGAAATATTTCAAAATTTACCAGTTCTTCACAGTTAATTCCAGTTGAAGTTGGTTAGGATGCACAAAATTATTTTTTGATATAAATGGTTATTAAAAGTAGATGTGGTGTCTTATAATAACAATACACTGTGTTCTCCTTTTTTCCAGGACCGTGAACTTGGTTGTATCAACAGAAGGTTCCTTACAACGACACAACTACAAGTTAGCAAGGAGAGTGGAGCTCAGAAAAGCACAAATCTGAAAAATATGTCACAAAAAAACCATATACCAGAACAAAAAATAATAAAACCCACAGATAGAAAAAGTTGCAGAAAGGTTAACTGTTGTTGTAAGCTTAAACTAAATAACAAAAAACAAGATCTAGAAAGACTTGAGACTAAAGTGTCTTGTAAGATGCTTAAATTAATCTCATGATTTGGAAATAAGGCAATCAACTGCAAAGACAGACAGTTATCTACCTGTAGATGAGAGAGAAAACAACACTGAATGTAATTTCTGCCCATTCAATATACCTGAAGTAACAAAGAAAGTAAGATAATCAAACAACATAATTACTATAGACTGATTACTTGTGATTAAGTGGACACCCTTATCCTTGAATGAATCAATGCCAGAGGCAGAACAGCAGAAACATCATTAGCAGCTGTAAGATCATCCGTCGGGAAAATTATAATCATCATCAGCAACAGCTGCACCATCAGCATAACAAAGTAACAAAGAGAGTTTTATTGTGTGTGTAATAATTATCAGTCATCGGCAGCAACAGAATCACTAGCTGCATCATCATCAGCAGCAACAGCACCATTATCACGTAGCAACTCCAAATACCAATACTAGCAACAGGTCTCCAGTGAGGCTGATGGCATCACGTGTGGACCTATAAGATTTCCCTGCTACATCGACAGGAGAGTACAGGAGAGTACTCTGAGTGTGGGGGGTATTTGTGCAGCCTATCTGGGTATATAAACAGACTCACTGTCAGTGCTGGGACAATAGAACATACAGCAAGACTGTGTTCTTACTGTAATCAACGGCAGATATTAAGTCTTTATAAGCTGGAAGCCAAGGACAATTAGCGGATATTTGGAAATTTTATAAGGAATTGGATCCAGCATTGCAACTGGATCATCATGGTAGGTTTAAAAAATATTTCTTTGTTTAATGAATTGACTTTGTAAACAAAATCTCTAAAGTTTTACTTTTGATTAATAATAAATTTTTAAAAAATTTTTTTATGAGAACATGGAAAGGTATTTAATTTTGAACATGTTTTACTAAGCAGGAAATTAACAATATTTGTTCAATGATTGTTTAAAGCCAAAAAGAAAATAGAAAGATTTTTAACATTTGTAGAACGTGCATTTATTAGAATATTTGAATATTATGAACTCAGCATCAAATTTGAATTGGAAAATATCTGATAAAATTGCTGCACAATCACACACACACAAATATATATATATATATTATATATATATATATATATATATATATATATATATATATATATATATATATATATATATATATATATATATAAATTTATGAATATCACATTTTTAAAATAATTTAGTTGACTTTCTATAATATCCTTTTTCTTTTTTTATTTACCTATCCCTGTACTTTAAACAGTTTATTAAGCTTGTATTGTGGAAGAATAATTATAATTAAAGTTTATCCTGCTGCATTTAACAACAAATCAACATTATTAAGGGGTCGCTTAAGCGGCACATTTCATAAAATTTTAATTTTCAAAGTTCATTATTTTTTCATATAAATATTCATGCCATACATCAAAACCAATGTTATAACATATTATATCATAATTTATTAAGATTACTTCACAAAAAAGTGAAATTTGATGAATATTGATAAAACTACCATTTTTTGTTATGAGCAGTTTAGCCCAGGAAATATGTTTATAGACACAATTTTATTGTAACATAAGTTTGTTCAAACAATTTTCAACGTAGTAGCTCACTTAATTTTCATAGTGAGTGTTTAGAACATGCATAAAAACACACTTTAAAAATCAAGTGAAAACACATGTACTTTCTGTTTCAAAGAGGGACTACTTTTTTGACATTGAAAACTATGGTGATAGATTTATCAAACACGGTTAAGGTAATCAAAATTTTAAGCTCCATACTACCTCCATTAGGGTGTATTTAATAATTCTGCTAAATGTTGTTTTATATAAGCTTTGCTGTGAAGATGAACTTTTGCCCCCACAAAATGACTGAAAAAAAAATTTCTAAGAAAAGAAAACGTATTTCTAGGTAATTTTTCACGTTTATATTTTGCCATTCTGTTCTTATAGAATGTATACATAATTTTGGAAAGTTTTAGAAGAGTCGGACAAAAGACTTCATAGTTATGAGCATTCAAAATTTGGGGCATTTTATCATTTCACCGCTTTCACGACCCGTTAAGTGTATGCTAATAATGGTGTACAAAGGTGACAACTATTGCTAGTGACTCTGCAGCAAATTGTGCAGATCCTGCTCAGACAGTGGTAGCTAGCTGATCTGGATCTACACTATTTGTCTATGCCTGATCAACAGTGCATAGGAGGTTAAGAGTAAGATGTATTTAAGTATTGTGAGACAAACCCATAGCCTGCTACATTCTGCTCAAAACCCATTCTAAATTCTCATTTTTTTAATATGACATAATTATATTACATGTCAGGGATGATATACTTATAAACAAAGACTGAGCAGCAAATAGTGTAGATCCTGATCAGACATCTAGCAGGGTGATGGCTGATCCGGACCTACACTATTTGCCTAAGCCTTATAAATACACGAATAGATAGCTAAGAGCTAATAGACTTCTAAGTATGTAAGTCATCTGAGGAATGTGACAGTGGGCCAATGAAAGCTGTGCTATCTTTCTGATGGTGGTCATATGAAAAACTTCAATAAATGTTCAATATACAAAGTGATAACAACTGACTGGACATAGAAAACCACTGATAACAGATAAGAGGGTAATACATTTCTTGTTACATGTAAATAACTTAGGAAGATAAATATAAGCTAAGTATTTTCCTTCTGTGATGCAACAACATGACCAGCAAGACACAAATTAATAATTTTAAACATTCTACAAGTACACAGAATATGGGCCTAGACAGCCCGTGCAAAACTGTTTATCAAAAATTTGTCAATGTATATTTAAAGCAGACAATTCATGCCAATAATGAATTAACATTAATTAATAGAGAATCTTTTATTGAAAACATTGATTTTTTATTAAGTAAGATGTCTTATATTTTATAAAATGATGCAATGTTCTTAAAAAGTGTAAACAAACTTTAACAAAAAGTTACAGCTACAAAAGCTACATACAAAAATTACACAGATAACCGATATTTAATTTATTCTGTAAACAATCCATGAATCTGTACTCTGGGTTCCAAACTTGGTGTGGGGTACATGGCTATCATATCTGTAGTAGGTACAAGAGAGTTGTTTGATTCTTAGAAGTGGGAAGGGGAAACATGGAAGAGAGAGGAAGTAATTTTCACACCCCCTTCAATCCCCGCCAATGACTTCTGGGGATCCCCTAATCTATAATTAGCCTCCTTGTAGTTGATTTGTGAAGGGCCCTTAAGATAGTATATCTTGATTCACTCATACCAAAGACCCCCTGGGGAATGGTTTCGACTCCCTACCCAACACACTTGACTCAAGATGCAGGGAGACAGACTGGCTATGACGTCAATCCAACAGAATTGTGTCGCGACAATTATCGTCTCATATCATCCTGTGTCATAGATAATAATTTGCATGACATTGCATTTGTTACACTACATTTCAAGACCTCTATTTGAGTGCATCATATTTATGGTGAAAATCATAGCTATAACTACAACAAAAACAAAAATGTTTATAAAACAATGATGTATTAACAATTAGATCAGTATATCTCTATTTATCAGGGCATTATTATCAGTATTTTCAGTAAACAACTGCAACCTTTATCATAACTCTAAACCTACTAAAACATGAAGAGACAAGCTCTTTAAAACAAACAGTAAAGATCTAGATCAGCCAGCTCCAGCTAGGAGATCATGATCTGCACTATATGTTGCTCATACTCCAGCATTCTGCAGTTACATCTGAATGCATGTATGCATATAAATGTGAAAACTGGCTCAAAATTAGTTCTGACTATTAACAAAATATGGTATGAAAAGGATTGGCAAAGGTAAAAGCAAATGTTACCTGTCTATATCAATAAGATTTTTGATGTTGCAGAGTTAAATCTACCATCCAGGAGATCTCATCAGGTATCTAATATCAAGTGATCTTGAACACTTTATCAGGCTATTTTAAAAAACAAATACCAAATTTTTACTTTTCTGTTCACAATTTCATGCATGCGTAACAAAATGCATTGATAAATGATAAGCAAACGGTGTGGATCCTGCTCAGAGAGCTTCTATCGTGAAGTGGCTGATTTGGATCTAAAGTATCTGCCATGACCTGATTATTCTGTGCTTAGCAGGATAAAAGTCAATTAAGTTATGTAAACAATTTGCTTTTTCAAGATATTAATGACGAGCATACGCAGTAAAATTAAAATTTTAAATTAAAAATAAAAAGTAAAATAATGCAATCATCAAACTATGAAATTAACAGGATATGTTATAATGGATCACAATGAGACAACACAATTTATCTCTCTAATTATAAACTGAAATAGCCTCTAAAAATATCTTTCAAATCAATATTTCATTTCATATTGGTTTCTATGATAAATAATTTTGTAAAGGATTCATCCTGCAAATAGTACATTCTAAAAATAGATTATTCAGTTTCAATATTTCAATATAAGCCATTGTTGTAATATATGATATTCATCATAAGCATTTATGTGTTTTTTAAAAAGTCAAATTGACATAAAAAGTCTCTGTCTTAGAGATATTCTTAAAAAACTTATTGATGAACATCTTTTGTAACAGGTGCCATGGGCAATCTCCAATGTCCTTGTTAATAACTAGACTTCTTTTTTATCTTAAGATAATATTGACTTTATATAATCTCTCTCTGTTTTCAGGGTTGTTCCTCCAGTTTAAGTCTTGATGGCTCATTTGAGAAACCAAAACTGATGTTTAAAGACAGTATGAAGGCAGATGAAGCTAAGAACTCCCCCAACAACAACAACTGCAACAACAAAAACTCCAACAACAGTTCAGAAAAATTGAAAACAAAATCCGCATTAGACAAATCTAAGTGTGTTCACAAGGACCATCTCATTTTATGCCAATCTGCGTAAAAGTAAAGTGGCACCAGAGACAAAGAACGTACATCAAAACGGGTTCAAAGAACAGGAGTTGAAGAAAGCCCCGTTGTTAATCGTGTCTCCAAACCACTCACCATTGCGATACTGACACTGCCAACATCGTGCCATACATCCAGGATTATTCCCCATCGTCCAACTATAACCATTCTTCCCTGTCACAAAACCAAACTGTAACAAGTTTTAAACATTCTCAGGAACAGAAAGAAGAAATTCACCGACAGATTAAAAGTGCGTTAAAATCTGGACGATCTCGAGAACGTAGTCGGATGATTGCTGACAGACCAATTAAAAGTGTGACGTTTGTAGACTCTGTTACAGTTGTTACAGTGTTCTAACAGTGCTAATTGTGATTAGTAGTAGACTGTTGTTTGTGAACATGTTACCTGTTTCATAGCTCAAAACAAGGTTAACTCTTAAGTATAACTTAGATAATATCTCATTAATTCCCAATTAATTATAAAATAAATCATACATTGTACTCATTAAAACTTGTCTCACTGAGCTGATTCAGCCTCTAAACCAGCTTTGCACCACTCAATTAGTTAGTCCTGCGTGCGCAAATAGCGTTGACACATCTCCCGGAGAGAGCGATCTGATCTGGATCTTCACTATTTTCTGCATGGTCTTTAACAATATGGCTAGTTATATTTGCATGTAGCTGTAAGCCTAACATTACGAATTGTTGAGTTTGAGGGAAAAATAAGGGATTTAGTTGGGAAAATGCTCTTAATCTGCTGCTCTCAAGTGGTCAAACTAACGGCATATTAGGTAAAACATTTGAGACCGTGTCAAAAGTTATATACTGGAACCATCATACTCCCATAATGTGATAATATTGATATGTTTGCTGTTTGACTAGTTAAAAACAACAACAGTCAAGCATTTAAGTGATATGAGATTCTCATCATGTACATGTATGTTGTCATTATCATCCTCACCATTATTACCATCATCATTAATATCATCATCTTCATTTTAATCATAGTTTTCTCTGACCATATTAAGGAATCATATTAAAAACACACACAAGCCAAGGCAATTTTTTAATTAACTGAACTAGAAATAAACTTTTCATAAGCTTGAAAATACATTATTAGTATAATTGTATTCACAGAAATAATTTTGTCTTCAGTGACCTGATCCCACTAATATCATGGAACATTCCATTCATCATACATTTATATGATCATCTACTCACTCAACGAAAATCCCACAAATATCTTCCATATTTTGTACAGAAACCCTATTTATTACATATGTGTAAGTTAATTGTTATTATGCTCACTTTAAAACAGTGAAGAAATGATAATAATAAAACTTAGATAAACCAGTGATTGGTTACTTATTTTGTATATATCCCCTCTCTCAGTCTCCCTTACAGTGAATGGTTTCTAGTTGTTTAAGAATGCTGAGCCTACCACTGGCAGCAAGCACCTGCCGAAGAAAAAACTTACATTTCGGCATATGTTGTAGTCACTTGGCATATCTTCCAGTCCTCCTGTAGTATTATTGTGATGCCTATGCCACTAAAATTATCTAGACGACATCAAAAAGACCATTATTCTATAAGTGAAATCTTAATTACATTAATATTAGATGGAAAAATTGATTGAAAGATAAAAACTAAGAATAGAAAAATCTCTAACACAGGGGAAAAACAAATTAAAGCAATTTTGACTAGTCAATAATTGTATGAGAAGTTGATAACAGACCTGGGCCTGAGGTTATACAAATTTAAGTTAAACTACGCAACCATTCTCAGGCGGATTGGTCAGCCAAAAAGTAGTAAAAAAAATCTGATCTATTTAAAGCTTAAAAATAACTATGGGATTAAGACTCCATTTTAAAATCATTAGAGCAAATAAGCAGGATAGTTGTATCGCATTTTGCTAAGATAATTACAAGGCCTAATTGATCATCTGTCATTGTGATCTATTAATTTCCAGATGTGATCATCTTAAACCTATGTCCTGATCTTGTTTCCAGCATCTGATTCTGAAGAGAGGAGAACATAATCTCTAATTATGACCAATAAAATACTTGAAAATAATCTCAGCCTCCATATCAAGATATACATGCCCAGTTCCAGGACAGTGGGCTCTGGCCAGATGCAGTCGTTAATGATGGGCACCTTTTAAGTGTTAATTACTTATTCATCACAGTAACGAATCCAATCAACTTAATAGTGCGGCCAGAATCACAGACAAAATAAACTTATCAATAAAGTGCCTTGATTGATTAATACCAAATAGCTGGGCAATCTTATATATGAGGAGAGATCGTTAAAAACACCAGGCTTCATGGAGTAAAAAACTTGCTTTAATGTTTTAATCTGTAATTGTACCTTTATATAGGAATATACAAAACTAGAACCTGAAAAGAGATTTGTAGTACTGTTTAAAAATCTAAAAACATAGATATTAATTACTTATTTATGTAAACTAAAGTCATAATAATTTTGCCTTTCTTTTTTCAAGTTTAGCATATTTCCAGTATTTCTAGTATTAACATTAACAACAGATCATTTAAATGGTTATGGGGAAGGTTAATCACTCTGTGAGCGTTATTATGACTTTAAGAATATATTTACATGTTTAAAATATCTTTTTTTTTTCACATACTTTAATTGGTCATTAATTAGCGATAGTGGAGCGTAATAAAGGAACCAGATATATCTAGCTGCATCAAAGCACACAGCCCAGTGGTAAGTCTCAACCTAATAATGTCTCCACATGGGTTTGAATCCCAATCATTGTACCTGCTGTGCTGAAACAGGTCATTAGTATTTCAACACCAAAAATAATGCAATGTACCACCTTGATCACCACAAAATGCACATCTACATATAACCAGTGTGTGGTATGCTGTCCATATAAAGAGACTTAAAAAATACTTAGATGAGAGCCTGTTGTGTCTAGAAGCAGAAGTCTACTCTTGGGGCTGTCATAAGCAGGCGCTTGTCTTCTCAATCAAGGTGAGATAGGTTCTAAGATAGATTGACTGACCATATTAAACAATACGATGCTTAGTTTCTAAGCCATACCACTGCAGCCATACTCTAGCCTGGACAATGTTCCATATGGAAGAATATTGTAAAGAATAATACAACATGTACAAAGATCTGCCTCAGAGTGTGTCCAGTTACATTTGTTAATATTGATCAATACAAAACACACAGAATGTTTGACAATTTGAATTATTAAAAGTTTTTGTAGATCTGGATTTACACTATTTGCCAATGTCATATAAATATATGCAAGCTATGGGTTAATAAAGGCCTAATACTAATCAATTAGTTCTAACAGTTTACTATGCATAAGCTGAATGCCCTGAGAACTGTGATATGATTAAAAACAAAACCTTTTATATCAGATAAATAAATTTGAAGTCAACACTTAAACTTAAATGATAAATTTCAAGGTAAACTTTGCTTTGTCATCATAACTTATAATAAACCTCAAATATCAAGATTTTACATTGCCATAACAGGCCACCTCACACCAATGAGTAAAACTAGTAAAATCCATCAAGAGCATGAGATAAGATCGAAATAGGACAATGCTTGATGATAAGTTAGATGGCACATCCTGTTTTATAATCCATCAGTAATCCAATATATGGATAACAACTTGGGTCCCTTTTTTTGACCCCCCCCCCCCAAACAAAACCTGATTTGTAGAATAATCAAACATAGTTTTTGCAGAACAATTCATCGATGTATGTTTTTAGTTAACTTTCATTTTGGTTAAATGGATAACCAACATCTTTGTATCATGATCTTTGTTTTGTATCCTGTGCCCTTTGTCTAAAAGAGGTAATGTTTACAAGCTTGCCAAACAGGAGCTCCATACAATGTATCTCCAATGGCTTCTTACTAAATAAGTAAATCTTGGAAGTAGATTATGTAAGTCTTAGTAGACTGAATGGAAAATCTTGGATATAGGGGAGGTCAGTCTTGGTAAAATGAATGGTAAATTTTTAAGGAAGGGCAGTTAAATCTTAGTAGAATATGTGGTACTCTTGGAAGTGTAGTAGGTAAGTCTTGGTAAAATGAATGGAAGATCTTGGATATAGGGGAGGGTAGTACTGGTAGAGTAAAAGGTAAATCTTGGAAGTAGGGAAGGTAAGTCTTAGTAAAATGAATAGAAGATCTCGAAAGAAGGGGAGGCAAGTCTTAGAAGAGTGAAAGGTAAATCTTGAAGGTAGAGCAGGTAAACCTTGGTAGAAGGAGTGGTAACTCTTGGAAATAAGTGTTAGTAAAATGAATGGCAAATCTTAGAAGTAGGGTAGCTAAATCTCAGGACGAATTGTAAATCTCCAAAATAGTGTTGGTCATTTTGGGAATAGGACCGGTAAATGTTGAAATTAAGTTGTAATTGTTAAATGTAAAGTTGGTAAATGTTGAATGTAAAGTTGGTAAATGTTGAAAGTAAGGTTGGAAAATCTGGGAAACAGGGGATGGCAAATCTTGGAAATATGATAACTAAATTGCAGAAGGAGTGCTAAATTCTGTTTTCACTATTTTTTTTTCTTTTAATATCTTATTTATTTTTATGGGCTGTTTTAAACATGCAAAATTTTCATTTAAATTTACCATATTTGGAGATTTACAGCAAAGAACTTATAACATTCTCTAGAAGAATTTCATATTTCAAGACCTTCTTGCAACCGCAAAGTACTTTTAGTTGGAAAATTTGGCATGTTTATCTATTCCAAATATTACATATTGTAAGTTATAATTACTAAGCAACTCTCAGCCATAACTGGCCATCTTATTGGTAAATGAGGTAGAGTTATTAATCATCTTCATGGGGTAAAAATGTGTCATAAAAAATGTCAGAGGTGAGCTACGAATAACTTGGAAAGTATGTGTCATCATCATCTATTCAATTAGCGGATACAGGCTTATTTAGCTAATCAGTAAATGGTCAGCGGATGACCTTTGCTGGTCATGCAAGTCCTCTGGTCAGTTAACAGGCCAGCCAGTGCAGACAATTACACATTATTACTTTCTCCTACCCTGCTAAGCAATTACTGATCAGCTCTGGGCAAATAGTGCATGTCCAGATCAGTTACCTTCTGGAAACTGGCTGTTCGGGATCTAAACAATTTGATGCTGGGTCACCAGCAATGGGAATAGACACAAATGTAGTAGTTGTTAGCAAATTACTGAGTATTAGTGTGGGTTAATAAATGTAGTGGGTCAAAGGCTTAATCATTCAGGAATCAATGATGTACCTGTAATCAGCCACTCTGAGATGATTCAAGGTGGCTTGATCCCATCCCATTGGAGCAATACTAACCATGGTGGCTTGATCCCATCCCAATGGAGCAATACTAACCATAAGTCCAAATATAGTATAAACGTGAACTTGGTACATAGTTGTAACAAGAGTTTGGGGATCAGTTACGGATATAAGAACTTACAAATACAAGCATGATGCACACTGTTAGGTTGTTGGTTTTTAAGGAATTTGGTTTTGTCTCATTTTTATTTACATCGCACCGCCACAATTATAGTCATAATCGTGACATCCAGCTTGTAGAGAAAGGCTCACATCAAAAGTCTGAGTAAAATGGCAGGTCAGCTGAAAGATCTCCTCACATAAAAGTCGAACCAAACCAAATACACACAAATGAGTGATAAGTCAGCAGAGTTAATAATATAAACACTAGTGCTCTTTTGTTTTGATGTATATATTATAATTATTACATTTTTATTTTCAAGGAACACAATAAACAGCAATACAGTCATTTTTTACTTTGTTTTGACAGACCACATCCTTGGAAAAACCTACTCCAGAACTTATGTCCTTTTCAGCGCATGATACTAGCATTGCCCAAGGACTAACATCATGTGTGAGCATTGAAGTACAAATCCATGATTCAAGTTAAAACTTTACCATGGACTCAAAATGGTCATTTCAGCTATGTTCAGATTATAATGGGGAAGGAAGATCCAATGAAAAAATCTGGAAAACCCTTCATGGACAGTACATGTGGATTATTTTAAAATGTTTTACATTGTTGATCAGTATTTGTTTTATTTCTTGTATTTACCCTTAGCCTGCCTTATTGGTTAATAACACACACAAACAATCTAAGTGATTTAATAAGAACTTATACATTGAAAAACTAGACATATTGAAAATGATTTAGAAGCAAATAGTGAAGATTCTGATCAGACAGCTCCCAGAGAGAGAGAGGTTGAGATGGATTTACACTTTTTGCCTAAAACTGATCAATATGGGCTAGGCAGGTTAAGAGTTACATAGCAGGAAGCTATAACATAACGAATTTTCCAGATTAAAATCTGTTATATGAGCAGAAATATTAAAAGCAAAAGAAGTTGTTTGTGTATTACATTCCCGATTAAAAGTACAAAGAAAGGCTTGATTTGGTCTCCAGGAGTGTAATTATATCTGTATGGTTACAAAATATTTCTGATTATTGAATAATAACAGCATACCACAAACAATTAACAAAGTGAGCAATAACAGATTGAAAAAAATTGGATTAAAGAAATAAAAATGGACATTCAAAAAAGTTGTGTTTTTTTTTTTGCCTGAATAATATTCAAAAATTTATGTCATGTCAACATATTTCTATTCTGTTATTAACCCATGCAATGAAAGCAACTGAATATTGCAACTTCCTCTATGTTCAAGGTAATTTTGCCTAAATACAGAAAGAATAACATAAAATCAGCAATTACCTTAAATGATAAAGGTACATTAATTAAACTACTGTTTTATAGTGTCATGTATTTTTGACAAAATGTCACAAGAATGTCAACAGTGTGTCCACTTCAAGAAACTAATGTAGCTGTATGACTAATAGATTACTGGTAGGTTACCACCCTTTCCAGGTTCTAGTCATGGTTCAATGAATGTAGCTGTATGACTAATAGATTACTGGTAGGTTACCACCCTTTCCAGGTTCTAGTCATGTTTCAATGAATGTAGCTGTATGACTAATAGATTACTGGTAGGTTACCACATTTTCCAGGTTCTAGTCATGTTTCAATGAATGTAGCTGTATGACTAATAGATTACTGGTAGGTTACCACCCTTTCCAGGTTCTAGTCATGTTTCAATGAATGTAGCTGTATGACTAATAGATTACTGGTAGGTTACCACCCTTTCCAGGTTCTAGTCATGTTTCAATGAATGTAGCTGTATGACTAATAGATTACTGGTAGGTTACCACCCTTTCCAGGTTCTAGTCATGTTTCAATGAATGTAGCTGTATGACTAATAGATTACTGGTAGGTTACCACCCTTTCCAGGTTCTAGTCATGTTTCAATGAATGTAGCTGTATGACTAATAGATTACTGGTAGGTTACCACCCTTTCCAGGTTCTAGTCATGTTTCAATGAATGTAGCTGTATGACTAATAGATTACTGGTAGGTTACCACCCTTTCCAGGTTCTAGTCATGTTTCAATGAATGTAGCTGTATGACTAATAGATTACTGGTAGGTTACCACCCTTTCCAGGTTCTAGTCATGTTTCAATGAATGTAGCTGTATGACTAATAGATTACTGGTAGGTTACCACCCTTTCCAGGTTCTAGTCATGTTTCAATGAATGTAGCTGTATGACTAATAGATTACTGGTAGGTTACCACCCTTTCCAGGTTCTAGTCATGTTTCAATGAATGTAGCTGTATGACTAATAGATTACTGGTAGGTTACCACCCTTTCCAGGTTCTAGTCATGTTTCAATGAATGTAGCTGTATGACTAATAGATTATTGGTAGGTTACCACCCTTTCCAGGTTCTAGTCATGTTTCAATGAATCTAGCTGTATGACTAATAGATTACTGGTAGGTTACCACATTTTCCAGGTTCTAGTCATGTTTCAATGAATGTAGCTGTATGACTAATAGATTACTGGTAGGTTACCACCCTTTCCAGGTTCTAGTCATGTTTCAATGAATCTAGCTGTATGACTAATAGATTACTGGTAGGTTACCACCCTTTCCAGGTTCTAGTCATGGTTCAACGAATGTAGCTGTATGACTAATAGATTACTGGTAGGTTACCACCCTTTCCAGGTTCTAGTCATGTTTCAATGAATCTAGCACTTAACTTGCTACATTTGTTGATGATCCATGAAAATTAAACAGCTACAAAAGGTAACTCAGCGCAGAGCTAGAGACTTGATAGTAAATAGTGCACAACAGACTACAGTGGAAGTTTTTTTATTTTCATATTTTTTTTCGTTGGTTTGTTCATATTGTGTATAGCAGGCTTTAAATACAATCTTATCTTGCACTGATGTCTATGGGATTTGGTTTTCCAGGTTTATTCAAAATAAATCCCACTGAAAAATATTAACATATTAAATAACTTGTGCTGTAAATACCTAAGTTGTTAACTTCACTGAGCACCCACAACCCATATCTGCCAGTCTATAAAGAACTGTTCTATGAATGGAATGGATATAAAAACTGTTATGATTATACAGCCTGAAAAATTCAGTCAACTTTTTTTTTAAGAGGGAAGTGTAACACTGTGATAAAAACCACAAAAAATTGACAAGTGCTAATATCATTTCATCATATTAGAATTGTTTTTAAATGCAATAAAAGTACAAATAATTAATCTACATGTTCATGATACTTATCATATTATTTAGTTTTAATTCAAAGATCCAATGTCAATGAACACGCACACATACGTGTATTTCAAGCAATATTTCAAAATATTCATAACATGCTGATTCATTGCCAAACTTATGAGGAATCTGTCCAATTTTGTATTTGCTTTCAGTCAGTCATCCTTGTTTCTTTTACTTCATGTATCATGCTTTTGCAATAGTATTCCCCAATACACTGTAGTCTGGTAGTGATTAATACAACAATAATTAGGGGTCTTTGTCAACTGTTACATGTATATGTTTTTAGTCATCTGTTTTTGTCTTTCCATACCAGCCCAAACAACAAGTCTGTCATTAGCACCTGACTTAGACCATAAATAGTATGAGTGTGTCCATTTATAGACTACACTACGACATACATTCAGCTGGAACTGACTTTACCAGGAACTGGCTTTCTATTTTTCTTTTTTTCATGATTCATCTGACACTGTTCAATTTTGACCAATAAAAGGATGGAATTATGACCCACTTACCTAATAAGCACCACAACAAAGTTTGAAAAAAATGATTAGCACATGATGTTTTTATCACATTTTGAGCCAATTCTGTTCAGAAGATGAATAATTATGCTGTTTGTTAGCTTCATCAACCCATACAAATAACACCGAGAAGGAAATAGCATAGACTATTTTCATTGTTGAAATAATTCACAGGATGATACAAAAAAGAAGTTAGAATATGGCAGAATGTGTCTGATTGAACATTAAACTACAGTAAATCTGTGAAAGTACAGAGAATTTTCTGAAAGAATGTAACACCACCTCCTCCAAAAAAACACCCCCTGTTTATGAAAGCAAACATTAACATCATAAATGGCCTAAGACATACCATCACCAACTCCAATGTTGTGTATAGGATCCTTTAGTGCACTTATTTCAAGAAGCAATATGGTTCCCATATAACAATATACAATTATTTACTTATTAGCTGGAAAATATACTGTGATATTGACCAAAAAATCAACTCCAATGTTGTGTATAGGATCCTTTAGTGCACTTATTTCAAGAAGCAATATGGTTCCCATATAACAATATACAATTATTTACTTATTAGCTGGAAAATATACTGTGATATTGACCAAAAAATCGTTATTGACCGAGGCGATAGCTGTTTTATTACATGAACTATAAATAGTTTTTATTTCTTTAATTATTATCTAAACTTAAATGCAAGAAAATAGTTCTCATAAAAATTGTTGCAAAACGTGACATTGTTAACTTCGTGAATATTGTTCGTCTGGGGCGAGTATACCACAATGCGTACAATGCTAAGGAAGTTTTGTAGATGCGCACGCATAATATTGATGGAAATTTCGCATTATATTAATAGACCGGTTAATATCAGCGAAAGCGGGTCAATATCTATATTTATTGAGTCGACTATTTTGGGGATGTGACCAATCGTGTTGCGTCTATTTATAGTTCATGTAATTATAATTTTTATTCCTTTAGTAAAAATACAATATCTTTACTACAAATTTATATAGACATACAAGCCCTGGTTGTCCTTTATTCTGTACCATTAGAGGAAAAACAAAAATCTTTCTTTCATGGTTGAGTCATTTGAGTTACCAAAAATGTAAGTAATTTATACATATGGCCATTAGTGCAAAATATAACTAGCTACTGCATGTCTACTGAATTGAACGTTTCCTATTGAACAATTGACAGTGATGTGCACATAGTGCGACATTATTTGGTACATAAGATGATATCAATAGAGAAATTAACAAGAAACACAGGTTACTGTGACAAAGTCACAGGTTAATACAAACACTTGCCAAACATATTGGAACATTTCATGTATCCACCAGAAGTACAATCTTAAATGAACGGGCAGTGCAAGGAGACTGCATCAATTATGAATATTTTTGTTGCTTACTCATTTGAAATATCATGCAAGTATCAACAACCATGGCCAAACAACCATTTTATATGTCATAAAATATAAATGAAACATTATTTGCACAAATTTTGATGATGAAAATCAAATTCATATATAACTTTAACTGAAAATGTACAAAATGACACTGACACAAACATCAATATAAATAGAAAGCATGACAGCCCAAGCATGTGTATTTAATTTTTATTTTTTTAAATACATTGTAGTGGGTAAACATCGTGCAAACATAATAAGCTCTCTGTTTATAGCTTTCTAAAAGAAAACACCCTTAAGTTCAGAATGACTTAATAATGACAACTCTGCATGTGAATGGACATTAATAGATATAACTAAGCAGTGAAGTTTCCAAGCTTTCTCTGTATAAATGTATACTGTAGCTCCTCTTTGTACTCTCCCTTTCCTATCCATATCTTTCTTTATTTCAGTCTCTGATTCTCTTTCTCTCTGTGATTTCTTCCTTTCATTTTGTTTACATTCACACTCTCTGTTACTACAATATCCTGTGGCTGTACCATAAAGGCTGTATACATGCCTTGATGGATCTCTATTTCTGTAAGATTAAACTGCTGTCACCTTGGTTCTAATAAAAAAAAAAAAAAAAAAAAAAAACAATCTCCATAGTTATAATGATGTAATCTTCTCTGAATAAACACTATCCAGATCTTGACATTATAATATCTCTAACTTTATTTGTTATGTTAAAGTCACTACTAAAAACATCATTAATTATTTCTTTTACTTGATCTACTTTTTTAAATCTGTAAATAGAAATATTCATTAGATACTTTTATAGACTTAGATCTTTCTATAGACTGATTTAACAAATATAACAATACATAAATACCTATGATTTACGCATGGAATCATCAATGTATCAAGTTAGGGAATACCATTCTATCCTGGGAAAATTTGTAGTTATTAATAACAACTCAATGAATTGATATCGATATCGAAGGAGACATAAAAAACAAACAGTGCTCATGCTGATAAAACAGCTCTCAGATGAAGCTGGTTATTCTGAATCTACACTATTTGTCTAAGCCTGATCAATTTGTGCTAAGATTTCAAATTATAATTTAACTTGAAATTATGAACTAAAATACAAAGCCTGTTATGCCTTAATGGGGAATCACGTTGGCTTTTTTTATTATATCTGTAATAATACCAGACATGTTTGTCCTCAAGTTGTAAAATCGTGTTCTAGCTAGCTTATTTTGTGTTAATTAAAACCCAGACAATTTAATGTGTCTAATAAAACCCCCCACAAAAGACATGAATCTTCTGAAAATAAGTAAAATATAATATCCTAATTTTCGTTATTGTTCTCTGCAAATAGGAAATGATCCTGAGCTCATATCACCTGTATAGTAAGACAGTTCAGTCATCTATCCATATAGAGGTAAAATGAAACAAGTAAAAGAAAACATGAAGTTTTTATTTTAACCATACAGTTAAGTTGGCTCATAAGCTTAGAAGTTAGATTTAAGGCCTACAAGTACCTCAGAATGATAGTCTACAGTAGGTTGCCACAATGATTTTTCTTAATTAAAAAAAAAATAATCCAACCAAGCAGTTCATATATTATCATCATTGGAGAAGGAAGCCCAAAGGCAATAGCAGAAGAGCTGCAAGATCTCCTTACATGGTTGAACCCAAGGCAGAAAAGCAGGAAGATCTCTATGCATGGTAGAACTAAGGCAGAAGAGGTGGAATATCTCCATCATGGTTGAACCAAGGCAGAAGAGCTTGAAGATCTCTATGCATAGTAGAACCGAGGCAAAAGAGCTTGAAGATTTCCAAACATGGTTGAACCGAGGTAGAAGAGGTGGAAGATTTCCATACATGGTTGAACCAAGGTAGAAGAGGTGGAAGATCTCCATACATGGTTGAACCAAGGCAGAAAAGGTGGAAGATTTCCATACGTGGTTGAACCAAGCTAGAAGAGGTGGAAGATCTCCATATGTGGTAGAACCAAGACAAACGAGCTTGAAGACCTCCATATATGGTAGAACCAAGGCAGAAGAGCAGGAAGATCTCTATGCATAGCAGAACCAAGGCAGAAAAGCAGGAAGATCTCTATGCATGGTAGAACCAAGGCAGAAGAGCTGGAAGATCTATATGCATGGCAGAACCAAGGCAGAAGAGGTGAAAGATCTCAATACATGGCACAACTAAGGCAGAAGAACTGGAAGATCTCCATACATTGTAGAACCAAAGCAGAAGAGCTTGAAGATCTCAATACAAGGTTAAACCAAGGCAGAAGAGCTTGAAGATCTCCATACATGGTTAAACCAAGGCGAGAGCTGAAGAGCTCTATGTGGGTAGAACCAGAGAACAACTGAAGATTAACTACATGTAGAACCAAGCAGAAGGGTAACTCTAACATGGTGAACAAGGTAGAACAACTGAAAGATCTCCATAGAGAACCAGGCAAAAAGAAGATCCCAATGGCTGAACCAGCAGAAAGTGGAAGATCTCCATATAACCACAAAATGATTTCATGTATAGACAGGAGACATATTCCATGTACAAGGCAGAAGGGGAAGATCTCTATACATGGTAGAACCATGGCAGAAGAGGTGAAAGATCTCTATACATGGTAGAACCAAGGCAGCAAGGGGGAAGATCTCTATACATGGTAGAACAAAGGCAGAAGAGCTGGAAGATCTATATACATATAAACTTATGCCTTGACTGGAACTACAACTCAGGCAAAAGGCACTGAGAATGATAATACATTTTAATGTTTTCTTTAATAACTTATATTTTTCAACATTTTTAGGATATAACTATTAAATGACTAGCATAAAATACATGCAATGTACATGTGAACTAGTGTGTACAGCCTGCACGAATAAATTTAAAACCACTACACTTCTGGTCCGCCAAGCTATGCATGAGTGTTTCTGTATTAGAGGGGTAGTTTAAGCCTCTTTCATTCTTGTTCTGGCATGATGAAAGAAAGGAGAATTAAAAAAAAAGAAGATTTTTTCACAAATCTGACAACATGCAGCTAGGGGTGGGGGTGGGGAGGTGCATTCACCACTTTGACAAGTACAGGCATAATCTGAATGAAAGTTGAAAGTGTTGACTCACCTATTGGTCCATCCTCCTCATCCAGCTCTGGCTGGTCAAGGATGTGTCGGAACATGGGCAGAATAAAGGCCAGTGTCTTGCCACTGCCAGTCTTGGCGATACCAATCAGGTCACGTCCAGACATGATGGCTGGGATAGCCTGCGCCTGGATGGGGGTGGGAGTCTCAAAATTATGTCTGAAAACACAAAAGATAATGTATCAGCTGATGACAGCCATATTTAGTTTGCAAAATTGTTAAAAATATGAATAATTTTATAGTGGAATACTAAAAAAAAAATTACTTATCATTAGGTTAATCAGCTGATGCTATGGGTGAAAAGGTGCTTAACTTATATGATGTATGATGAAAAAAGAAAAAATATAGAAAAATATACTTAAGTTGATTCACAATACTTTGGACTACAACTGAACAAATGTACTGACTATGATTATTATGGTTACAAAGACAATCTGGTATACACATATAAAGACAATGACCATCATGTTATTCATAATTTTACAAAGTCTACAATTTTATGAATGATAGGCCGGGGAGAGATCTGCAGTATAGTCACTGGATTGTTATAATTGAATCGATTTTCTGTGCCTTCATAATAGCTTAAGAAACAACATTATATTATTTCCTTAAATCATTAAACAATATAGTTGAATTATAATTATAATGAATTATTCCTTGCCATAATTAAGGAATTTAGGAGTGGGGCGGGAATCGTTTGGGGGGCAAAACTGGGAGGAAACTTCTGACGTAACAAGCTGGAACAGTGGTTAATACCTTCAGGAGTTATTCCCCTTGTTTGCACTAAATTTCCCATTATAATCTAAAATCATTTTGTTTTGGCAAGTTGTCCACCCTATGATCAAAGTAACTTCATTAGTCAAAATAAAATTAACATATTAGTTAATAAAGAATGTACTGCTTTAATCTTTTGAGACAAAATAAATACATTAAAGAAGTATATGTGGATAAGTCTGTCTGGTATCAATTAGTGGCACAGGAATATTGATCAGATGGGCTATTGTATTTTTAAGCAGGGTAAGGGTTACCTACTTAACAAATGCCAACTCTGAGACCTACTTTTTGAGGCAGTCGAGGACTTTTTTGCTGACTCCACACTGAGCCCATTGACGGACGGGTTTAGGGCAGTTTTTCCCTCTCACCTTGATGCCTTCCAGCTCCAGCCTCATCTCCTCTGCCTCTGTCAAATACAAATGTTTTTAGTTTAAAATGTCTTTTATTTGGGAAAGAATTTACTCATCTGCTATATATCCACCAATCCTCTTTTCTTCCAATGTTCATATAGTCTGAGGCAATATGCAATGGTAAGGAAGGCCTGCCAATAGACATTAACTAAAGGGGTAAACCTGGCACCCTCTGACCCCAAGCTTTATGACTATTTCATGATTAATGGTTTATTAAATAACACAATTTGCTATATTTAAAACTTTAAAAGGAGGTTATCTCTCCTAGAAAGTCATTAACATCTAATAAAATTGTTTGCACTTGTTGAAATTTTCCTCATGATGACAATTTTAAAAGAGTAACCACTGTTTACAATGTAAAATTGTGTACAGAATGTTTAGATAAGCTCCAATCATAATCAAATCATAGTACTTTGTTGTCTACTTCAAAGAGTTGAAAACATTCCTACAGCTGATATACTAAGATTCAGAGCTGTTAAGAAATTTAAATAAATACCAGGTGCCATAGGCACCTAACTACCAATGTTAGATGCAGCCAAATCATTGATCCTTACAGGGATATGTTGGGTCTATGATTGATTATAATCATGTAATCATGTATTGTCAGAAACAGTTAGTGTCAACAATAATCAATAATGATATCTAAAAATCAATTATAACAGATTATTTTAAAACTTGCCCTTTGAAAATGAATTTACCAAACCCCCACCAGCACTCAACCAGGTTATATATCATCAAACTTTATAACACATTATTCTTCCGAGGTTTTATTATCAGTATTTTATAAACATCATATCTTTAAGAGAGTGATAGCATGTAATGTCAATCTAAGATTGATAATGTCCCATATCCACAGGGACACAAGGGGTATGATATATATTAAATTGCACTAAAATAGATTGGAACAATAACAAAGAAATGTGAGCATAATGTTTTTAACATATGTAAGCACTTGAATAATGTCATGCCCAAAATTTTTAAAGTGCTAATTGAGAGAATTTGCAACACATCAATGTCCTATTTTTATATCCATGCTAATATGTTGAATGGCAGATTATAGATTGTGAAATGGTGTGAATATGGAGATCTGGAAGGTCCTGTAAGGTATAATAATGTAATTTAATAAACATCATAAAGATTTCTATTCAAAATTGGAAGGCTTTCACATTTTTCTTATTAAATATCAGCATGACAAAGATCATTTTCTGGTCTCTTTTTAAATCAGCCTGACAGAATATTTTCTGCTGATATGTTTTTGAATATCACCCTGACAGAAATATTGCCTGGTTGATATTTTGTAACATATTTATTTATTTGGGTTTTACGGCACACCGACACTTAACAAGTCATACGGTGCCGAATACAAAGTTTAATGTGAATGGAGCATAATAAGGTTAAAACTAACGTATGTAAGTAAAATATAAAAAAATATATAATTATAATTAAAAAACAGGTCAATATATTGAACGGTTTAAAAATGTATAACGGTAAATGATGTTGAATATTCTAGTAAGATTATCAATCTTATTTCATTGTTATGAAACTGTATTATCTTTGTTCTTTTATTTTTTTTACTAAAAAAAATTAAAGTACAGTAAAATGCCATCTAACGACCACGCCACTAATGTGGCCACACTACTATTAAGACCAGTTTTCTTAAGTACAAACTTTTTGGTTTCTTTATTCAATGAAAAGTCTTATTAAAGATAGTGAGAAAGCTGGCAAAAGCATAATTTTGTTCAAAACATTTTGAAAAGAAGTTTTTTTTTTTTTATTATTTACATCCTGTTTCAATGGTCAGAGATGTAATAGGCAAACAACAATGCTGTTTTCATGCATTCACCCAAACTCACAATTAAGACCACTTTGTGTCAAAATAGATGGTGGACTTAAAAGGAGGATTTTACTGTATAGTGAAGAAGCTGACACTTGTTAAAGCTAGTAAAGATGACATATTAATAATTTCTTTTTTCTTTTTTTCAGTATAATAAAATATAAATAATAACATATAACCATCATGTTGATAGTGGACATAGTCATCCCTTGAACTGGAATTTTACCATAACCAATATAACAGCCATGTGTAAATATATAAATATATATATTTATTATTAAATACCCAAATATTGATTGACTTTGTTTTCTAATTCTATATAATCAATCACTGAACTGTTAATGATAACCTGATAATTAGCTGTTATCAATGCAATGTTTATGGAAGTGATTGATCAACACAAGTAAATAGATGGTTAAACCTTGCCAAGTGCTCGAAGGTTCCTCCACTAGTATTAAACGGAGTTTCAAAATGATCTTTTGTCAATGTTTGTGTGATTTAAATCTTCATCACAATTACAAATATAACAATATTATGGTAAAGTTCATAAACTATCATGCTAATGATCAGTTATCTAGCTAACCTTCTTGTGTTAGTTTGGCAATCTCTGGCACCTCAACATAGAAGTTCTTTCTAAATGCAGCATAGTACACCTTGCTGTGGTCAGTAGTCATCGGCTCCTATAACAAAGGTAGTAGGTTATACATCAGGATTATATGGACAGTAAAATGCACAACTCAAGGAAAGATGTTTAATTGGTCTTTAAAAAGCAGTGACAAAACAGAAATAAAGACATGGGATTAATGATTTATTGCCAGCAGAAGCATTTAGACAAGAGTGATCCTTTTTCTGAGTCTGATAGCAATGTGCTTTTTAAAGGATGTGTGCTGAAAAGTTGAAGATATAAAATGTGCTAAGTAGGTGAAGAGATAATAACTGTGTACTGAGTATTTTAAGAGATAATAACAGTGTGCTAAGTTGTTGAGGAGATAATAAATGTGTATTGAGTAGGTTAAAAGTTAATGTGTTCTGAGTTGGTTAAGAGATAATAATAGTTTGCTGAAGAAATAATGAATGTGTGCTGAGTAGGTTAAGAGACAATAAATGTATATTAAGTAGCTTAAGAGATGATAAATGTGCTTTGAGTAGGTTAAGAGTCAATAAATGTGTTCTGAGTAGGTTAAGCATCAGTTAATTGTAGTGGGTAGGTTAAGTGCCAATGAATGTGTAGTGACAGGTTAAGCGTCAATTAATGTGTAGTGAGAAGGTTAAGCGTCAATAAATGTGTTCTGAGTAGGTTAAGCATCAGTTAATTGTAGTGGTTAGGTTAAGTGTCAATTAATGTGTAGTGACAGGTTAAAAGTCAAGTAATGTGTAGTGAGTAGGTTAAGCGTCAATAAATGTGTAGTGAGTAGGTTAAGCATCAATAAATGTGTTCTGTGTAGGTTAAGCATCAGTTAATTGTAGTGGGTAGGTTAAGCGTCAATAAATGTGTAGTGACAGGTTAAGCGTCAATTAATGTGTAGTGAGTAGGTTAAGCGTCAATTAATGTGTAGTGAGTAGGTTAAGCATCAATTAATGTGTAGTGAGTAGGTTAAGCATCAATTAATGTGTAGTGAGTAGGTTAAGCATCAATTAATGTGTAGTGAGTAGGTTAAGCGTCAATTAATGTGTAGTGAGTAAGTTAAGCGTCAATTAATGTGTAGTGAGTAGGTTAAGCATCAATAAATGTGTAGTGAGTAGGTTAGCATTAACAAATGAATGGTTAGTTGATTAACAGGTAATGAATGTGTCTTGTTTAGCTGATAAATGTTTGCTTATAAGAAAAAAAAAGGGTTTGCTTATGTGTTCCCTGTAGATTAAAGGTAAATAAATGTGAGCTAGGTAGGTTAAGAATTAATAAAATAAAAAAAGTGTTAAATTAAGAGTTAAAAAATGTGCTTAGTAGGTTTAAAGTTAAAATTTGATTTTGATAGTTTACTTATGTTATGTCATATGGACTTATGTTTAAATGATTTAAAAGTGTATTAAGTATAATGGTGTGGTTATGTCCCCTTTTTAATCAACTGTAAGCAAGTTTTATTTGTTCAATTTCTAATAACAGCTATTTCAACTTGTTACTAACCTTTTTCTTCTTCATCATGTTGGCAAAAGTCGAATCAAGATCTTCTTCCTCTTCCTCAGATGAATACTGAAAACCAATGATACTTTGTTTTGTTGTTGAAATACATGCAAGCAACACAATTACTGTTATCATACAGATGTCTAGCTATTTCTGTGGATGGAGTCCCACCTCCCTTCCCCCAAATCTTTTGTATAAAACCAAAGAATGACTGCACTTCAACTGTCTTGTTTCTGTATGTGGGTTTAAGATATGTGTATATCAATTTATGTACGAGATCTGTGAGAACAAAAGTTTATAGTAAAGTAAAGTTATAATAACAAGTCATATACTGTTGGAACTTTAATGCCTTGTTAATCTACATGTATTTAAAATCTCATAGATGTGTGCAAGGCCATGTATATGATGCAGAAAAATTACGATATCTTATTTTCAGAAGTACCCATTTTTAAAAAATTTACCCACGTTGCTAAGGGATTGGGGTTTGGCAGTATTTTTGCAGATACTGTGCAGCAACATTTCTATCATTAAAGCTAAGGCCCACTTATGAGGTGCCAAGGGACCGAACCTGGTCGGTCCATTATACTGACACCGATGAGTCAGGCGTAATGCTATCCCCTTAGCCTGAGCGTTAGGAGGGAAGCCACTACTACCAATTTTAAAGTCTTTGGTTGAACCCGGCCGAGGTTTGAACCAGCGACCTCCCGATCCACAAGACGACGCTCTATCACTATTGCGGCCAGTCCCACATTGCTAAACTCTCAGACAATTTGCAGGATGAGTATTTGAGACATGGTTTGCATACTGCTGGAATATTCCAAGCAGGCCAAAATTTGATCTCCATATCTCATTTATTTGAAAAAAATACAAGTAATACAAGAACACATTAAACCAACCCGCCCTTGTAGCCAAACCCTCCCAGCTAGTCATACCTCCATGAGATCAACGTTGTTCAACATGAGTTCCCCCTTCGTCACGGTGGGGTCTGTTTTCTTTTTGGCAACAGCTGTTATCACAGTCACCTTGCTCTGAGTTGCACCACCACCCTGAGGGAGAGAAGATATTTCAGAATAAGATCAAAAGTCACATGTTTACTCCAGGAGGAAAGAAAACACAAGAAGTTAAACAAAATCTATGATTGCAAAAAACAACACATGAAAAGACTAGATATAGATATATAACAATAAAAAAAGAGTGATTTGAGATATTTTTCTGGCTTAACTGGTTGTGTGCTTCTTCTTTTAAGAGTATGGAGAAAAAAAATCTATATGAAAAAGTAACCTTGACAAAAAAGAAATATGTTAAATTATCCTATAGTAAAACCCTAAAAATCAGTCGAAAATATGTTTGTATCAAAGCAATACAAAAAAACTTTGAAATCTGTTTACAAACTTAACGACCTACATACACAGGTAAAAGTATAGAATACTCATAACTCTGCATCAAATAGTATAAATCCAAGCTGGCCGGATCTACACTTTCCTAAACCTTATCAGTTAATGTCTAGCAGCTAAAAGTGAACAAATTAGAAAACAGAAGTGTTATTTTTTATATATTTGTAAATAATAAAACAAATACAATGTATCAATAACTAATGGCCATTAATGACCTTATACTTACATTGGTGTCTGGGGCTAGGGTAGTTTTATTGATTGGAGCTTTCTTCACTTCATCTGTAATAGCCTGTTTATACAAAGCATATAACAGTATGTTAAAGTGGGCTGGCCACTGCCAAATTTGCAGATTTAAATTTTTGTTGAAAAAAGCATAACTTTGTTGAACCACAAATACTGGTAAAAAATATAATATCGGATCACCAGATTATATGTGAACATGCTTTCATTGAAAAGAGTGTGTTAAGATTGGGAGAGTCAAAAGCATCATGATGTTTTACAAATTAATTTTTGGACATTTTCTAGCTGAACAATCTAGTGCATCTGCCAACTATGCATGTTATAAAATTAACGTCATGTGTATATGTCAGTCTTTAATAAAATACTGGTTGCTTTGATAGTGAGACAATCATTGAAATACATATAACCTGCAGATCATGGTATCATGTAACTATGTTAACATGTGGTCAAGTCTCCATAGAAAAAAAAGCATACAAAAAAGCAACAATGAACAATAAATTTTTGCAGTTATGACAATGTTTTCCATTACCAAAAGCAAATACTGTTATTCATTACTTGCTTTTCAAGTTCTAAAAGCTTATAAATGGCCGCAAGCTACATACTAACCATTAATAATTTAATATTACATGTCAAATAAACTTTTATACTAAATATGGTACAAGTACACGACGTTTCAGCTTCAGCAACTAGTTCACCGAAGGCATGGCTGTTCAACTTTAATGACTGCAGTATGTATATACACAGAATAATAATGTTCCAAAAATCTTATACCAAATTTCACAAGTACATATACGACAGACGGGGATTTTGATCAATGATTAGGACATTTAAAACTAATTTTGATTTGATTTTGCTTAAAGAACTATACACCAAAACTAAGCAAGTTATACAGGTATACAAGGTGAATTACATATGCAGCAGGCTAGGTGTTGAATGTTAAACCTGCTAAACTTGTGAATTTTATTATTATATATATATATATATATATTTATTATATATATATATATATATATATATATATATATATATATATATATATATATATATATTTATTATATATATATTACTTCATTATTTATAAAAAAAATTCTATTATTATTCATAAGTCAACTTTTGGTGACAATTTTGTGACATCTTTTCATCAACTTATGGACGAGTAAATAGGGTGCCTAAAATATTTAACTAGTTAGATGAAATCTTATGAAACAAGGCTCTTCCAAGTTCATATCATTAAATATTTAATATTTAGTTAAATATTTGCAGTATTCAATAAACACACACTGGATTTTATTTATCACATATGAATAAACCACCTTTTTTGTAAAATCTGCCTTTGAATTAACATTTCCAGGATTGGACTTTCAGTGCTGGAAGCAATTTAATAATGGGAAGTGGTGTCGCATTAACAACTTTTGCAACTCAATAACTTACTAGTGTGTTATCAACAATAACCAATGGGTGTTAGTTATTGAACACACGTCAAGTTATTTGATAAATTGTTTTCTATCTACAGTCTTGGTTACTGGATCTCTACCTGCATGTATGCATCTAGTGGGTCAACATCATCATCATCCCCGTCATTCTCTGATGCATCCACATCCTCCTCTACAGCATCATCTTCATCTTCATCCTCCAAACTCCACACCTTAGATGGAATGGCCAAGTTGATGGGAACCAACTCCTTAGTCTTGTTTCTCTCAGCTCTCCAATTCTCAATCCTTTCTCTTCTTTTTTGCATCTCCATCTCTAGTCTTTTCTGCTCTTCTTCCTGAGTTGTAAACATTATAATATATTTTTATTTATCTAAAGTCATTTTTATTAAATGTTTTTGTGACAATAAATAATCTCACTCTCTCTCTGTTTCTGTCTCCCTCTTCACACTCTCTATTCACCATAAGATTTCTGTGGATGGAGTCAGATTTACTGAACAAAGACCCCAAGACAATTGCCTTACTGGGCAAACTAACTTTAAACAAAGTAGCTGTTATAATTCCTTGACTGAAATGATTCTTTGCTGAACACATCCTAAACCCATCCCAGTGAAGGATAATAAATAATAACACATCCTAAACCCATCCCAGTGAAGGATAATAAATAATAACACATCCTAAACCCATCCCAGTGAAGGATAATAAATAATAACACATCCTAAACCCATCCCAGTGAAGGATAATAAATAATAACACATCCTAAACCCATCCCAGTGAAGGATACTAAATAATAACACATCCTAAACCCATCCCAGTGAAGGATAATAAATAATAACACATCCTAAACCCATCCCAGTGAAGGATAATAAATAAATAACACATCCTAAACCCATCCCAGTGAGGATAATAATAATAACACATCCTAAATCCCATCCCAGTGAAGGATAATAAATAATAACACATCCTAAATCCCATCCCGTGAAGGATAATAAATAATAACACATCCTAACCCATCCCAGTTGAAGGATAATAAAGAATAACACATCTAAACCCATCCCAGTGGAAGGATAATAAATAATAACCACATCCTACACCCATCCCAGTGAAGGATATAAATATAACACATCCTCAACCCATCCCAGTGAAGGATAATACAATAATAACACATCCTAAATCCCATCCCAGTGAAGGATAATAAAATAATAACACATCCTAAACCCATCCCAGTGAGGATAATAAATAATAACACATCCTAAAGCCCCTCCCAGTGAAGGATAATAAATAAGAACACATCCTAAACCCATCCCAGTGAAGGATAATAAATAATAACACATCCTAAACCCATCCCAGTGAAGGATAATAAATAATAACACATCCTAAACCCATCCCAGTGAAGGATAATAAATAATAACACATCCTAAACCCATCCCAGTGAAGGATAATAAATAATAACACATCCTAAACCCATCCCAGTGAAGGATAATAAATAATAACACATCCTAAACCCATCCCAGTGAAGGATAATAAATAATAACACATCCTAAACCCATCCCAGTGAAGGATAATAAATAATAACACATCCTAAACCCATCCCAGTGAAGGATAATAAATAATAACACATCCTAAACCCATCCCAGTGAAGGATAATAAATAATAACACATCCTAAACCCATCCCAGTGAAGGATAATAAATAATAACACATCCTAAACCCATCCCAGTGAAGGATAATAAATAATAACACATCCTAAACCCATCCCAGTGAAGGATAATAAATAATAACACATCCTAAACCCATCCCAGTGAAGGATAATAAATAATAACACATCCTAAACCCATCCCAGTGAAGGATAATAAATAATAACACATCCTAAACCCATCCCAGTGAAGGATAATAAATAATAACACATCCTAAACCCATCCCAGTGAAGGATAATAAATAATAACACATCCTAAACCCATCCCAGTGAAGGATAATAAATAATAACACATCCTAAACCCATCCCAGTGAAGGATAATAAATAATAACACATCCTAAACCCATCCCAGTGAAGGATAATAAATAATAACACATCCTAAACCCATCCCAGTGAAGGATAATAAATAATAACACATCCTAAACCCATCCCAGTGAAGGATAATAAATAATAACACATCCTAAACCCATCCCAGTGAAGGATAATAAATAATAACACATCCTAAACCCATCCCAGTGAAGGATAATAAATAATAACACATCCTAAACCCATCCAGTGAAGGATAATAAATAATAACACATCCTAAACCCATCCCAGTGAAGGATAATAAATAATAAACACATCCTAAACCCATCCCAGTGAAGGATAATAAATAATAACACATCCTAAACCCATCCCAGTGAAGGATAATAAATAATAACACATCCTAAACCCATCCCAGTGAAGGATAATAAATAATAACACATCCTAAACCCATCCCAGTGAAGGATAATAAATAATAACACATCCTAAACCCATCCCAGTGAAGGATAATAAATAATAACACATCCTAAACCCATCCCAGTGAAGGATAATAAATAATAACACATCCTAAACCCATCCCAGTGAAGGATAATAAATAATAACACATCCTAAACCCATCCCAGTGAAGGATAATAAATAATAACACATCCTAAACCCATCCCAGTGAAGGATAATAAATAATAACACATCCTAAACCCATCCCAGTGAAGGATAATAAATAATAACACATCCTAAACCCATCCCAGTGAAGGATAATAAATAATAACACATCCTAAACCCATCCCAGTGAAGGATAATAAATAATAACACATCCTAAACCCATCCCAGTGAAGGATAATAAATAATAACACATCCTAAACCCATCCCAGTGAAGGATAATAAATAATAACACATCCTAAACCCATCCCAGTGAAGGATAATAAATAATAACACATCCTAAACCCATCCCAGTGAAGGATAATAAATAATAACACATCCTAAACCCATCCCAGTGAAGGATAATAAATAATAACACATCCTAAACCCATCCCAGTGAAGGATAATAAATAATAACACATCCTAAACCCATCCCAGTGAAGGATAATAAATAATAACACATCCTAAACCCATCCCAGTGAAGGATAATAAATAATAACACATCCTAAACCCATCCCAGTGAAGGATAATAAATAATAACACATCCTAAACCCATCCCAGTGAAGGATAATAAATAATAACACATCCTAAACCCATCCCAGTGAAGGATAATAAATAATAACACATCCTAAACCCATCCCAGTGAAGGATAATAAATAATAACACATCCTAAACCCATCCCAGTGAAGGATAATAAATAATAACACATCCTAAACCCATCCCAGTGAAGGATAATAAATAATAACACATCCTAAACCCATCCCAGTGAAGGATAATAAATAATAACACATCCTAAACCCATCCCAGTGAAGGATAATAAATAATAACACATCCTAACCCCATCACAGTGAAGGATAATAAATAATAACACATCCTAAACCCATCCCAGTGAAGGATAATAAATAATAACACATCCTAAACCCATCCCAGTGAAGGATAATAAATAATAACACATCCTAAACCCATCCCAGTGAAGGATAATAAATAATAACACATCCTAAACCCATCCCAGTGAAGGATAATAAATAATAACACATCCTAAACCTATCCCAGTGAAGGATAATAAATAATAACACATCCTAACCCAATTTCAGTGAAGGATAATAAATAATAACACATCCTAAACCCATCCCAGTGAAGGATAATAAATAATAACACATCCTAAACCCATCCCAGTGAAGGATAATAAATAATAACACATCCTAAACCCATCCCAGTGAAGGATAATAAATAATAACACATCCTAAACCCATCCCAGTGAAGGATAATAAATAATAACACATCCTAACCCCATCCCAGTGAAGGATAATAAATAATAACACATCCTAAACCCATCCCAGTGAAGGATAATAAATAGTAACACATCCTAAACCCATCCCAGTGAAGGATAATAAATAATAACACATCCTAAACCCATCCCAGTGAAGGATAATAAATAATTACAAACAGAAACCAATTGACAGAAATTTTTTTTGCATCATATTTAGTCAAGTATAAAAAACACCCAAATGTTTGTCTGTCTGATTTTTACCTTCAAAGCTTTAAAATGCCTTGCAACTGAAGATTAATAAAAGAAAAAGTCAAATCCAGCTTTCTATGTGTGGCCTTCTATGAGTCTAGAATTGCATTTTAAAGGTCAATGTACAATTTATATTTTATACGAGATGTTTTTTTTCAAAACAGGACTTTCATTACCTTATCTAGTGGTTCGTCTTTGACCCTCAAGGCTCCTTCACCATAATGACTAGGTGACTTACTTTTGGATCTATCCTTGGATTTCGACCTGGACCTTTTTCTAAAAGAAAAAGCAAGAGATCTAAATAAAAGTAGAAAATTAAATTTACTTATGTTCAAATATCAAATAAAAGGTAATTACCAACATTATTTAGCATATAAAAATGTGTTTTCATACAAACAGCATAATTCCACAGTATCATGATTATATGAATCTATGAAAATAATAATTTAGCTATTTATATATATAATAAGTATTTCATTAACACACCTTTTGTCCCTTTCTCTGGATCTTGACCTGTCATTGGATCGTCTTCTCTCTTCTCTCCTTCGCCTATCTCTGTCTTTTGATCTTGACCTTTTCCGTTCTTTTGATCTAGAACGCTTTCTTTCTCGTGACCGAGACCTTTTCCTATCCTTTCTGTCCCTAGACCTCGATCGTCTTTCTCTGGATCTTGATCTTTTTCTGTCCCGAGATCGTGATCTTTTAGAGCGTTTTGATCTGTCTCTGGATTTCGATCTACTTCTAGATCGACTTTTAGATCGTCTTCTATAGGATCTGTCATTAAATAAATATGAAAATTATTAATAATCATGTCAATGTCTTTCATTCCTTGTTGATTTGTGCCCTTTCGAAGTTGTGCATACAAACAATTCAAAACCATTCTGGAAATATGTAAAATCAAGAAGACAACATTGGAGTTTCACCCCTAAAAAGGGGCAACTGTTTAGCAGCAGAAAAGACAAAGCAGAAAACCTCATATTATGCAATTTAAATCAATATTCACCATGCAATTTAAAACAATATTCACCAAAGAAACCAACTCATCAGACCTACCCAATCTTCAAAGACAAACAGCTAGATGCCTGACATAAAAGTGACAACCTAGGGTGTAAAAAAACTTCTAACAGATCTCAACCCAGGGAAGGCATCAGGAATGGAATTGGTGGCAAGCAGCAAGATTCATCATAGGGATTACAAATCTAGTGATGAAGGATGCATCACTCGAATGCTTAAAACTTGAAACTCTGGAATCTAGAAATACAGAAGTAGATTGTTGTTTTTGTTTAATGTGGTTGAGGGGTTGATCCCAGACATAGAACCTGATGCTTTTCCAACAAAATCTCACAAAAAACATGACATCAATGCTAAAAAAAATGATTTTTTTTAAGCAACTACCTTGAAGGCAATTCAGTCAAAAATAATAAAAATTCAGTTTACTGACTTTTGCAAAAAACACAAGAATTGGGAAACTCATTCTTTGTAAAAATTGGCTTAGAATGGAACCAAGTAAACAATTTAGTTATGTGCATACCAACAGTGGAGAGCTTTTGTGCTTCTCTCCACAAGAGACAGTAGCACATTCTCCCCCGCTGTTTTCAAGGCAAGTATCTTCTTCTGTATAAGATACATTTACTATTTTTATTAATTTATGTTGGCCATTGCAGCATTTTATTGCCAATATTTGGGTGTACTTTGTATTTAAGGGTCGGATCGTATTAGGGTGCCAGCCAGTGTATTATATATAACTAATAAGCTGACTGTTTTTTATGTTGTGTTGACAAGGGTACCGTTCTCTTCGGTAAATGACCACTTCGGTAAATTGATCTTATACGGTAAATTGATCTTATATGGGGATTAGTCCGGCCGTTTCGGTAAATAGGTAAACATATAGTATAATACTTGATTGAGAGGGAAAATTGGGTATGTCCACGTGTGAAAAGATTTTCACACCTCAGCCCGAGACAGATCATTTAATCATTTATTATTGAAAATGTGGAATAGGTACGCTTTGCTAGATTTGATTTATAAAATAATAGTTTGTTAATGCAACATAGATATGCGCCTACTGTAGATGGAAACAAAACAATCTTTTCAATATTATGAAAGTAAACCATTGATGGACACGATCCCCTCTTCGCTTGACAAACTGTGATAAAATTTAGTTTAACAAATGCGGGAAATAACAATATTAAAAATAAATATACCATTTGTTCATATTTTCAGGGGGTCTATCACATAAATTTAACTGTGTTGACCTAAATTCTTATTCTATTTATCGTTTCTTAATAGTTATCATCACAAGAAACCATGCTGAAAAATGTACAATAGAAAAAAACATGAAAAAAAAAAACGTTTCATGCATTGCTTATCTTACTTTTCTGAGTAGACACCGGTCTTCTAAATCGAACAGACGCTTTCTCATAAATTCAGGACTTTTGATCGATGGCAGGTGCTGCCATTGAAAATTATGTGACTTATTTTTCCATACATCAATCAATTAGCTACGACTATTTATAACATCAGGTGTTAATCAGGTCATGGATTTAGCACTATTGTCTGGATCAAAAGAACATTTTCAACTTAATAATTTTTTTTTTAAAGATAATCAAGATTATTTATAATAAATTTGAACATTTGGACACTATTTACCTGCTTAGACTGCATGTTTTTGGTCGAATAAGTAGTATTAGAGTTCTTTTCAAAGTTGAGTAGTATTTCAGACAATCTCACAGATCGCACAAGCACGCATTCTGTATATTTTATGACGTCACGAACTTAAGAAAAAAACCCGAAAATATGAGAAAGCATTATATACACCACCTAATTTTAAGCATTACCGATAAGACTGATCATAATACATACATAAATGAATGATAAAATTATTTGTTTCAGGCTGAAGGTGTGAAAATCTTTTTCACACATGGAAATATCCATTTCTCCATCTCAATCAAGTATTACACTATATGTTTACCTATTTACCGAAAACCTATTTTCAATTATAATTCATTTTTTTAACCTGATAGTTTTTATATTTTCCTATATTTTACTTACACAGTTTAGTTTTAACATGATTATATTCTATTCACCTTTAACTCAGACAGTGTGATATTTCCTTGGTCCCAAAGAGGGAGACTTAGGCTCCCAGAGAGGGACGTTGGGGTGCCAGGGAGGGAGATTTCCGTGAATGCCCGTTAAATTGACTGTCTGGCTTATTTCTATTTGTAAAACAGTATTTTTTGTCTTTTTTATTAATAATAATAGTAATTTCAGTGATAAAAATGTTCTTTACAATATTTTAAAATGAATTTTGGAATATATCTAGCATATTTTAGTTCACTATCTAGACATAAATTGCATGCTTTGGTTTTAAGCATGTGGCCTTCAAAAACAACAGCCAAACATAAGTGTAAACAAGTCAAGTGTCAACAGCACTTACTAATGAATTGAAAAAAAGGTTTACAAAGAAATAATGAGTATGCAAGCATAAAAACAGTTTATTTAATTTGTAAGTTAGTGACAAAAGAGTTTTGATAATTATAAAATATTAGTGGTAAACACATTTATATCATTACTGTTTAAACTAAGTTAAATGAATTTAGAATACATGAAGACATTATACTAATCAAGAATAAATAGCAAACAAGTGTTTTTCTATGACAAAGTAATAAATAGAGAATAGTCCAGATTGTTTTTACATATATAAACCACATACATATGTAAAAAAAAAGTTAAAATTATTTTAAAATAAGAATACATCTTTTGACTATGTATGATGTAAACTGGTTTGAACTACCAGTAGTTGAAATGGAACATGTTTTAAAAGTGTCTTAGGCTGGCATTTTATTTACTGTTCATGCACAAAATGAAATGGTATCAACTGTCATGAAAACCATTTACTTTTTATGATAAATATATATTTGCAGGAAGAAGACAAATTTTCTTTCAAATAGAAACAACACTATTGTAAAATAAAGAAATGTTTACTCCTCTTAAAAAGCTTTAGTCAAAGTAAGCTTTAGATAATGTTGGGAAATGTTCACCATTCCTTAGATTTGATTCTGTTCCAATGTTACTGTGACCCTTGCAGATTTGCCTCCTAATTCCCACCCCCGGCATATTTCAGGGCTAGAAGCTTGCCTACATATCTTATACAATGTATTGTTTTGTGAGTGCTGATAATGTCCTAAGTAATATGCAGTTAGCAAAAGGCCTTACAAAGTATCAAATTAATATCATTGATTGTTTTAGTAGCACAATCCACAAATATACATGTTGCAAGCTCTGTGTATTCCGCAGTGTTATTATTTCACACATTTATATCTTTCACGCAAACTTGTTTTTTTGTTAGTTTCATATGCACATTATTACTTTAACATCATGTTTATTTCCAACCATTACACCCAACAAGTTCTTAGTATAGGTTTAGAATCTAAATTGGTGATTCTTCTAGTCGGCCCATTTTTTATTTGGGTCTGCTCATTTTGTTAAAGGACTTATCACTTATTTACTTTTACATTTGGCTTGCATGTGAATACCTTTGTCTTGTGCGTTTTCATATTTTATAATATGTTGCAATGCTCATTGGACTTTGTCATATATTCTTATTCATGGAAAAGAAACCATGATCGCTCACTTCGTTTGCTCCCTTTTGTTTTTAATTCCAGGATGAGTCGCCCATTTAGACACTAACCTTAATATAGTAAAACTATACACAATCGTCTCGGTTTAAGAAAAAGAAAATCAATACTAGAGTAAGTTTTATGAGTACACACAAACGCATCAGTTTCAACATATATGGTAGTCTGCTGACAAAATGGCGCTATGACGTCACACATATAATAAGAACTAGTTTGTTTTTTGTTTGTTTGTAAGGCACCTAGGCAGGTCAGTTGTTAAACATTTTTGAATTATTCTGTCATGTAAATTGCCAGCATTCAAGTGCATGCATGTCCATTTTCTACTTATTTACATGTTTTACGTCACGTATTTAGAGTACCGAAGTAAACGGAAATCGGAGTACTTTTTTGCAGTCAGGAGATTTGTCAATCGCAAAAATAATGCTGGAAATTATAACCTTGAAAAGTGAAGATGTTCAGTCTAATTATTTGGAGCCTGCGTTTGGGTAATTACAAATTAATTCTCATATCACCCTTTAACGGGTTATTGAACATTTAAAATTTCGAAGCTCGGTCCTTTGCCTTTGTCTGCACGTGCGTTAAACATTGCTTCCATTAGTTGTGTAAGAAAATAGAACATGTGACACTGATTGGGCATTATCTCCGCCGTTCACTAAATTGGTGTGGTTATATTGTCGATTACAGTTTGTGGTGGTTGCCTTTTAACACCAGGTTGCGGGGCACGAAATTATCAGTCGCGACCAATGAACACTTGGTAGGCTCAATGATTGGCAGTGATCTGTTTCGATTAGCTGCACACATACACATGCTGGTCGCTTGAAGAAGAATATATTGCGTAATCAAACGATCAGCTGCTAGCTACTCTCTGGGGCAGTATTTAGGAGGAATGAGATTAAGTCTGTCGGGAACATCAAAAGAGGGAGAATTGATGTGCTCAGCAGTGAGGCGTGAGACAGACCCCTGATATGGGGAGTCTCCCGGCAAAAATGTCTGTTAATTTTGTATATGCCGTATTACTTGTCAAGTGTCGTTGTGCCATATACCCAAATAAAGAGATAAAATATTTACCGAAACGACCGGACTGATCCCCATATAAGATCAATTTACCGAAATGGTCCTTTACCGAAGTGAGTTAGTGACCGTAAACCATTCACGACATACCAGAATATCTATTATAAGAACATATGATCCTGCTAGGATTTTGAGCCAAATTTTATATGAAATATGTCTAATAAAAAACACTACCTTCCCTCCCTTGCCATTGTCAGTGCCGTAGATAAAGTTGTATTATTTGTCAAAACATTTGCCAAACGTTTTTATCGCCGGAAGTCCATGCGTATTTACGTTTTTTGGTAGATGTCGTAAACAGAAATAATCCGAAATATTGTTAATTTTCAAATATATCAACTAGACAGAACTAATTTATGTCTTTATAGTGTGTACAGCCTTTATCACTCTTTATCTAGATCTAACGTTCACTTCAGTTATTGATTGTTGATCAAGCGCTTACGACAACACGACTTCAACCGGAAGCACGTGTGGAACATTGTTTTGGTAAATAAAACAAATGTTACATTAAATACTTTGATATCATTTATGTTTCATTTAAAATCATGCGAAAACAAATTCAATTCATACGAAAACAATTAAGGGTTTTAATAAATAATGCTTGTTTTTCATGCCATTTCTGTGATTAACGGTGGTCACGAAATCTGTTTACATTTAACAAGGGAGATTGTGTTTCGTATGTATTGCATTTTGTAATGTTATGTTACAGATTTTATAATGTGACATGTGTTTGGTTTCTTACCATACTGAACATCATTTGCCATGGTTGGCATGGCACACGTTTGAGCTTTAAGTTTGGAAGATATTGATTATCTGAATGTTAAATCTATGCAAACCAAATAATTCATTATCTGAGACCAAACACACTTTAAAGGTCCCAAGTCCAGGTGTAGTTGGGTGATCGAGGTGAATACATAAGTGGGCTGGTTAGCTAAATTGGTAGAACATTCTCCCGAATGTTAGCGAATGGTCCGGGTTTGAATCTAGGACTGGTGGCAGCATACTTTTCTCCCTAGGCTTTGTTACATGAGGAACTGGCTTTATCATTTGAATGGCATGCTCTCAAATTAGTCCAGTAATCTGCAAATTGTAAGGAATTTAAGGCATTATATGCTTTTTAATTCAATATTGTTTTAGTATGAATTTTCCACCACTGTATTGAACAGGGCTATTAGCATACCCGTCAATAGTTTTCCATTTTGTTATGGCAAAATGAAGAGAAATCATCTAAGTTCATTCGTTGTAAATATCATACTTGTCATTTTTTTCAAAAATCGGACTTTTCAGCAAGTTTTATTAAAGTGTCAATATTTTACTGATACATCTATTTCTGCATGTTCGGTTTTTATGGCTGTACATATCTTGCTTGGACAAATGCCAATTATGTGACTTGTAAGCTTATCATTTGATTTGTTAAAATCAGTTTCCTGTGCATCCTGACATTGTTTGGCTAGAGATTTTAAAAATTAAATAGATAAGAGACTATGACAGAACAGTGAGAAGGAACAGGAAACTTATAAAGAAAATTTGGCAAGAAATCAAAACTTTCGTCTTGCAACAAAGATGCCAGACAAGATAATTGAGAAAATATTGAGCTGAAGTTTAGACTTTACATTTAACCAAAAGATGAAAACATGTATTATATTATAAAATATTTGATAAATACATGCACAGCATCTTACTCTTAGTAAAGAATGTTGTTGTTTTGTATATGTGTGTTCTTTTCTCCAAAATATTGTGATAATAATGGATGAAATGTTTACTGATAAATTTCTATGCTACTTCAAATATTATGGAAAAAGACAATCTTTGCAATAAAAGTTGATAAAAGACACTGAAAATTTTGTTTTATCGTATTCATAAAAAGTTCACAAAGCTTCTTTAAAACCAATTAAAGAATTCAGAAAAACTAGTTTGGTTGTGCTCTTGTTGCTTACTTGCAGGAGGCGTTTGAAAATATTAGTCAATATTCTGCAGGGAATTATTTTAAAAGGAGCTCATTGTTCATATAATCTCTACACAGTTTCATTTTACTTTATTAGCTCATTTTAAAGAAAAAAGGTGGTGCTGTACTCATTACCCTCTCGTTTGTGTTGGTAACTATTTTGTTAAAATGGAAGACAAAAATTTGTATCATTATTATTAAGAAACTTTGTTCTTGACATTTTTTTTTGTAATGCTACTTTGACAAATAGTCAATTATAATTAATAATAATTTGACAAGGGTAATATGTAATATGCTGAGACTTATTCCCAGACCCTGTACGGACAAAACCTAACTAAAATTAGAAAATTAAATCTTAATATTTTAAAATAAAGCAGTGATAATTTGTGCCTTTTTATTTCAGATTGATGTAAAATGAGTTTCAGAGGTGGAGGTCGAGGTGGGGGTGGTAGAGGCGGTGGTGGTTACCAGGGAGGCGGTGGTCGTGGTGGTGGAGGGGGTTTCCGTGGTGGTGGGGGAGGATTCAGAGGTAAACAAATTATTTGAAATCTCTTTCTTATATGGAATGGTATAAAGTATGTTATGCTTTTTTTGCTGATGTTTGCTTTAATGCAGGAGGTATTTTCAAACAAATAGAATCCATTTGTATGTAAGTTTTTTTAAGTACACATCATTCATGTTAAATACAATTATCTGAAACTGTTTTGTTTTGTTAATGAATCAAAGAATGTTGATGCTATGTTGATACTTCTTTACTGAATTATTAAAGAAACCCTTTAGAGTACCAATACTTTTAATAAACAAAAAATACTACAAAACAAACAACTTAAAGACATGGCATTATGAGTAGCAGTTTTAAGTTTATGATTGTTTTGCATATGTAAGCTTTACCTGCATGTCTATCTCATTTTTATATCCTGCAGGTGGTCGAGGAGGAGGTGGTGGTAGAGGAGGATTTGGCAACAAAAGTTTTGATCAGGGACCTCCAGACCAAGTTGTAGGTAGGTGATGTTGGATAAGTTGGGTATTACTTATGGTTTAACACTGGTTTTATTTTCAGAAAGAACAAATGAGTGATCAGTGCAATCAATTGAAGGCATGTGGCTCATTTTCCAAAATGGTACTGATTTGATGATGTTCTATTTTGGTTAGTGACGTATGATTCATAACTAAATGAACAAAATGTTTTAAGCCATTTTCTTAGTGATAAACTGTTAGGCATTGTTTTGTTTTTCACTTGTATTTTCAGAACTTGGCAGTTATGAACATCCATGTGAAGATGACCTGGTGTGTAAATGTACCAATGAAAAAGTCCCTTACTTCAATGCCCCAGTCTTCCTAGAGAATAAACAACAAATTGGAAAAGTGGATGAAATATTTGGACCAATAAAAGACTTTGTATCCTTTTATCATATCTTACTCTAGCTTGTGATGTCAATTCACTTTTCTTCAAAGTATAGTCATTATAGGTTTGAATGTGAAACTCTTTCCCTATGAAGCAAATTGATAAGGCAAATAGTGAAAGATTTGCTATACAAATAACTAGAAGCCAAAGACACAGTTATGTAAATTCAGTCTTGTCATGAGATTAATTCATACTGAAAGTCATGATACACTGTCGACTAACTGGCCAATATGGCCCTTTTCATGCTGGCTATCTTGTTATGAAAAGTTTTCAAGACCCTAAAATACTGAGAAATGCTCTTAATTAAACCTTCAATTTGAAGACAGTTGATAATAGGCTTCTTCTCGATTATAAAACTAATTTCTTTTTCTATTGTATATTCAGTAGTATTTGACAAAACATATACTTGTCAAAGCAAGTTTGTATGCATCTCTAATAGAAAGAAAATGTATTTCCTTCTTGCTGATAGGTGAAACTGTTAGGATATAGAGGTGCTTTTGTTGTTCTGTGCCATACTATCGAGCATAAAACGACAGGTCTTAAAAAACAAGCTTCAAAGACCTTGAGGTTTCCTAAAATATTATGAACTATAAATTTCATGAGCAAAGTCATGAACCCTACCTTTGTAAGAGATGTCCCTCACTATTTAAACTGGATTTAAAGTCACAATATACCATTGACAGTGTATGATAAAGCAATTGTAATATTAAGCCTGAAACTCCATCTTCCTTGACCAGTTCATAGTATTTCTCTATAAAACTGTCAGAAAATGTCAAAGCCGGCTCATTTAATAAAAATCAAAAGGTAAGTACATGTCTTATGCTCCACTTTGGGTATTTTTATCCTTCTTAAAATGACAAACTTGTGTTTCGTAAAAAAACATACAACCTTTTCACTATTTGTATCTTTACACACCAGATATTGTGATCTTCCTTGAAGAAAATTTAGTGTTGTGCACAATTACAGGTTAAAAGCCATGTTTAAACTTTCATTTTGTCTTCATTGCCTGTGAATGAAACTATTCAATATGTTGTTCATGTTTTCATTCTTTTGTTGTGGATAAAAAATTCAAAATATGTATGTGAAAACTGCACTATTTTTTTTTGCATTGCACCAATTTAATGCCTTGAACCTGTTTTTGTTTTCTTTCAGTTTTTCATTGACCCATACAAACTGTTGCCATTACAAAGATTCTTGGAGAAGCCTAAGGGACGTGGAGGTGGTCGAGGAGGTAGAGGAGGGGGTGATAGAGGTGAGTGTTGTGTTATGGGTTTAACATTACAGCGGTCTTCAATTGGGCTGTTCTCACTGTAAAAGCAGACAGAACACTTGACATATATCACACCCAGTAAAACTATCCTAAACCTAGTAATGGTATGACCTTTACTGGCTTAGCTCAATTTTAAAATTTATGAACATCCAGGACTAGTTTATGTCCTTTCTTGAGGCAAGCTTTTCATACTATTTCTTCATATTAAGGAGGATGACAGTGTTGTAAGAGTTACCTTTCCTAAGCATTTGGTAACTGTTGTTATTTACCGTTATCTTTCTTATACATGTATATGGCCACCATTTTTGTTCACAGTTATCTTTTACATTAGGTATTTCAACATGTGTATCAATCTTTTTGTTTTATATCAACAAACTGTTTAATGAATTAATTTGTATAGGAAACAATTGCACAGCATTAAGAAAAAAATTGAATAACATTACCAGATTGTTTATTCAGACATCTTTGATGGGTTACATCAGTTTGTTTCAGTCATTGCATTACAATTGTTTAATAATTATTTGCTGTAGGTAAAACAATTTGCTTGGTCTAATAAAATGCTTGAACCATTTAGCTGTTATAAGAGTACTGCTTTGGTTTTTCTCAATTGTCTTTTTTTTATTTTTATTATTCTTTTAAAGATTGTTTTTTTGCTCAAACCATTTTCCAAAACCTGTCGACACTCCACATAGTAAAACTCACAGTTTTTGAAAAAATTGTATTCTTTCTCCAAGGTAACATGGCTTAATGCTTAATAATATACCAAGACTATGTTAAAAGTAATTTGAATTTTATTATCTGCAGGTGGGCGTGGTGGTGGTCGAGGCTTTGGAGGTCGTGGTGGTGGCGGTCGCGGTGGAGGAAGAGGCTTTGGGGGAGGTAGAGGAGGAGGTCGTGGGTTTGGTGGAGGCGGTGGGCGTGGTGGCGGTGGGCGTGGTGGTGGTTTCCGAGGAGGGCGTGGTTTCAACAAGTCATGAGAATGTGTATGAATATGCGAGGACAGAACTTTGAACTGAGATATTGTTAGGTGGTGATTTTCATATGGCTGCCTTGGTGAAAGATAACTTGAGATGATTTTTTTTTTTTAATGAGGGACATGTAAAAACTTTTAAAAGTTTTTAACTTTTTTATGTCTAGATACAAAAAAATGACAACCATTATAATTGCAAAATTCAGGACCCTGTTAAATATATGTTTCCTGGATATGGTTCAAACAACACTTGCAACCCTATGGGGCAAAATTGTTCATTAAAAAAAAACAGCCCTGCACCCCCACCCTTGGGGATTATCAAATATGCTTCATTGAAAGCAAACACCTGATACGTCTTCTTCCATGAAGAAATAATCAGCATTTGCAGTTTTAATCTCAGCTGTATGAAAATACATGTTCTATCCTGCTGGGGGCCATTTTCATCAAAAGCCATAGGACCTTATAGTAATGTTGAGATATTTGAGGGATGCTTAATGTTAATAACTTAATAATACTTTATTGACTTTGAGGCAAACTTAAATCCAAGGACTCTTATTGAAATTCCCTTGACATTTTTGAAAAATCTAGGACTTTTGAAGACATGTGACAATATGTGTATATATTTATGAGAGACATCAGAACTAAGCATACTTGGTATGAAAACAACCAGATTGTTATTTTTTATTTTTATGTAAACTTAATGATGTGAAAAATTACTTCTAGGGTGACATCAAAAACCCTATCAACCAATGTTGGTTGAATAAATGTATCTCTGATGTGAAAGTCTACATGTGTTCATACTGCATTGTATATGTAAGTATCATTATGTCCATTAGAACATTTGTCCAATGTTTTGTTTTGGATGTATTTTATCGAGAATTAAAAATAAGCCTTTGTTGTATTATAAATTTTTCTACTAAATCCATTATCCTCAACAGGATGGCACATTTAAACAAGGTATTAATTAAATATGTATGAAGCTTACAGTATGACATGTGACAATTTTTTTTTTTAATGTTTTCACATGTCTCATCATATAAATAGAGTCTATAACCATATTTCACATAATGGGTGTGATCTGACCCATTTCACATATTTACAAAAGAATTGACGGGATTTAAAAACACAACACAATGACCTTAAAGCATAAATCATTTTTTATTTATTGTTCACAAAAATATTTAAGTAAGAAAGAATCAACAACAGTAACTTAAAAGAACATTTCCACCCATGAATGCACAGGTCTAAAAATTGAAATAGTAACTTTTAGCCTGCTTGCTAAGCACAAAATGATCAGACTTGGGCAAAAAGAGTTATCCAGGTCAGCCAACTTTGGGACTTGTCTGATAAGGATCTACACTATTTGCTGGTTAGTCTCTACCAATCTGTGATGTTATTGCATGCAGTGGTTAAGAGTAACAATGTGTATGGGTTCTTCACAAATGCAGCGGGGTAAGAGTTGACCCTGAACCTACTACATTTGTAATGCATCTACACTAACTGCTTACAGCTACATGCATATGTAACAAAACATTCTTCAAGCTCAGCAGCAAACAGTGCAAGCACTATTTAGATAGTTCCCAGAGGAAGCTAGCTGATTTGGATCTACACTTTCTACCTATGTCGGACACATATATGCTTGGCAGCATAAAAGTTAATACACATTTATACAAAGTCAACATACTCTTACATTGTATGAAAATATAGACAAATGATGTGTATTTTACACATTTTCCTCTATAACCAATCACACTTAAGACAGTAAATGTTTACATGGATATAGTAGTTCAGTTTTAATAAAAAGTATTTCTGATAGGATAAAATTTTAATGAAGAAACATTTTGTAGTTAAAGAAAAAAACAACTATACTCTAGTACAAATAATAATGCCAATGCCAATAATATGTACAGCAAAGAAGCAGCATAATATTAAAATTTAAAAATTAACCAGCTTTTGAACAAATGGCTATCACCAATTACAAGTGACTAAAAAGTAAATTTACTTTTAATTATATGTGTATTTGGGGAAAAACATGGACCTCATCGTAAATATATCAAGGAAATTAACCAGTATTACTACAGTAATATACAGATGATTGTAACATTTGAAAGAAGAGAGCACCAACTTAAAACACATTGACACATCAAGAAACAATACACAAATGTACAGAACATGTAGATAGGCAGAATTATGAACACTATGTTTCTAAAATAAGTTTCCAATCTAACATTCCCTGGATCTCTAAGGTGCCATTGTTTGCTAGTGCGATATATAACATGCCAGCCCAAACACCACATGTAACTCACAGGAAACTAAAACAACACAAAACTAGACAAAAAATAAGAATATGTACTTATAAAAGCTCAATATAACATAACAAAACATTCTACACAACTTGAAATAATTGAAACATTAATAACATTCATTTCACTTAAAGACACAATGACAGCAATCAACCAACCTATATTACGAAAACCATCCATATACTAACGATGGCACAGTGACTGGCAATTTACTGTAAACTTGACACGTTCACAGCTGTAACAGAGCATTTATTGTACTAAAACCACCAATAGCAAGTGAAACTAAAGGTCCACACTCATATAGCATAACTTGTGAGAATGTTAAATACTTTTTATCTTTATGTTTTAGAAGATCTTTATGTTTTAGAAGAGTAAAGAGTATGCCCAAAACACATGTTAAACTATATTTCCCAGTCTTACATATGGACAGATAACATGACAATACACTCATTAGAAAATACCTTAAGAATCATATTCCTTTTTATCTACCAGTAATAAGAATATAAATTGGTTTGTCAATTTGTAATGACCGCATCTGACATACATGAACATAAGCCACATAATGTACTGCCATAAAGAATGAGATAAAAACACCATCTAAACCATGTACAAAGCATTTTGGAATGTAGAACAACTTTATGATATTTTACTAACAGATTATTGAACATCTTTATGATATTTTACAAACAGATTATTGAACATCTTTATGATATTTTACTAACAGATTAATGAACATCTTTATATTTTACTAACAGATTATAGAACATCTTTATGATATTTTACTAACAGATTATCGACTTGTAATATGTCATTCTGTTGTGCCATTTAACTCAAAAACTGTGAACAGAGCACTAAAATGTGTTACTATAGCACCATATATACTTTTATTAGGAGTTTTAACAAGTATACAAATAGATGATAACATTAAGTTTCCACTTGACAAAACATACAAGTGTGCTTTATGGATAAGTCATTTTACAGGAATGATCTTTAAGCTGATCATAAAACGTAACTCAGAATTAACTCTTTACCTGCTAAGCACAAATGGATGCAGTTGTGATAAATGGTGTCGATCAAGACTAGATTTCTTCCACTGGTATCAGTCTGATCAGGATCTGCACTATTTGCAATGTTAGGTGTTTAATAATATATCGAGCCCTCTTTTGTAAGTACAGAAAGTCATAGGCAAATAACTTAATTACTGGCAGCATGGGCTATGTATAAATGGATAAGTTTAAGGGCTAACTAAATTTAAATGGACTTTGGCCTGACCTGTTGATAAGTATCATATGCCAGCAGGCAGGTGGTCATCACTTTGCTTGATTTTCTTGGTGTTAGTAATCAATCTAAATGTGTCAACTATTTAGTGCACATCCTATAATCAAATACTGAAGACCCCCCACCTATTTCTAGAAGAGAAATTGCTTTGTGGAAATTTTGAAGACAATGACAATTTTGCTGCTGACAATTCGAGTGTATGCACAATGTGTTCGAATACCTCCTGGTAAGATAAAACAAAGAGAAATATAATCTGACTCAATGTTTGGACTGATTTGATGTTTTAATTAGGTGCAATCTTCAACCTGAATAATCCTTTCTTAATGTAAGAAATAAGTTATTATAAACTTATAGTATGTATCTAACTGATAACAATAATTGCCCTTTTGTCAAGAGAGTATATTTTAAGACAGTGTTACAGCAGGAAGGAGCTTGAAATGATGTGTGTGTCTCATAATGTTTAAACTGGTGAAACATAACATTGAAACAATGATCAACATATTTTATCTCAGACAATTAACATAAAGACAATCATTGCATTTGTCTGCTGCTGTTTTAGATGGAGAAGGGGCCGCAGAATATGCAAACAAGACAATAAAACCAAAGTTGAAAACATGGAACATACATTTACATGACATGTATAAAACATAAATGATTTTCTAAATGATTTTCAGATGATTTATGGAAGAGAAATACTGTCATGTGTACAAATGAATGTAGGAAGTTTCTATTTCTGTACAATCATGTCTCATATAGCAAAAAACATCTTCTACAACGATGTGTACATATAGACTATGACAATATAATACCATGTTCATATCAGAAACGTTACAAAAATTACAATATACAATGCATTTAGTTACAATGCATTTATGGTAGTTACAATATGCTTAGTTAAAATAAAATGCATTAAGTTACAACACATTTCTTAGTTACAATGCATTTAGTTACAATGCATTTGGTTATCAAAACTTCTTCTGAAGGTAGTATTATTCATATTACACATACACACATACAACTGCATCTAATAAACAAACATGATCGCTCTTACACCTCTAATTAGGTCTTCCAAAAATATCTTTCTATAAAGAATATAAAAATACCTAGAAATACATCTTGGCATGCAGAGAAAAGGCATTTTCTATTTTATTGTACGAGATATTGAAAAGGGGTAAAAGAACAAGTGTCTGTTAAAAATAACAAGTTCTTTAGGAATGTTTAATTTGATTTCGTCGAAATGTAACAGAGGTTTTTTGTTTGTATGTGTAGAAATTTTGTTAAAGTAAATAAGTGGTAGAAAAAGTTGTCAACAATACTTGAATTCATATTTAATTTGTACAGAGGAGTTTTAACAAGCATGAAATTGTAATCTTTACAGTTGAGGTGCAAATCTGATAAGTTTTAATTTATATAGTCAAATTAGCAGTATGATAATACAATCTTATATAATTTTGGTAATTCCCCTTTTATTTATAAAAGGGTGTAACTCTTACTATTCAAATACTTTCTTACCACCCTTTTGGGATTTTCATTTTCTGTTTATATTCTTATATTTTCCAGTAATAAAAACACCCTTCTTGCTTGCTCACTGTCCACAGCCAGGTCCCAAGTTTGATCCCTGATGGAGACCTACTAGTTTCACAATAAAGACTATGTAAACCAGTTTCCTCCTACAGTTACAGATTGGACAGATGCCATATTGAAGATTATGATGTTTAACATTGTTTTAAGTAAGGTTATTAATAAATTTACTAACAATCTGTTCATTAGCTTCATTCTAAATAATTTTACTATAAAAATCAAGTCAATACTGTAGAATAGACTGCTGTTTGGTTTATCTAAAATATGACTTTCTGTTAATGCAAATAAACAATTTGACACCATTTAGGACCAATTCATTTACTTGTTTTCTGCAAAGCATGCAATGAACAAAATGTCATAGAGATATATCTGGATTGCAGAATGTTGAGGAATTTGTTTGTGAATTCTGGCTAACATAACATAAAGAAAGACAAAATTGGGTAATTGTATAGATTTCTATCTCTGCTCACTTTCTAAAAGAAGGACCTCAAGTGACTTGGTATCATGTTATACATTCATGCTATTATATTTAAGCATTTTCTCAGAATTACTGGTATATTGTGCATAAAAAAACTGCTGTACACTTAAAAATCTACTTAACCATCAGCAAGTTCATACAAACAAATTCCTGATTCATTTATAAAATGAAAGCGCCTTTACAATAAATAAAATTTGTTTAACAAGGCAGTCTGTTGTTACACTCTTGGACTAGAAACCACTTTTATTAATCACCATGAGAACTGTTGGCACATATTTTAGTCATAAAGACTGGATACATATTGTACAAGATCTTATCTAGGGAGTGCAAAGCAACCTATATGTATAATCATAACCACCGCACACAGAGAAAAACAGCACTTTTCTTATTAGCAATTTGTCAAGAGAGGATGGGTTATATAATAATTTATTTCAATTACTTGAAAATAAATATAAAAAACAACAACAGTTAAATAATTATTGACTAAATCTTTTCACATTAAGTAACCAAACTTTATATTTTGCATGCACAAAACTCAATTATACAAATCATGAAAACAAGAACAATGAGTTGATCATTTACAGCTAGTTTTATGGACAAAAACTCAACCTGACAAACAGCTTCTAAAGTGGTAACTCATAGATCAAACTGACACAATTTTCACAGTAAAAATCTCAGGCATAATGAAAGTGATTAACGACAAATAAATTATCCCATTGTTTGCCTTTATAACAACCAGTTAACAAAATGCCTACACAAAATCACATCACAAACAGTGGAGGCAATATAACAGTTTACTGATGCAAGCAAATGATTTATCACTCAATTATCGAGCTATTGGATCAGGAACTGCAACAAATGCTGTGGAATCTATAGCAATACATCTACGTTAACTTTGTATTAAGTCTATTAAAGGTGCTAGCAATGAAGAAAGAGAAATATTGTGCATATTATGAGTTATAACCTTTTAACCTATAAAAAATAAAATCATCAGACCTTGGCAAATACTGTAGATACGGACCAGCTAGCCCCTGCCTGGGAGCTGTCTGATTAGGATCTGCACTGTTTGCTGCCAAGTACTTAGAGATATGTCCAGTAACTTTTGGGTGTCATTGTTGGCAAATAAATAAGATTAAGTACTGGTTATAAATAACTATAGCATGATAAGTACCAATACATCTCATGATAAAGGTTTGCTGTCCTTTGAATACATTCCGTTTCTACCACTGGGAGATATGACCTTATTCCCATAGGGAACTATAGGTGATCTATAGGTGATAGCTAGCTACAAACATTGAAAGGAATCATCAGGTCATGCTTACTAATCAATATATTGAGTGGGATTCTAACCTAGCAGACTCGATTTGTAAATGTCATGATGGTGCAAATCTCACAACACCCGATTTCATAAACAAAGCCATCAATACAGGGTCTATAAAACATTTCAAAATTAATAAATACTATACAGAAAAGTACTAAAAGGTGGGGTCATTGACTGAGAAATTTCACATGAGCTTGACTGATTGAATTGGAAACTAAAACTAGAATTGGACAGAGTTTATTAATTGAAAAATGATTATAGATTGAATTTGAAAGCAAAATAATTTTCAGAACATTCAATCCCAAATTAATAACACACATTCAAGGAACAAAATTGGCAAATGTCGTTATTAAATCTGTTTTGTCAAAATAGTAAATGAGTGAAGTATTAAAATACTAATGCAGTATGGCCATAAAATAAAAACAAGAACAACGCAAGGTGGAGCATTATAACCTGAAAGTCAAACCACAATTACAAGAAGTTGTCCACACAAGAATTAAAAAATGGGTGGGGACAATAACTCTGGAACATGCAATGCATTCTGAATGATCTACCTTATTCACACCTACACATCAATATCAATAATCCATGCAAAAATGAAGAAGTCCTGTTTACAAACAAAGGGGTTGTTGACACTAAAATTTGCTTAGAAAAATAATAAAATAACAATAACTCTAGAACCACAGTGCATCTGAGTTATCTCACCATCACACAACTAAAAATGCATATCAATCATTCATGTGACTATCAAGAAATTTCAATGAGCAATAAAGAAGAAGTTATCTGCACATACCATAATACAGACCTTCGGACATATTAAACAGGGTTAAAAGAATGAGTGTTCAAATAATGTTAAAAAGAAGCTTAATGCATAAAATAGTTAAATTTTGGCTACAGTAATCAATGTATTGTTGTTGTTTTTTTTCTGAAAATTTACATGCATAATGTGAATGGTGCTTAAGTGACAAAGTCCTTGAGATATTATAGTTTTATTGCTGAGATGGTACATGAACCAAAACACCATACAAGGACTACAGTCACAACAACAAACTTTTAACAAACTTATACATGTATCCTTTTAACAATTTCAAATTTGATTATGTCTGTTTATTTCTGTCTGACCTTAGAAAACACAGTTACAACAGGACCTCACACAATAGGAGAAAATGTGTTTTGTTGTAAAAATGCATCCTGAAATGTGCAGTCTTACACTTTTGTGAGTTCTGATTTTAAGTGGTATATAGACAATTCTTATTTTCTTATAACTAGCATTAAATGCTTTTTTTGTACTTGTAAAACCCATTTGGGGAGTCCTAATGAGCTAACTCTACACCAGCGCATACTGTTCACAAAAATGTTAATAGTGTATATCCAGATCAGGAAGATGTCTGATCAGGATATGCGCTATTTGCTGCTGTGTCTCTAGGAATATTACTTGATTGTTATAAACAAATGTAACATAGTACAGGTAAAGGATTAGCATGGAACACTTCTCCATTTATCTGCAGATCTGTTTTGCAGGTATAACAATCCCACCAACATATACCTCTGGAACATGGTGAATGTAGCTCTTCTTCAACATCAAACAATTTGCCCACTCCGATTTAATGCACTTGTCACCAAGATTTCTTGTGGTGTGTCTTCCCAAAGTCGAGCTTCATCAATGCTGCTTGATTGGTCAATTTCATAAATTAAAATACCCAATCAGCTGTTTTTTCATCAATCTGACTTCATCTGATTGGTCAATATCCTTAGCCAAACCAACAATCAATTGCCTTGTCAATGCTGATTGGATACTTTCAACCAAACAAACTGCTTGGGCTTGTTGGATACATATATCTGAGGCTTTGTCTTGAAAAATTAACAATCCCAAGCAATCTTTTTATTTTCAACTATATACAAAGTTTGTGGTCAATAGAACCAGGGCAATCGAAAGTTTACACACTCAGAAATTTAAAATTAAGAAATCTCTTCGATCTATCACATACGTGAGCCTTTCTGCTGTAAAACCTGAAATAGAACAAAAAGTAAAAAACATTTACCAGTATGCATTTGACAAATATTTTTGTTAATCCCTTCCGACAGGAGTAGGGAAATATTGATTCTGACCTTTCTAGAAATAACGTGTCAATAGTTTATTGCTTAGATGAGGGTTTTGTTCTGTTCATTCAGTTCAAGCCACTCCTTATATCTATAAAACTACCAGTAAATGATCTACAACCTAGAGTTCAGATTAAGTTACTTGTTTCAGAGGCATAAACAACTGTTAAAATTGATTTATTTATTGTCTGTGACTGACATTTCCAATCACTAACAATAAACTAACAATCTTATTTTGCATTTTAACTGTATGTTTTCATTGACCTGCTAATCAGTCATTGCATCATTGCATCAAGTCTGCAAACAAAAAAACAGTAAAATATATATATTTAATTTCATGGCTAAAATTATAGTGCAATGTTTATAAGATAAGAAAAAGCTTGGTATCAGAAAAATATCAATAAAAGCACAAAAAAACATAATGTAATGTTGTTTAGGCAATTACATCCTTTTAAAAAAAAAAAAATACTATTTTACCATTAACCCGTAGCTTGCTAAACACATAGGTATTTATACAATTGTGGCAAATAGTGTAGATCCAGATTAGCCAGCTTCAGATCCAGATCAGCCAGCTTCCTGCTGAGAACTGTCTGATCAGGATCTGCACTTTTTGATGCTGAATCTAAAAAAATATGTAAATAGGCACCTTTGCATGCCATGTAAGAAGATGACTAAGAAATTTTTGTGTTATTACAAATGTAGCAAGCTTAGAGTTAAAACATACATGTAATGGCAAACAAATTATGACCATAAAAAAAAGCTATTTTTTGTATACCTAATTACTTTTTTCACCCTCTGCCTATTTCTTCATTTGAAGAAATGTTAAATAATGCTGATTATGCAAAGTCATAAAAATATACATTGCAAGTCATTGAACCGTTAGCCTGGAACCTGCTACATTTGTATATGTCATTTTAATTAATTATTACTGGGGTCCATCTCATCAAGAGGGGCACCCATGGCCAAGTGGTTATAGTCGCTGACTTAAAATTCCTCAGCCCCTCACCGAGTGGGTTGGAGTCCCGGGTCCTGGTTAGGTAGATAACTTTCATGTGGGAAGGTTTTCAAGCTAACCTGCCATGTGCCAGTGGTTCTATCCAGATTTAACTCTGGGGTCTTCCTCCACCAATAATTAGCTGGACGTTGCCAATATGACCATAATTGTGTCGATGCGATGTAAGAAAAAACAAAACAAAACAAACCATCTCTTCAGGAGAAGATCTGGCAAGAGATTCAGCAGCAAACTGAACTAGAAACTGTCTGGTTGTTTACTAATGACTAAAGGGTCTTAAGCAATAGCTTTCAAAATACAGGGTATTTACGAAGTGTAGCAGGTTAAAGGTAAACGCATGTAAATGTCATAAAAAATATTTTTAGACATTATACCTTTGACATGCCACTAAAAACATTTCAACCGTTATAACTTACAGACTCACTCAACAGTCTTGCGTGTACCTACATCATTTATTAACATCACTGTACATAATACAATTTTGTTTACTAGCAATCATTTTTGATATTAAAGGCACCATCAATTTTTTCATCCACACGCCTACTTTAAATCTAATACTGATAACATATACACGTTGGTGGCATACCTTGGAATTGACTTGAAATCAAGGACATTTTTACCACCTTTAACCCTTTTCTTGCTGGAGACACCATTCAGTCAATTCACATTAAACATAGCCCTCCCCAATGGTGTTTCCATATACCAATAGTAAAGGGCTAAAAGATTTAAATAAAAGCCATCACAGGAAAGCCTGCTTGACCATTCAAGTGACTGACAGTAAGATGTTGGTTTGATAGCAATTGCACACAAAATTAAAATCTGTATGTACCAAATGAGTCTAAGTCAAACCAGTGGCACATTTCTCACAAATCCATCCTGGAAGTATGAAACTACTATCAAACTCAAATGTTTATTGAGATATAAGCTTGATAATACTTGCATGCAAAACATTAACCAAAGCATTACATCTTTGCTGATGCAGACTCTCAGGTGAGTAGATAGTGTTCATAGAACAGTCAAGCTAACTATCTTCAGATTCATCATGATTGTAATGCTTTCCACATACCTTGACTCTTTAACAATTAACAGTTTTACCTCCTTTAACAAAAAGCAGATTCACTGTGACTACATCAAAAAGAAAGGAACTGATCATCAGTCAGGTTGCTTACCTTGGATCAATAACAACTAACAATTCTACCACCTTTAACAAATAGCAGATTAATTGTGACTACATCAAAAAAGGGGAACCGATCATCAGTCAGGTTGCTTACCTAGGCTCTATAACAACTAACAATTCCACCACCTTTAAAAAATAGCAGATTCACTGTAACTTCATCAAAAAGAAGAGAACCGATCATCAGTCAGGTTGTTTACCCTGGCTCAATAACAACTAACAATTGTACTACCTTTAACAAATAGCAGATTCATTGTGACAACATCAAAAAGAAAGGAACCGATCATCAGTCAGGTTGCTTACCTTGGATCAATAACAACTAACAATTCTACCACCTTGAACAAATAGCAGATTCATTGTGACAACATCAAAAAGAAAGGAACCGATCATCAGTCAGGTTGCTTACCTTGGATCAATAACAACTAACAATTCTACCACCTTGAACAAATAGCAGATTCATTGTGACTACATCAAAAAGAAGGGAACCGAACATCAGTCAGGTTGTTAACCTTGGCTCTATAACAACTAACAATTCTACCACCTTTAACAAATAGCAGATTCACTGTGACTTACCTTGGATCAATAACAACTAACAATTCTACCACCTTGAACAAAAAGCAGATTCATTGTGACTACATCAAAAAGAAGGGAACCGATCATTAGTCAGGTTGCTTACCTTGGCTCTGTCAGTGGACTCTGCCTCTGGACCATTGAGACTGTTTGGGCACTCCTTGGACACGACACACAGGAACTCTGCATGGTCTTCAGAACCATAGTTGTACTGGGAGCCTATATTGATCAGCTGAAACAGAGTGTAAAAGTTACCTTCAGTCAGCATAACAACATCATTGTGTGATAGGTGGCTGCACTGACCTTTAACCCTTTACTTTCTAGAAACACCATTCACCCAATTAATATAACACCTACGCCAGCCTAAAGGTGTTTCCAGAAAGTAACGGTTTAATGCCATACCAGGATCACTGTTAATAATGTGTACCTACTCTTAGCTATTATGAACAAAACAGGGGTCTGCAGCAGATAGTGCAGATCTTGATCAGACAGCTATTTGATTTGTCTAATCAATTTAGTCTTAGATGCAGGTGTAAGAATTAGACTCATTTACTCAGGTGTCTGTGCTTCTGACTTATACAGAGAACATCAAACTGGCTGTGGTTATTTCATTCATATCCTTAATTAAATAGTCTACTTCTTTAGAAAATCTTATTCCCATACAAAGCTCCTATTCTAATACTTACTTTTATATAATTATATTTCATGTTTATATACCATTTAAAGGTACACAAACCTAAAGGCTTAGACACACTAACAAAGGTTCTGTAACTTTGAAAAAAAAAAAAGACAACAAATATGTGTTTACTTTCATTTCTGAAGACTGGTCACAAACTAGCTTCAATACTTTTTAACTAAAAGTTCTAAAAAAAGAAACAGTTATAAACTGTAACATTTTAAAGATAAGGTTGTCTCATGTAATATAAAACAAACCTTAACAATTTTATTATAATCTTAAAAAGTGTCTGTTAATGGGTGTATACCTTAAATAAAATGTTTGACTTTCTTAGTAACATTTTAACATAGTTTCAGAAGCCTTTGATATAATAATCATCTAATGAAATACTAAAGGTTATTAATTGATGAAGTTTATTTATTTTTATTTGTAACTTTTCCTAATGCATGGTGATAAAGACATAAAACCATAACATTTCAGAAACAGAACGTTGAAAATCTTTTTTAAAACATTGATTCTTGAATCATGGCCAGGGTACATCATTATTTTATATTATCAATTCATATTTTGTTCACTCTTACCATGCAAACTTTATCAATAAAACTTAATCATTATATTTATTGATTTCACAGTATCTGCAATTTGAATGAATCATGAAACTCTGAAACAAAAAGTGATTCAACTTTAATTCGTCTTATAATAAGTTACAAATCCTATACTTGTAACTAAATAAAACTATTCACAAATCCTGTTAACATAGATGGCCTAGACATGAGAGGAAAGGGATTCTATGTCTGTTGGTGTTAGTAAGTGTATGGAGAATCTGGTAAATGTTAAAGCAAAGACAATTCTGGGAATAACAGTGTGGAGATTACAAAAACTGTTCACAAATGATGTTAAGATAGATGGCCTAGACATGAGAAGGAAGGGATTCTGTGTCTGTTAGTGATAGTGTAAGGTAACTGTTATAGTAGAGACAATTCTGGCAAGAACAGTGTGAATTGATCACAAATTACTTAAACAGAGATAGTCTCTGCCATGATAAGAAAGGGATTCTATGTCTGCTGGTGCTAGTAAGTGCTAGTGTGTGTAACAGAGTACCTATAAACTGACTTTAGTAGAAGGGACAATTCTGGGAACTTAAGAATGCATGTGAGTGAGTCTATAAAAAGTGTTCACAAATTCCAAGAACAGAGGCAGCCTAGACAAGGGTGGGGAAGGGATCCCATGTCAGTTTAGTGCTAGTCAGTGTAACAGAATATCTGTAAACAATTTACACCAGCCAACACAGGAAGAGATGCTTCTAAATTCAGATTCATGGAGAGATGCTTCTGAATACAGCTTTTTGGTGATATAAACAGGAAGCAAAATGTTTGTACCTGGTGTAAAAGACCTCATCACCTGCTATTTGCAACCTTACGCTGTACTTGTTACTTGTATCAATGAAAGACTAAAGACTATTCTACAGGACTACACTCTTGTCTTAAACAGTATGTTTCAATATACCACAGATACTTCCTAGGAACACTTAAAAAAGATAAAAATATGAAAAAATGCTTCTATAAAAGCTGTTCCATGTTTTATATTACAGTTTATACTTTAAATAATTATTAATATATTGGCAATTTAAGGTGGTTTATTGATGTTCTACACCTGTCAGGAAAGTGAACCATAATGTCCAAATTGTAATTTCAAACACGTATTTCCTATCTAAGCCACACTGCACATTTAGCTATTTTTAAACTAATAAAACCATGTGACCACTCCAAGTCATCCACTGTGACCTTGATGTCTGTTATTAGCAGGAATCTCAATTGTTCTTATTTATTGATTTGAAATGAATGAATTTAAGTTTTGATTAGCGAGTTCTACTGCACTAACACTGAGATACTGTCGAAAATTGTCAGAGCTTAGACTTAAATATCACTTTTCTGCTGTATTTTGTTTATATCTAAGGTATAGGCAAACTGTCAGATACAGCCTTTAATATATTCAAAAGTTGGTATTTCTATACTCCCACAGGTATTGTAGTCGTTGGTTGAGCGGTCAATTCTCCAAACAACACACAGTCATTGAACACTGTATTTTTAATCTTCCATGTTATTTTTACATATTATATTATACTGCCAATGATGTTTGAAATTTGTGAAAACCACTGGTTTTACTGAAGAATTAATATGTGTGTGTTATTTTTACATATAATATTATACTGCCAATGATGTTTGAAATTTGTGAAAACTACAGGTTTTACTGAAGAATTAATATGTATGTGTTCATTGACAATGTAATTTTTGGCGAATGGACAGTTCTGGTTATTAATACATTATTTTGTTTAAAAGCAGTATTTCAGCTGTATAGTTGTGCCTTGTGTAAGTTTACATATCATAAATATACGTTTCTATGATTTCCAATGAATGATGTTTTTTTTGTTATTTCTACATGTACATGAAATACAAATAGTAATTAACTGTATAATTAAACTGTTAACAGTTATTTAAAATTATACTAGTAAATTGTTTTATTCAATTATTGTCATCGTATTAAAAAATCTAAAAAAATCAGCTATAAGCAATTAAACACCTGTAAAACAAGGAAATCTGTGCAAGATGCCTAGTATTTGAACTTACAGGCATTAAATTAATATTAAATTATCCAAAAAAAAGGCATTGACTTTGATTCCTGCTACAAATTTTTTGTGCTGTGCACAATAACTAACAACAACAACCATTTCTCTTTCTAAACCAAGCCAAGCAAGTAACTGCAATGAACCAATTTCTTTGATGATCGTCCAAGGAAATGTATCTAAAATCAATGCCTGTACTGCCTGATCCTAGCCCATAACCTGCTGGTACAATTCCACAATTAAATCTTAGTTTTTGTGACTGACAACAATATGCAAAATGCAAGTCATATTGGTTGAGACTAAGCAACAAAAATTGGAGATCGTGATCAGAAAGCTCAGATTAGGGAGCTGGTTGATATACATCTTCACTATTTGTCTTAGCCTGATTACTTTTAACTCAGCAGACTAAGGCTGAGACACACACCAGTTCAAATGTTGAGTGAGCAGATATACATATAGTGCTAGAAAAACTGGATATCAATACACACAACATTTCAACGAATCATGATTTTTTTTTTCAAGGCAAATTTATATATATTTAAAGAAGAAATGACTAATAAACTATGGTAAAAAAAAAGAACTTAAATGTTAACTCATTTGATAATATATAATGGACATATTATTGAATTAATTTGATTATTTGATTGTTATACTATGTATTCTATATATGCAAAAAACTTAGAACTAAGAATGGTCTTTGAACAAAATGTATCATGATAAGGGTTTAGAAAATTAGATAACATATAATTATTGGTACATCCACCTTTCATTGGAGGAGTAAGACATCAATAAGTCCCCGATATATTGTCACTATGGGGACATCCAGATATTATTGGTGGAGGAAGATGTCCATGGGTCACAAACTATGGTCATTATTGGGACTTCCAGATATTATTGGTGTAGGAAGATGTCCATGGGGCAAGAAACTATTGTCATTATGGGGACATCCAGATATTATTGGTGGAGGAATATGTCCATGGGGCAAGAAACTATTGTCATTATGGGGACATCCAGATATTATTGGTGGAGAAAGATGTCCATGGGGCCACAAACTATTGTCATTATGGGGACATCCAGATATTATTGGTGGAGGAAGATGTCCATGGGTCACAAACTATGGTCATTATGGGGACATCCAGATATTATTGGTGGAGGAAGATGTCCATGGGTCACAAACTATTGTCATTATGGGGACATCCAGATATAATTGGTGGAGGAAGATGTCCATGGGTCACAAACTATTGTCATTATGGGGACATCCAGATATAATTGGTGGAGGAAGATGTCCATGGGGCCACAAACTATTGTCATTATGGGGACATCCAGATATTATTGGTGGAGGAAGATGTCCATGGGTCACAAACTATTGTCATTATGGGGACATCCAGATAATATTGGTGGAGGAAGATGTCCATGGGTCACAAACTATTGTCATTATGGGGACATCCAGATATTATTGGTGGAGGAAGATGTCCATAGGTCACAAACTATTGTCATTATGGGGACATCCAGATATTATTGGTGGAGGAAGATGTCCATGGGGCCACAAACTATTGTCATTATGGGGACATCCAGATATTATTGGTGGAGGAAGATGTCCATGGGGCCACAAACTATTGTCATTATGGGGACATCCAGATATTATTGGTGGAGGAAGATGTCCATGGGTCACAAACTATTGTCATTATGGGGACATCCAGATATAATTGGTGGAGGAAGATGTCCATGGGCCCCTGAAATATTGTCATTATGGGGACATCCAGATAATATTGGTGGAGGAAGATGTCCATGGGTCACAAACTATTGTCATTATGGGGACATCCAGATATTATTGGTGGAGGAAGATGTCCATAGGTCACAAACTATTGTCATTATGGGGACATCCAGATATTATTGGTGGAGGAAGATGTCCATGGGGCCACAAACTATTGTCATTATGGGGACATCCAGATATTATTGGTGGAGGAAGATGTCCATGGGGCCACAAACTATGGTCATTATGGCGACATCCAGATATTATTGGTGGAGGAAGATGTCCATGGGTCACAAACTATTGTCATTATGGGGACATCCAGATATAATTGGTGGAGGAAGATGTCCATGGGCCCCTGAAATATTGTCATTATGGGGACATCCAGATATTATTGGTGAAGAAAGATGTCCATGGGGCAAGAAACTATTGTCATTATGGGGACATCCAGATATTATTGGTGAAGAAAGATGTCCATGGGGCAAGAAACTATTGTCATTATGGGGACATCCAGATAATATTGGTGGAGGAAGATGTCCATGGGGCCACAAACTATGGTCATTATGGGGACATCCAGATAATATTGGTGGAGGAAGATGTCCATGGGGCAAGAAACTATGGTCATTATGGGGACATCCAGATAATATTGGTGGAGGAAGATGTCCATGGGGCCACAAACTATGGTCATTATGGGGACATCCAGATAATATTGGTGGAGGAAGATGTCCATGGGGCAAGAAACTATTGTCATTATTGGGACATCCAGATATTATTGGTGGAGGAAGATGTCCATGGGGCAAGAAACTATTGTCATTATGGGGACATCCAGATATTATTGGTGGAGGAAGATGTCCATGGGTCACAAACTATTGTCATTATGGGGACATCCAGATAATATTGGTAGAGGAAGATGTCCATGGGGCAAGAAACTATTGTCATTATGGGGACATCCAGATATTATTGGTGGAGAAATATGTCCAGGGGGCCACAAACTATTGTCATTATGGGGACATCCAGATATAATTGGTGGAGGAAGATGTCCATGGGCCCCTGAAATATTGTCATTATGGGGACATCCAGATATTATTGGTGGAGGAAGATGTCCATGGGTCACAAACTATGGTCATTATGGGGACATCCAGATATTATTGGTGGAGGAAGATGTCCATGGGGCCACAAACTATGGTCATTATGGGGACATCCAGATATTATTGGTGGAGAAAGATGTCCATGGGGCCAAGAAATATGGTCATTGTGGGGACATAGAGAAATTATAAGTAGAGGAAGATGCCCATGGGTCCCAGAAATATGCCCTACACTATTTTCCAGAACCATTTTTTCTTTCTTTATTTTAATGTTCCACAACCTCGGAAAGAAGGACAATCAGCTACCTGGTACAGTTATTTCAGAACCAATTAACAAATTCACACCATTCTTAATTCTTGCTCTGCGGGAGAGCACCAGGTAGTCCAGTTATCAAAGTGACAATCAGTTTATAATGCCTGCAAACACCGCTCGATTGAACAACATTGTTCAAATGCGGTCACATGGATGTTCTGGCATGTCTTTTATGTAAAGTTAGCAATCCTCTACATTTGTAGAACATACATAATAATAGCAATTAAAAGTATTTAATCACGCAACTCTGTTAAGTGGATGAAACCTCTTTGACCTATTTCCATGCATCTGTGGGAGCCAGAGAACTGGATCAATGGACTCAATAGATGGTATGCCAGCGATGGTTGGAGTGTGTTTAAATATTTGTCGGTGTTTTAATTTGTTTGACTTATTATTATGTGAGTTGGTTTTGTAGGTAAGTGGTACATACAATAATGGGTTTTAAGTTTTCCCTAGGAGTTTCAACATTAAAGTAGTGGTGCATTTAACATGGGTACAAAAGAAGAACATTGTCTTCAACAGTACAAGCCACCTTGATTCAATTTTAAGTCAGATTTTAGTAAACTTTTAGGTTTGTATTGTTAACTCTTACCCTGCTATTTGCATATTTATAAGGCTTAGGCAAATAGGTTAGGTCCAGATCAGCCAGCTCCCTGCTCAGGATCTACACTATTTGCTGTCAGCCTGTTTATAAGTATATCAACCCTGACATGTTACATATATAATATTAAAGCAAAAACACAGGGAATTTAGCATGGGTTTTTTGAAATATAGTCAACTAAGGGTTATAAGAATTAATATTTGTACATGTCTATAAATCTGCAAGAAACATTAATACAGTTATAGTCTTTATAGTAGCACAATTTAAGTCATTACGGCAAAAATCCTGCAATTATCAGTGGAAAAGGACCCCAGACTAAAATCTTGACAGACCCACAGACACACTGCAGGTCAACAAGAGCACCTCCTGCAAATAGTTAACTTGAAATGATAATTTCCTAATTAATTAACATATTAGCACCCATATATTATTTTCATTGAATCATTTTCAGCCTTTACATATCAACACACATTAATCACTGAACCAGTAAAGACACTTTTACTATTTTCACAATGATTAGTTGAACAAGCCAAAGCTATAAACCATTTGACCATTTAATCATGCTGTTTTTTTAATAAGCAATGTGAAAAAGTTATTTGCAAACAGCTACATGTAGTGGAAACAATACTGCTAGAGACTGCAGCAAATAGTGCAGGTCCTGTTCAAATAGTTTCCAATGGGGTTTTCTGATCTAGATTCTATTTGCATCAACCTGATCAAGTGGTGTGAAGACTAAGAGTTGATCAAATGATGCCAATGACAATCAAGAAGCCAGTATAACTGATATTGCCTGACATATTAAAGGGAATTATTCAAACAGTCTTTTGATTGGCAATCAGACTTACAGTGTTAAATAGCCTGGTGCTGCACGGTTGACTGTTCAGAAATAATTTAATTATCAATAGAACTCTTCAATGTTCTTTTACTAGATCAATCACAAATCACAATACTACTAGTTGCACTAAGACAGAAGTCTGACTGTTGGAAAATGAAAAAATCAAAGTAAAAAAAATATTCTTAGAAATGTTTTTGTTGTTGTTAAAAATCCCCGATCAATATTTAATTTATTTAAATATGGACTATACTTTTAGCTTTCTTACAGTATACAGTGCATAACATGCAATAAATACCTGAAAACATATCAATATTATTTTCACTCAGTAAACCAGTTATGGAACTGCCCTTTTATGCAGATTGTATGCAAGAGAATAAAGTCAATATCGTATTAGATGACTTTGATATGTTGTTGCCTTATACTGAACAAAAGATCTTTCTGAATATGCTTTATTTCCTAAGCTGCACCCAACCATTCTCTAGAAGATGATGTATAAGTATGTAAGTCAAGCAAGTAAACATCCTGCTTTCAGATTATTTTTTATACTTTTTAAGTTTTACATGCATAAAACCCCAGAGAAATTCCTTTTGTAAATATTACATAAGCATCATCACAAGTGATATTGCCCGTGACATCAACAGTGACATTGCCAGTGACATCAATCAACAGTTACTTTGCCAGTGACATTGCCAGTGACATCAACAGTGACATTGCCAGTGACATTGCCAGTGACAATGCCAGTGACATTGCCAGTGACAATGCCAGTGACATTGCCAGTGACATCAACAGTGACATTGCCAGTGACATCAACAGTGACAATGCCAGTGACATTGCCAGTGACATCAACAGTGACATTGCCAGTGACATCAACAGTGACATTGCCAGTGACAATGCCAGTGACATTGCCAGTGACATCAACAGTGACAATGCCAGTGACATTGCCAGTGACAATGCCAGTGACATTGCCAGTGACAATGCCAGTGACATTGCCAGTGACATCAACAGTGACATTGCCAGTGACAATGCCAGTGACATTGTCAGTGACATCAACAGTGACATTGCCAGTGACATCAACAGTGACATCAACAGTGAAATTGCCAGTGACATCAACAGTGACATTGCCAGTGACATCAACAGTGACATTGCCAGTGACATCAACAGTGACATCGCCAGTGACATCGCCAGTGACATTGCCAGTGACATCAACAGTGAAATTACCAGTGACATCACCAGTGACAATGCCAGTGATATCGCCAGTGACATTGCCAGTGACATCGCCAGTGACATGGCAAGTGACAATATCATTTATTATCACTCAATACCACCAAAGGCATCTGCCTAAAGACAACTTTGCAATACAATATATCTAGCTATGATAGTGATTTTAATAGCATCAAACATTAAATAGTGTGTTCAAATTGACTTCTTTGCATAGTGGAATCCAATTACTGCAATGACAGACACCTGCAAAATAAACAAGTAACAGGTTTGTGCAGTTCGGTCAGTAAGATCTATAACCATTGCTGAAAGAGAGCCACTATTAATTAATCTTTCATTATTGTTCGACCATAAGAGAGTGTTCCCAAAGTAACTAATGATGCTATTACCTTCATAACTTCAAGAATATTAATTTCATAAAATAATTCATTTTTGTGGTTTAAATGTCACTATAATGTGCCTCAATTAATGTTCTGTACATTGGTTGTAGCAATGCATGTGACAAGTGTGTTTGCATGTGTCTGATCATGTAACAGGAATCATATCCTTCATCCTTCTATATTTGTTAACAATCCATACTAATATGCAACTTTTGCGATCATTAAGAGCAACTGCTGGGGCGTCTATGGCTTAGTGGTAGAGTCACTGTAATAACTTTGATTGCTTTTCCTCTCACCGCGTGGGTTTGAGACCTGATCAGGGCAAAAGACAATGTGGGAAGCTCTTCGAGCTGACCTGCGGTGTGCTGGTGGTTCTACACCAAATTGGTCATGGGTCTCCTCCATCAAAGAAGCCGGATGCCACAAAAATGACCATAATTGGTTGCTGTGATGTATTTAAAAAAGAGTTACTACTAAGGCTACATATCAGTCAAAATTATTGATACAACATTCATATCGATACAAAATTATCGATGTTCAATATATAATATTTTAAAACTTACATTTAAGTGCTTTTTATTTGTTTTTACATGTCTTTTCAAAATGTAAAATAGCATCCCAAACCTTAAATGACAATTTTAACTCTGAAATTATATATGTCTAAACATAGAAAGTGAAATGGTTATTCCATATTTATTTGGAAAAAAACATAACCATATAAATAAATGCTAATTTTGTTGATTTCTCGTCACTGGTTTACCATTTCGTAATTGTGCCAATGCAATCATGTCTCAATAGCCAAAAATGTTGTCAATCATCATTTAATATTTGTGAAGAAATGTAACTGCCAAAATCAATCTCTTATTCCAATACAATGTCTGACTTCATTAGTGTTTACTTACAAAGTGAATTAAAGTTTTCAACAGCCACCATTCTGAATACTAATTAGCTTTATGCAGAGTGCTTTACAGATCAAAGTTATACCACATTGTTTACTAATTAAGCTTTCTTTTGATGAAAATAAGTGCCAAAAATTTGAAAATGCTCAACTGCTCAAACTAGGACGCCTTGTATAAATAATAAAGACAAATGTAACCAATTTATATCCGGCTGTTTAACAACTTCCGCCTATCAGAAAATGGAAGTAGAATTAAATCGTTCTTTCTAAAGTTGAATATTTCAAACTGTCTTTCTAGTATTTAAGATATATTTCCGGAAAAAGATGAGAGTTGACTTAATTCTTTATATACTATGTTCATGATAAATATTTATGTCCTATACAGAAACGTTCGATCCGAAAATGTATAAAAACGTAAAATACAGTATTCGTTATATAAATCGCATACTGGTATGGAGCCCATGTTACTACCTGATTGATGTCATATGCATTGTAGGTATAATCAGACAGGAAGTGTATAGTTAACAGTTAAATTAATCTCCTTTGATTTATGTTTTGTTAAATAATAAGTCACACCAGTGCCTTTCATCGACAGAAACAGAAATACCTCAAGTGGTGACTTGTTAATGTTGCCATCACTCTCATATTTGTCACAATGCTGAGCAGCCGAACTTGTAACAATGGGAAATGTTTAAATTACTGGTAACCCTAAATCATCTGTTAACAACTACATGTAATTATTAATATGACATCAAACAGTGCAGATGCTGGCTGATCTGCTTCTACACTATTTTTCTAGGCTTGATGAATGTGTACTTAGCAAGCTAAGAGTTGGAGATCCAGTGAGATGAGTAAGTAATATAGCATCAACAGGCACCAAGCCATTCATTACCCTTGCAAGTACAGGTCCAGTTGAAATGAATCTATTTTGAGAATGTGCAGACAGAAATGCTTCTGGCAATAAAATCTGTAAGATTATTGATGAATAAGGCTTCAATTATGATGCACTCAGTTTCATTCATTGATTCACCAGACACGAGATTTTTCAACAAGTCCTTTGATCAGAGTGAGGACTTCAAATCTTGTCATGATATGTTTTGCTATCTTTTAATTTATTTGCTGTTGTAACAACATACAATTATGGCCATATTGTCGGTGTGCAGCTTATAACTGGTGACGGAAGACCCCAGAAATATGTCTGGTTAGAACCACCAGCACACCACAGGTCAGCTGGCAGAGATCCCACATGATAATTTGTTGGTCAAACTTCTTTCATCTACATTACATACTACATTTGCAGAGACCCGAAGAGATGCATATACATTTTAAACGACTCAACAACAAATAGTGTAGATCTTGATCAGGCAGGTATCAGCAGGGTATTCGCCTATGCCTAACCTACCCTAGAGTTAATTACAAAAGAAGACAAAAGTATTCTTGAAATAATAATTTTTGTTAACTTGTGTTTGCATGTTGTTTTAGATTTCCAAACATTGATTATTTAGACATTAAAAGTGTCCATTTAAAACAAATACAATGCCTGCCTATACTGTGACAGCATGCCACAAAAACTTAATTACAATATACAAAATATAGATAGTTTAAGGGGTTTAATATAGCTACTGAAACTGTGCTGCTAGTAGATCATTCACAAAACTCATATTGACATTTAAGGGAACAGGGTTTTCATAATTCTGCCATTTTGGCAACTCTTTTTCAAATATATTTTTTCATTCTTTAAAAAGAAATACAAAACTATATACATGATGCAATTAATATAATTAACTTAAAATTAAAAAGTATGGCATATAATTAGTGTCATTTCTGAGCATTTCTACACCTCATTCTACTGCTAGACTTCTAGTTATGCAAACTTAGCAGTATTGTAAAAATAAGTTAAAATTAATAAAAAATAAGACAGTAAGAATTCATAATATAAAACATGCTTTAAGAAAATCAAATACGTTATATGATGAGGAAAAGTCTAATATTAATATGTTGTAAATTTATGCCATTCTCTGCAGTTTATGTATAAAAAATGTTTTTGAAATTCAACTTTTAATAACATCATTCGTGGCTGCAGTGTTTATTTAATGGCCATGGTGAATAAAAATGTGGTTTTGGTCTATGTTATCTAGTACATGAATCTTCTGTATTGGAGAAATGGACAGCAGACAGGGTTTCAGTTTATTGTACCTACCTGGCACAAAACACTGTTTATGCATTATCTGCATGAACAGCATCACACAATGTTTTTGATAAAACATACCCGTAACAATGCTTGCATTAGCTTTTTTAGTTTTAAAACAATATTGTCAATATAATCAAGAAAGTCTTTAGAATAATAAAGTATACTATTTTGGTTGATTAAGCTGTCCTATGCAAGAAGTTGTATAAGTTGGAAAAACAATGTTAAAAGCTGAAGTTTGCGAAAATTATATTAAATACATGGTTTTACACTACTTGTACAAATCAAAAGAGAACTAAAATATTTTTGCACCTTTTTTACATTAAAACAGCTATGCTTGTAACCTTTCTACAACCAATAATATGTATGTGGATTTATATTAGCACTACGTCCTTTGTCACTGTCAGCATTATTGACATTTTATTTCTGTAGTCTTCAAATAGTCATGTTTAATATTTCCATTTTGCCATGTATAAATATAAAGGAGAGTGGTGTGAAGATGTTGTTATTATACTGGCTTGGTGTGAACCTGTTAATTTTTTATTGCTACCTCAAAGTCAATCTAAGGACATCCTCAGCTGGAAGTCATCCACCCAGTGTTAGCTCCATGGCTGTATAATCAATATAAGACACCAACCTTTCAATATAACCCTAATCAGGCTGAATAAGAAAACCGGTATAGTGATTATAAGTCATCTTCTTGAATGTTTTCTAGCCAAACTGCATGTCACTGGGCAGCCAATAGTACAGATCCCAGCAGGAGCAGGCTGATCTGGACCTACACTAGAAGCCTAAGCCTGATCAACAGTGCTAAGCAGGGTGAGGGTTGGAGCATGGCCTATATGGATACTACATGATTTATTATTCATGAATTTCATTATTAAGTCTCATCAAACAGGCATATATCACTGATTGTTGGCCGTTCTAAGACGTGTACTGGACATTATCCCTAATAATCTCACCTCAGTCCGACACCAGGGCACTGGTGTCAAGTGTGTATGGGTGGTGGTGTCTGGAACTTAAAGTGGTATTCACCCACCATTCTTAACATAAAATCAAGACTTGAAATCATGTCCCCATTTGTATACCAACACAAGGTGAGATTTCCTTGGAAAATATGCACTGCTTACATTCCAGCAATCAGAAATAGATTGATACTTTTGTTGCAAGGTCAACTTTGGGGTGAAATTCAAGTATTAAATGAGCCAGAGTTACAGTTTATGTGCATTGTACTTGTACACCTAATAAAGTATCGGAATTCTAAGCTTTGATTGAATCTATATCATTATGCTGAATTAATGCTGCGTGTTTGTGCTGAAGCGACTACTGATGACAGAACTAAAAAGACATGCATTCCAGATGGGGTATTCCTGAAAGTGGCACAGTTATAGCACTTTCAGATAAGTACTTTAACATACTTGATAAAAGTTGTGTCATAAAATCCATGGCTTGAGAAATGTTTACAAACAATTGTTGGTAAGTACTGGCCTCAGTACTACAAAGTGACTTTAGAATTAACATTTTGCTTTATTTTTATTATTTTTTTATAAATATATTAATTTTTATAGCTTATTTACCAAAACAGTTGTAAGATATTTGCTATATGCAAACTTGAATACCCCCTTGAAAAGCCAGATATCTCCCCCATCGCAAAGTGGCAGTCAGAGTGGAATGATTATGGCATACAACAACAATAATCTTTATTGCGTTCAAGCAAGTACATGCTTATAGCAAAACATTTGATATTTGATAAATTGGGATTGTGGTATCACTGAGGTAAACATTTGACCAGTCTAATACAAATTCATACAATAACAAAAACAATCCTTAACAAGGTTAGGAGTGGATGGTTTGGACAGGAATCTGTTGGACAAATGGACAAATTGAAGAACAGAATGACAATGGCCATTTGTATAATCCCCTCACTGCTTTGTGGTGGGGAATTAATAAGACATCAGTCAGGCAGCAGAGTGGTTGTCTGATAAACAGCCTTAATAAGTTAAAACATTTAAAAAAAATGTTTGGAACAAACTTCCCATTGTATTTTAGACTGAAACTAAATGGTCACACTGTTAGCCTTTGCTTCAGTCTCTTATAAAATCATCACCATAGGTAAATAGTATTCTGTACAGATGAAAGCAACAGGAGCCGCAGATTGTGTTTTTTCGCTGTTATAAACGTTAACTGCTATTGAAAGAAATAATTAACATGAGTATAGGAATTCTTGTAAGGCACATAATGTCAGAGCAAAGATAAAAGTGGAAAAAATGATTTTGATTTCTGATGGCCTCCTTTGTGGATTAAATTGGGTAAAATTGTCTTTTGCCTTATATCTGTAAATCTATTTAATATTGTCTTTTTTTCTGGTTAAAGGCAACCACAAGTTAATGGACTCACTGTGTGTCTTGACTGTTGTTAAAAAAAGCTATGTGGTCTGTAGACATTTAAGATATGGAAAGAAAGATTAAACAATAAAACTGGATTTCAATAGTTTCTTGCAGAATTCTTTCTTGCAAAATATTTTTTAACAGAAGCTGACATTTTGTAACTTATTCTCTATCTTTGTTTTTATGTTTACTTTAAGCATATTAAATATGTAAGTATAGACTGTAAGAAACCAACTTTCCATATATATAATTCTACTCAGTTTAAATTATCTGTATATTAATTACAAATATCTTCTCATGTCTACATAAACTTTGGAATGTCCACAATATCTTGGCTGAGCTGGGATCTAGCATCCCTGCACTCTATTCGCTTCTGGTTGTAGAGAACAGGTACTTGTATTTGATCAGCTTTTCCATCACATCTCTGTATAATAAGGTGTTAAGCCATCTTGATGGTGATGCAAATATTACAAGCACTGAGAAAAATATCACTTGGCATGTGAATTTCATATGCACAGAATAAACGCAAGCGAAACATGCATTTAAGGAATACAATGAAACAGAAAGTGGATATTCTGATTTGTCTCTCTCAAATAAAATCTGTACAATGAATATTTGATGTAAATTAACACATTTATTAAATAAAATTCTAAAAAAATGAGGATTCAATCCAATGATATTAACAGCAATCTTCACTCAATTTACAAATTATCTCTTATTCCAAAGTCTATATATTTCTATTAAACTAAAATATTATTGGCAGAACACTTCCCCAGAGGCTTATGTTAATATTAAAGACAGAACATTTCACCAAACCAAATATTTTTTAAGTTTACAACTAAAGTTATTAAGCCAACAAATAATATGCTAAATTTTTAATGCTGCAAGACATGTCAACCCTGGGACAATTCCAACGAAAACTCAATGTTTCGGCTACAGTCATGTCTGTTTTATATCAAATATTAATAATTAAACTTTAATACAGTTTTAAGGTTTGGCACACTCAAGAACTTTATATCCGTAATAATATATATTCTTGTTTTGACTGCCCTTTCCCAAGGCCTTTACAAAATTGTTAAGAATTCATGGCTAACTGTTTGAATAAATAACAGCAAAGACGATATATATTTTGTTAACCATAAATATTTTTCCTACTGCTTAATAGTACACAAATTCTTTCCTTGTTAAGCTCAATTCTAACTTATTCCAAAAACTGCTTTTAAAAACCTATTTATCAATATTTTACACAAAGCCTCCAAACTAACATCATTATAGATATACTTTATAAATTAAGTTTGAGCATGAAATTTTAATTATTATTATAATATAGGCTGTAACATATCGGGGTGATCAAGGGACTGGCTTTGTATATTGTGCATTGCTTCATAGATTGTAAAGAAAATTAAAAAATTTATTGCTCCATTTTACATAATACAAAACAATATTAATTTCAAATTAAACAATTAATATGTTGACTTATGCTTAAGCAACCCATACCCTTATAAGTGGGGGTAATGACATAATTCTGGAACAGCTGCATATCACTGCAAGATGATAAGGAAATGAACTGGAAGTCGTCAGTCCAGAAACATTTGTTGCTATAATTAATTATGCTGTTGATTGGGGTAGAAAGGTCATTATTTGGGACATTTGCAATGTATACAAAGTTTACACATTGTTTGCTTTGAAATAATTTTTTAGTTTCTATATTCATTAATGAATGAGCATTAATTTTAACGTTTTCACTGAAATATATTAAGCAATAAGCAAAATCCAATGCAAGTCTGGATAATTCTAGATTAAGGACCTTGACCATAAGACATGACGTACTTTGTAATGCTCGCTTACCTAAACTGTGAAATCACAAGACCATGTTCGAACTTCCTGGTGTCAGAACATAAGGGATTGGGATGGGATTTGCCAGCATTTTTGCTGAAACTGTGCAGCAACATTTCTATCATTATAGCACAGGGGCACTTATGAGGTCCCCAGAGACTGAACCTGGCCCCAGAGACTGAACCATTATACTGACCATGACGAGTCGGGCGTAATGCTGTCCAACTAGCCCCAAGCGTTAGGTGGGAAGCCACTTTTACCAACTTTTAAGTCTTTGGTTTTACCTGGCTGGGGGTTTGAACCCGTGACCTACCGATCCGCAAGCCGACGCTCTACCAATTGAGCTATTGCGGCCGGTCGAGACACTTAAGGTACAATGTACTAAGATTACCAGGCCCTTAAAGACTGAGTGTGTAAGAATGTCCATTTAGCACTTGACAAAAACACCTAGTCCTGTGACTTACCTGTTCAAACTTCCAACCATCTGACATGGTGGAGACCATCTGTGTGAGCTCCTCCTCAGAACATTGCAACACCCGGTACACATTCTTCATGTAAGTCTGAAAACAAACAACAGAATATACAGACAAGTTTTCATGAAACAACAATTTTTTAAAACAATTAAGGTATAATTAAAAGTACTGTATGTACCTTGCGTTTGTTAATAGCAGTCATTGAAATTAACACATGTGATAGCCCGTTACAACTAAATTTAAGAGCAGAAGTGTGAATTTCATAAAGTTTGTTGCCCGCTGGCCAAGTGTTTTATTCTAAATGGAATTGGCTGGATTATGCATATATGGTGCCTTTAATTTTAGTACATTAACAATGAATAAACCTTGAAAAAGATCTTTTTGTTGTTGTTTATGAAACCAAACTTTGGCCATGTCAGATGTGTTTCAGGTCATTGAATCTCCAAATGTTACACACTCGAATGGCATGTAATTATTGGATATTAATGTCGAAGATTGTAATAGTAAAACTGGGATAATATTGTTACTTATACAAGAAGTTCGAAATTCCTGGGGCCATATGCATAAATAATCTTAGTTATTTATTACTGCTTAAACTAAAAAAAATTCTCAAATTTGGAAAAAATCCTAAGAAATTTCTTAGATTAAATGGTTCTATGAATAATATTTAAATAAATTTCTTATACCAAAAAACTATATAAAAACTTAAGAAAACAAATAACTAAGATTCTTAATGAAAAAGTCTCCAGGTCCAATAACATACTTGTATGCAGAGGTAGGACTGGTCCCACTGACAACATTTTTGTAATGTTACAAAGCAACTCCTACTTTTAAGAAATCAACACGCAGCTTGTAGCAAGATTTATACAGTCAACCTTACTTTGTGTTTTCTCCTTTGTACTTTCCGTCTCAGAATTAAATATCACATTTCAATAATACCAATTTGTGCTTTGAAAAACGTTCAATTTATCTTTATTTTCAATTTATCTTTATCAATTCACATTATTTGCTTACACATTTATCTCTCAGCCTGCTGCATTTGTTAATTACCCTTACTAATTTACTATTTGCCTAAGTCTTACAAACATGTGTTTAGCAAGGGTTATCAGAGACCAATATACAGGGGTCTTTCACATTGACCAACATTATAATGCATTAACAGCAGATGGAATTTTGTAATACAATGATGCTGTGGTCAGTTTAATGTCCAAATTAAAATATCAATAAATATATAAATTCACATGTATGTTTAACTATACACAACAAAAACTGTTTAAACAAGTTAATCTAGAATAATGATAATTAATGTGGCATTATCACTGCACTTTCTGGAACATAAAGCATGAAAAAAGACAATGATGGAGTCTGGTTATTATAGCAACATCAGCATGGGGCGATTGACAGAAATGTTAAATGTATAATTGGACCAGCACTGTTGTTGGTTAATTAATTGTTAGCCTGCAAAGCATGTATTGATCAGGCCTAGGCAAATAACTAACATCCAGATTAGCAAGCTCTCAACTAGAAGCTCTCTGATCAGAATCTACATAATTTGCATATCAGTCTCAAGAAATATTTCTTGTTATCTTGACATGTAATTGTAAGCAAATAAATTAGACATTGCAATGCTCATTAATAAATCTAGCACATTAAGGGTTAAGACAAAACATGCATGCAATGCACTGGTTCCAGAGTCCGCTTAATTAAGACATGTGAGGCCCGTGAAATGCTAACAAAATCCCAGAACTGTGGCGGAATCATTTCTTTTTTTTAATTTTTTGCTACATCACACCGACACTTATCATCATGTTGGTCATGTCCAGCTAATTACTGGTAGAGTAAGATGCCAGACTTAAGTCAGGTTAGAACCACAGGCACACCGCAGTTTAGCTGGAAAACCTCCCGACATGAATGTTCTTGTGTCGACCCATGCGGTGAGGGGATGACGAGTTACTAGTCAGTCCCTCAAACTGCCTAGCCATGGGCGCCCCTGAGGAAGATTAGAAAAGGTGACCCAAAGCATGTCTTCCTACAACTTGTCTTGTCAAGCAAAAGGGGGGTATTTAATTTACCATGGCCAATAAAGCAAATGAAGAACTCAAAGTATTTTGTTCAACATAAATTTAAAAAAAAGTCATTGTAAATTCCCATGTGTTCAGAAATTTAAACAATGTTGTGCGTTTTTTTTTTTGACAGGAAAACAGCAAAAGACATCTTAAGTGATATTTATAAGGAAATAAGGTCAAGATTATTTAATATCTGGCATTAATTATGTCAAAGCTTATCTTTAATTCCAAGCATAAATAATATCTAAAATAAGGGATTATAGAGCATATGAAACTCATGATCTGAAATTTGCCCAAATGGAGAGGAGAAGCAACTATGATACAACATTCTGTGCTGTAAATTCTCAAACTCTACCCCAGGCAGAGGCTTTAGGCATTGACAAGTTCATCCTTATACACAGAATTAGTGTAAGTTACATAAACCCCTGCAATAGGCTCATGGCCATAAAGGTCAAGATTCATGACACAACAAAGATAATAAGGGATAATTTGTTTGTGGAGGTTCATGTCTATTGTACAGTCTATGTTTAAATGTAAAATATTTTATTATGGTCTAAAGGTATTAGATTAATTGAATACTTTAGCAATGACCATAGAATTATTTCCTGTACTTTTAATGCAAGGCAAATATGTGCATGGTGAAAAACAATTACTCTGCACGTTTTAAACATTGTCCTAGATTAAAAAACTTTACGAATTTTAAACTTAACTCATTTAACATTTCTTTAAATAATTCATCATAATTCCATTTATATTTCAGAAGCTTAGCGTGAAGTTGAAGTTTAACAGCAGATGTTTACCCTGATGTCATATTGAGTAGGGTGGCCTAAAGTAGTGTGAGCCTGTGGCAGACGTAAATATAATGAATTGACAGTATAAAAAAAAGATTCAAGTTGCATGAAGCTATAAGCTAAAAAATCCAACCTAATAAATTGGGTAATGGTTAAGAAAATAACTTTCATTAAAAGATTAAAAGATTTTTGACAATTTTTTATTAACGCAAAATAAATTATACTTACTTGATTTTGTTTGGCATCACGTTCTCTTATTTTATCTTTCACCATTTTTATTAAATCTGTTATATTATAAAATTCTGCTTCTTCTAAAATACCTGAAAATAGAAAAATAAATTATACATTTATTATTTGTTAAGTGAAAGATATACAACAAAAAATATTCTAATTCAAGGTTCCACTTATCCTCATTTTTTTTTTAAACCTATTGAATTGAATTATCAATATAAACAATTGAGACTTATTATTAACAAGTGTGGATCAATATAAACAACTGAACATCAATAAAAACAACATAGAAAGAGACTGTACATGTCACATTTTCATAAGATATATATTATTGAATCGCCAAGAACAGCGACCCTTATACTTATAATTGGTTTTGCAAAATTGGCTGATGTCACAGCTTTAGGAAGCAATCATATTTTTTAACAGTTAAGTTTATGCTATTTCAGCAGTAAAATTACTACCTTGTTATATGTCTATTATGGCGATGGGTTTCTTTTGTTTCTAAAACAACTACTACTTAAAATAAAAAAAAACTGAATGTAAGAACTGTGAGAAAATTACATTTAAAATATTACTAATATCAATTGTTGATTCTTATTTTTATATTACAAGTGCAGACTGCAATTATTATCACTCACTTCTATAGAAACATTTTAATAGATTGATGTGTAAAATTTCCTGGTCATTCACGTTCTGTTGGGATATCTTTGATGATTGGGTTTATTATCCCACCAACAGTTATCTGGAGACGGTGTCCACTTGAAGCAGATATAGTGCTGCATTAACTGTGCATAACATACCGTGAACACCTGTCATGATACTACACCCAGTCACATTATCCTGTCACCGGGCCAACCAGTTGTGGAACTACTCTTATATTTGCTTCAGTGTTAGCAAGGGAGCTATACCACTACCAATTTTTAACAACTTTGGTATGTCGTGGCCCGGAATCGAACCCGGGGCGTCCCATTCCTGGAGCCGACGCTCTACCGATTGCGCTACCAGGTCTGGTATGTTGGGATTTAAACTGATTGGTTGTACTTTTTATGGTGTCTATGTATTAAGTGCCTTCACACTTAATACAGAAATGGGCTGACAGTTTGCAATTGGTATATAAGCATTTCCATACATATTGTACAGTAGTTGAGATTTTTCCAATTATTGTAAAATTCCAGACACTCATGTGACCCTGGTCAAATGGTGCTAATGAAAAAATGTGCCAAATATGAATTTACAGATCTATAGATTTACAGGTAGTTCAATTTGTTTCTGACTGAAATTGATGTTCTATAGATAACGGAGGGGCACACTTTATATGATTTCACATATGCCTACATTTAATTACCAGTATTTCATGACCAGTAATAACACCTTAAATGCACACTGAAGTACATACTTGCTTCAATACATACATAGTAAGTGAGCATATATATGAAACAACATTGATACAAATTAACATTGTAATGACCGAAAATGACCAACAAAGACAGGCATAGACCAACAGTTTGGGAAAAAATCTTCAGTATTAAATGGTAAATTATTGTGTATTAAGAATATTTTATGGATGGTTGATTTGGATGATGATTTATTTATTAAAACTGGACCTGTAAATATACTAAATAAGTTGATCTGTTTATTAATAATGGTTATAATAATAATTGGTTGTTGGTTTAAGATTGTCAAGGCTGAATTGTGCAACTGTATTGTGAAAACATTTTCTGTTGTTGAATGCTCCGTTTAAAACATTTTATTTTACATTGTTTTCTGGCAAGTCTTGTTGCTATGCATCAACTACTTCTTGTTATATATTTGTCTTTCATTGCCATGAGTATGATGAGGCATGATTCATGGATGTGTAACTCTTCTCCTGCAAAGAAGGAATTTATCTGCTTGGGAAAATACTGTATACCAGCCAGCACTTACTTTAAGGTATCTGATCAGATTCTGCACTATCTGCTACAAACTCCCAGCAATATGTCATAAGTTTTTGACTGTAGTTTGAAAGCAAATATTTAAGAGTGAATTTCTTAGTAAAAAAAAAGTAGCATGATAAGGGTTAAGTTTTAATGTTGCAACATATCACACACTTGTCACACACATGTCATACACAGATTTTGTTTACCGCACATGTAAACATCAACTATAACTGACAAAGATATCTGAAACCAATAAAGGTATTATGCCTTACATTGTGTTGAAATATTTAACCAAGTACTGTAAAAACTTCACTTTTATAACACTGCATTACTGTATCAGTCTGTAAACTTTCAGCAGAGTATAGCATGCAGTTACTGCTTGTGGCAATAAATAAAAAAATATTTCTAAGAAAAGCACATCCCCAAATAGGAAACTTTTAATAAGAAACATAAGAAGTAAATAACACTAATCACAACTTAAATTGATAGATAATAGGTTATCTGCAAAACCTCGACTAGAAATTGATGACCAATTTCAAAATAATAAAACACGTAGCATGATCATTAAGTTTTGTTGATAGAGTGTTTGTGACAGTACAGAAAGCAATTAATTTTAGTTAGAATTCAAGAACCCAAGTATTGATTGGCAGTGAAATGAAATTAGCTCAAGCTACAGTAGTTCTTTTTAATTGATGGTTTCCTAACAGCAGATGAATTCATTTTAAAATGAACAAACCAAGAGAGTAACAGAACATTGATCAATTTAATGAAAATGTTTATGCAATTAACTCTTAACCTGCTACATGCAAATTGATCAGGTGTACCAAAAGGCATGTAACTGGCATGAACAAGTCTGTAGGTGAATTCACAATCCTCCGTTAATTGTATTATGTAATGTTAAGTTAACCATTCACTTGCTAAAAACACTATTTGGGTGGGGTTTGCGTAACTATGAGCCAAGCAGACAACGCAAAAAAATCGCCAAAGTATTAGTCAAATGGGTAATGTTAATGGGCAGATAAGTGTTTCGAGCAAGTAAAGGATTAAAATACTTTGGACAAAAATCCATGACCAAATGATACATTGTATATGGATAACCTCAATATGGACTTATGGAAAGTTGCCTTCAAAACTGAAAGAAAATCTTTAAAATTATGTATATCAACTAACACCAAGTCTACCAATACTTATATGGAAAAAAATAAAAAATAAATTTATCATGGAAAAAAGCAAGAAACCAGAACTTTGTCATGTATACTTCATTTCCAGGACATTCTTGGTTGGTAATTGTCACATACTTTGATTCATGTATACACCTGATAGCTAACTTGGCTACAAAAGGTTTGATATTCAATATAAACTGAAATAGCAGTATAACAGGTCATATATGCAGCTTTCATAGTACTGAATGAAACAGTAACTTCAATTATGAGCAATTTTCATCTGCTTCACTCCCCCTATAAACCTATAAGCAAAAATCTAGAAAAAAAGCTCTGATTACTGATACCAATCTAAGCAAACCATTGAATTATACCAAAAGAAATTTACTGGTCAAATATAAGGGGTGTAGAACAAAATCTGCCCCTTTCCAGACAAAATCCCTTCTGGTCACTTTGATATAGGTGGACAGAATCACCCCCATGAATGATCCAAGACAAAATCACTGCCTTTTGAATTTTCCAAGACGGACAGAATCACCCCCCGCACCCAACCACCTCCTATTTTAAGGTGCCTCTCAAAATTGGACTTGCAAATAAATATGCGTGAAAACTAAATATTGGAATTAAATTATTTGGTAACAGTGTCCACTTGAAGCAGATATAGTGCTGCTTTTACTCCGTATAGCATGCTAAGAACACCAAGCATGACACCAAGCCCAGTCAAAATATCCTGACACCAGATGAAGCAGTTGTGGCACTACCCTTATATTAGCTTGAAAGGTAGCAAGGGAGCTATACCATTGCATTGTATTTTTGGTGGTTTGGTATGGCATGACCCAGGCTCAAAATCAGGGCCTCCTGGTACATGGAGCTGATGTTCTACCGATTGCACTACCACTAAATTGTGTTGTCATACATGTAATAGGGTATGTGCTTAAAAGATGATTTCTGGTGCAACCAGAAGGTTTGCAGTAGGCCTAGCTTGTAACAGGACCTATTGATTCTATACACCTCCTCTGGAATGGAAATTAACATAGATTCCTTGGTAGGGCCACCAAGGTTGTATCCTTCTGTGGTCCTACAAGCCATTTATTAAAATATGTTCAATCAAAACAATAAATAACTTCTTCATTAAGCTGCCACGTCAAGTAGAATAATTCAATAATATTCACCTGAAGCATAAAAATTGATGGCATTACTTGTCAGTGCAAAATGCATGCATCATTTAAAAGGCCAACATTACATGACAAGTGTTTTATAACAGAGACTTTACATCTCTAAAATGGCAGTTGCTAACAAAAAGGCATGTAAAATAATAACAAACGCAATAGCTTTTGATCTGCTGACAGCAAAGAAGGAATACAACTGAGTCTATTGTAATATAAAAAGTTAATATTTACATTTCAATGAGAAAGAATATTATATTTAGTCCATTTAAGTGTTAAAGGCATCGAAATTTGCCTTCTTTAAAGCCCCCCACCCCCTCCTCCACCAAATAAAAGGTGGCAAAAAAAAAAAAAGCTTACTACACTGCCATTGGTCAGTAATGGTGTAATCTCGCCCCCCTCCCGCAACCCATAAACCTCCCACTGTGATCACAGTGTGAAGCCAGATCAGCCTTGAAATGAAGCACCCAGCAAAAAATAAGTTATAAGTAATACTTCCTTTCAGCCGGAACAAAATCTCCATGTTTTGGTTTGGAAGGAATCAAACATATTGTAAAAGGAATTAACATACTGTAAACTTGATGACAGAAACTGATCAAGAAGTAAATTAAATAGGCTTAAGTTCAGATTCCATACATGTCATTGAACAAACAAGGGGCTTACATCTCCATTATAGTATCTAGCATACTACAACTGCTTACAACCCCGTGCTAAATTCTTATTTATAAATGGATAAGTTACAAGATACATTGCTCAAGACCTAGCAACAAATAGTGCAGACCATGATTTGGGATCAAGTCAAAAGTGTTTATTCAAAGAACTGTTTAAAATAAGGCATTTCAATGGTTAATATTGTATAACTAATAACCTAACATTCGCCAAACGGGCAGGAGATTCTCGATATAGGTGAAGTATCACCTTCAAGGAACTTTTTTTAAGTGTAGGAAAAGGGCCGGAGATGGTGTGTTTTGGGGTTTTACAGCACACTGACACTTGATAAGTCATATGGCACCAAACCGAAGATAATGCAAATGTAAGAACCTGTCTATAAACAAAGAGTTTGTATTGGAGGCTGATTTTGTAATGGAGACTGAGTTTGCAGTAAATGCAGAATTTTAAACTGAGGCAAAATTTGTAGTAGATGCAGAGTTTGCAGTGGCAAAATTTGCAGTAGATGCAGGGTTTGCAGTGGCAGAGTTTGTAGTAGATGCAGGGTTTGCAGTGGCAAAATTTGTAGTAGATGCAGGGTTTGCAGTGGCAGAGTTTGTAGTAGATGCAGGGTTTGCAGTGGCAGAGTATGTAGTAGATGCAGGGTTTGCAGTTGCAGAGTTTGTAGTAGATGCAGGATTTGCAGTGTCAGAATTTGCAGTAGATGCAGGGTTTGCAGTGGCAGGGTTTGTAGTAGATGCAGGGTTTGCAGTTGCAGAGTTTGTAGTAGATGCAGGGTTTGCAGTGGCAGAATTTGTAGTAGATGCAGGGTTTGCAGTGGCAGAATTTGTAGTAGATGCAGGGTTTGCAGTGGCAGAGTTTGTAGTAGATGCAGGATTTGCAGTGGCAGAATTTGTAGTAGATGCAGGGTTTGCAGTGGCAGAGTTTGTAGTAGATGCAGGGTTTCAAGAAGAAGAACTTGTAGTTGTTGCAGAGTTAAAAGTGGAGGAAGGGTTTGTAGTCGAGGCAGTGTTTGTACTGAACATTGAGAGAAATTGCAAAAAAAGGACAGCTGCCCTCCCTGTAAAGGGTATACTATTATGAGCTTGTTATCTTTATGACCACAAATAATTCATCAATTATTGAACAATTTATACCTAATTTGCGGTCAATTTAATGCCATTAGCATGCCAGTATATATCTCCAGCAGTTTCAAGGGATAAGCAAACACAGGGATATGTAGCAAACGGACAGAAATAGACATAAACATCATCACCATGTGACCACTTCCAATTCATTTTGGGAGTAGGCTCCCAAACAATGACCAGGTAAAATGGTATCATACTACATATGTTTATTAGTAACACACAATTTTTGATATTTGCTTAAAGCAAGGGCAACAAGACATATTGCTGGAAGCTGCAGCAATAGCGCAGATCCTGATAAGGCAGTTTATTTATTTTTATATAGTGGCTGTGTAATTAAAATGTAACAATTATGACTTAACCTGTCACCTTGTGATATTCCAGTTGTTTGAACTTCCACTTAGTTGGTTTATTCTTTCAAATAGGAACGTTTTACAACTGATACATATGCACAGAGACTGACAGACCTACACTAGCCTATATATAGCCAACATACCAGTAGATCAGCATGGCATGGTCTTGAAGAAGACTGGTTAATGGTGTCTGATGATTTACTTTAGACATTTACAGATGTGGAAGGCCAACAAATTGTAAACAACAAAAGAACCAAGTCACTCCTTTAATAAGGACTATGTCTATGACATGACTTTCTTCATTATGCTAGTGTACAATAGACTATCATCACACTTTTCCGTTTTAGTCATTGTTAAGCAAACAAAAGTTATACCACAGTTGATTTTCTTCTTTATTTTAATTCATCATAGGGGAAGAAAAGATTACAGAATGAAGGTTACCAGTAGATTATGATTACAAACTGCATTTAAAAGAGGCTTTTTTGTCTATTTAATACTGAGGACTTGGTAAAAACAAAATGATACAGTTGTAATACTAAATAATTTCAACACTTATACAGTGAAATACTAAATAATTTATACACATATCCATTATAAAACTAAATACTTTCTGTACATATTAATACTATACTATAGTACTAAATATTTCTACACATGTATATATATTGTCATACTAAAACATTTCTATGGATACATTGTAATACTAAATAAATTCTACACTTATATATTGTAATACTAAGTAATTTCTACACATATACATAATAAAAACAATAATTTCTGTACATATTTAAGGTACCTAATATTTCTACACTTGAATGTAATACTAATTAATTTCTACATGAATACATTATAAAACTAAATACTTTTTGAACATATTCACTGTAATACTAAATATTTCTACACATATACATTGTAATACAAAATAATTTTTATACATATACATTGAAAAACAATGAAAAAAAATATGGTAACAAGCAATAATTGTTTGAAAAAGACCCCAAAGTATCTGGTAAAAACAAGGTTATGTTGGGAGACCTTTTGACTTTTGGTCCTGACTGCAGCACAAATGCATGCATTGTTACATTGAGAAGTTGGCAATGGATGAAGAAAGGCTTTAAGTTTAACATGCCATTCCGGACTGGGAGCAACTATCTATTTTAGCTGATTCAAACACAGATTCATGTTTTCCTATCAAAGCACAAACTAAGATGCTGCCGCTACTGGTAACAAGACATCAATAGAGCAGTCAGTTACAGAGGCACTTCTGGTCAGGTCAGTAAGTCTGTATGCTGGACATTGAAGCTGAAGAATCTTTACCGGACATAAACTTAAGAAAAAGTTGAGTCAGTGCATCAAAGTCACTGGATATACCTGAAAGCTAACAATATAATGGAAAGCATCATTGAGTACGACTCCATTTGTTCTGCTTTTTAATAATAGATGTTTATAAAATATAGTATGTTATTAACTGATTAAATTTGTAAGCATGAATGACACATACTTCTTAAGGCAACTTAACAACAAGTGATAACAACATCTACTTAACAAATGCTGTATTACCAACAAATAATTAAAGAAATAATTCTCAGTCAGACAAAATAGTTTGTTTCAACACTTTTCTTTTTTAATCAGATAATAATAATTTTTGTCCCAAATTTCTCAAAATAATTTTTTAGTTACCAAATTGGGTATATATATTAACTTTATCAATTGTTACTCATGCAAAATGACAAAAAATAGATGATATTAATATGACCAGTAAATTATGGAATATAATTCTCACTATACTAAGGAAACATACAATCTACAATGTACTGACTGACTGATATAATACACGTATTATACAATGGTGCACAATGCCTCACAGGATTCAATGAAAAACAAATTTTAAGTAAGTTTTCGGCTTATTATTCCATATGGTCACAGGAAAATTGGGAACCTATTTGCTTAAAACATCTTATATAATGTAATGGAAGGCTCATTTTTAATGTAAATAATAATATATTTGTAAAAACTAACAAACAAACATTAAAAGCCTCTAGAATTTTGGAAATAAAAAAAATTTCATTCCCTAATTGACACAATCTCAATAATCACTGGTATAGTATAAATTATTCATTTGAATTGGAAAAGCACACAGAGTGCACATCAGTCAAGAGCCAAGAAGAATGATGTTTTCTGTCCAAAATTTCTCATACAATTTTTAGCTCTCAGGACACTATTAAAGAGTTGATCAGGCTTAGGCAAAAAGTGCAGATACAGGGAGCTATCTGATTAGGATCAACACTTTTTGCTTCTAAATCTTTTTTAATATGTGACCTTTACATGAAGTTGTTAGCACACTAAATCTGTTTCAATATGTGACCTTTACATGATGTTGTTAGCACACTAAATCTTTTTTAATATGTGACCTTTACATGAAGTTGTTAGCACACTAAATCTTTTTTAATATGTGACCTTTACATGAAGTTGTTAGCACACTAAATCTTTTTTTAATATGTGACCTTTACATGAAGTTGTTAGCACTAAAATAACTTAAAATAAATCCTTTAAGTAAGCATTAGCAGGTTTAGGGGTTAGTTTTTGCTTTTAAAATACTATACTTTGCTGTGGTCAATTTTGATCAATATAGTGACATCCAGCTATTTTTAGTGGCAGAAGACCCTAAACAATTGTCTGAGTAGAACCAACAGTGCACCCCAAGTTAGCTTGAAGACCTTCTCAAATGGGACTCAAACCCATACAGTGAGAGGCTAAACAGTAAGTGGAGTTACAAATCTGCATGTCTACCCCTATGCCACAGTATCCCCTTAGGATTAGTATGTATCTACATTGGTGTGACAAAAACATTAAGGGCATTTGCTGAAATGAGGATTTATGTACTAACCTTCCTCTGCTAAATCTTTGTTTATCACTAGTTTCCCATGTCGTAAATAATTCAGGACTGGTCCAAAGTAGGTGCCATCCCTGTCTATCAAATATGCTCCGTTGTCATCCTGGAATAGATAGCAAAACAACATTATCATACTTTCTACAGGCCTCTTACTAGGGACTTGTTTGCTTGGGTTTAATACTTAGCCTGCTTTATTTTATAACAGCAGCAAATAGTGCAGACCTTGATCAGAGGGAGCAGGCTGATCTGGATCTACATTAATTTTGTAAGCCAGATCAAGTTTATTTTTAGCAGGCTGAAAGTTAAACCTAATGTCCCAGCATCAAGCTTTCGGTTAAATGGAGATTACATTCATTTAATAAAAACAAAGTACTACCTTCACTATGATAGCATGGCATGTACACATGGCATGATATCTCACCCAAACAAAATATTCTCACACAAGGATGTCTAATTTTAACAGGGATGGAGGTACTAAAATTGGAGGCTAAGTCATCATCAACTCTGTTATTTGCAAGCATTTGACTAGACAGTTTTCAAATTTCACCTGAAAAATAATCTTGTAATGCATATTCTAGGGACCAATGTTATAAACAATTGAAAATGAGACATTAGTCAAATCTATAGGTGCTGATTGGGTCCCCAAAACTCCACTCAGACTTAAGCTCAAAGAATTTATAACCTTTGCCGCAATAACTACTATCACCATATAATCATACAAGCATAAGTGTTTGGCAAAAGACTTAGATAGATAGCAGCCTTGAATCCAACTTGCAACCCCACATGCCTAGGTTGATGCTCTACCTACTCATCCACCAGGACACGAGGTTATAAAAATTAAAAGCTGAAGTCTCAGACCAGTCTCAGACATCTCACTCGTCAGATTTAAACGCTGAACCCAAACCTGAGTAATCAGATATTGTAGATAAGGTAGATCTTGGACTCAAGCTCAAAGTTGTGTAACCCAGTGCCATGGAACAGCAGTGACTGTGTCAAATGGTACAGGCAATTGTGTCTGCTAAGCCAGGCTGTCTGCCACATTCTGCCCAACACCTGTCCATAAACATCAATCTGATTAAAATTGGGAACCTGAGGCTGGGATCAAACTGCTAACCTCCCACACCTACTGATTCACAATAACTTATGACTTTATAGTTTTGTCTGGTAGAGCTGGTTGGAATTCACATTCTAATAACCATGCTAATAACCATCAATCTGATTCTGTTTGATTAAGTCAACAGCTGCGGCAGAACTTCTCATTCATTCTAAGCCTTAAATATAGCAACATAATGGCCTTTTTGACCAGTCTCTTACCACACATGATTGAAGATTTATATAACAAACTATTGACAAGCATGAAAATGAAGAATTTTTAAGAAGATTATGCGTGAAAAATAAAGTATACAGCAGATTCCTTTTAAATATAACATTTTGGAAAAACTGAATAATATTAAATCTGTATCAGTTTGACATTTTTATTAAAAAACCAACAGCTGGAAAATGAAAAAAGTAGAAGAAAAATAAATTTCTTGATCAATTTATGATTCTCGTTCTATCTTGAAGAAACCTTAAAAAAATTATTATGAAATTGTGTCTCCTTTCCTTTTTGCCAATTGATATCTCTGGCTATTTTATGGCATGGTGGATGATTTTAAATTAACCCCTCACATGCTACATTTCTTGTAAGTCTAAACAAATTCTTCCTTTTTTTCAAACACTTGCATGCATAAAAGTCACATTTTTTGTTTTTTGTTTTGGCTTAGCACTAGCAGAAAATAGTGTAAATTCTGATCCAGCATCTCCCAGTGGAAGCTGGCTGATCTGGATCTACACTATTTGCCCAAGTTTGATCAATTCATGCTTAGCAGACTAGGAGTAAAAGCTGCCATATTTTAACAACATGTTCAGATGTTGAGCCTCAAGTGTCTGCCAGGATGATTGCAATGTCAGTCATGCGGTATCCAGCATCCTTCCTCTGCCTCTAGGTTCAAATTTTTACATGCTATTAATTCTGCTTCTGAACACTTAAAAAATGTTTTAATTAATTAATATTCAGTTTTTTAATGAATGAGAAGTTTCTTTACAAATTATTGTAGAGATTATAACCATGGACATAATTTGCAAAGTTTAAAATGCATGATTCAGAGTTGTCATTTGATTTGTCACCATATTTTTATTTTAACATGATATGTGATTATTTGAACATATTATACAGTTTTAGTTATACATGTATAACAAATTCTTGTTACTTTTAAAGATAATTATGATGATTATCCTAGCAGATTCTATATAGATAATTGTGATGATTTATCTAGCAGATTCCATATGGATAATTACAATGATTTACCTAGCAGATTCCATATAGATAATTATGATTTACCTAGCAGATTCCATATTGATAACTGATTATTTACCTAGCAGATTCCATATAGATAAGTATGATGATTTACCTAGCAGATTCCATATAGATAATTGTGATTTACCTAGCAGATTCCATATGGATAATTATGATGATTTACCTAGCAGATTCCATATAGATATTTATGATTTACCTAGCAGATTCCATATTGATAACTATAATTATTTACCTAGCAGATTCCATAAAAATAATTATGATGATTTACGTAGCAGATTCTATATTAATAATTATGATGATTTACCTATCAGATTCTGTATAGATAATTATGATAAATCATCTAGCAGATTCCATATAGAAAATTATGATTCATCAAGCAGATTCCATAGATAATTATGATTTACCTAGCAGATTCCATATAGATAATAATGATGATTTACTTAGCAGATTCTATAGATAATTATGATGACTTACCTAGCCGATATCACTGTTATCACATTCTGTGATTAAACTTTTTTCATCTAAATATTACAAACACATGCTCTACTAAGTCCATTTGTGATAATTGATGCAAAAAATACCTTTTTTCTTCTGCTAGAAATATCATATATAAAAAAATTCAAGACAGAACGTGAGCAGGCCTTGCCCTTTAACCTTTTAAAGTGAAGTGGGGGAGTTTTAGTTAGTCATAATTACACAACACATCTTCTCGACATAATCTGCCCCTTGGACTACCAACTGAAGAGATTACAAAGCCTCCGCAACAAAAAGGTTGCCTTGGGCTAGGGAGCTAGTGCTAAGGCAAGCCCTGTTGGCACAATGCTGATGAAACCACCAATATAGGCCAATACAGGGTTTGGAGGCAATTTGAAGGATAAAGGAATGGGGATTGTGTTTCTGGCAGCCCCTGTTGACACAATGCTGATGAAACCATCAATATAGGCCAATACAGGGCTTGGAGGCAATATGAAGGATAAAGGAATGGGGATTGTGTTTCAGGCAGCCCCTGCTGGCACAATGCTGATGAAACCACCAATATAGGCCAATACAGGGCTTGGAGGCAATATGAAGGATAAAGGAATAGGGATTGTGTTTCTGGCAGCCCCTGCTGGCACAATGCTGATGAAACCACCAATATAGGCTAATACAGGGCTTGGAGGCAATATGAAGGATAAAGGCCTGGGGCTTGTGTTTCTGGCAGCCCCTCCTGGCACAATCCTGATGAAACCACCAATATAGGCCAATACAGGGCTTGGAGGCAATATGAAGGATAAAGGAATAGGGATTGTGTTTCTGGCAGCCCCTGTTGACACAATGCTGATGAAACCACCAATATAGGCCAATACAGGGCTTGGAGGCAATATGAAGGATAAAGGCCTGGGGCTTGTGTTTCTGGCAGCCCCTCCTGGCACAATCCTGATGAAACCACCAATATAGGCCAATACAGGGCTTGGAGGCAATATGAAGAATAAAGGAATAGGGATTGTGTTTCTGGCAGCCCCTGTTGACACAATGCTGATGAAACCACCAATATAGGCCAATACAGGGCTTGGAGGCAATATGAAGGATAAAGGAATAGGGATTGTGTTTCTGGCAGCCCCTGTTGACACAATGCTGATGAAACCACCAATATAGGCCAATACAGGGCTTGGAGGCAATATGAAGGATAAAGGGCTGGGGCTTGTGTTTCAGGCAGCCCCTGTTGACACAATGCTGATGAAACCACCAATATAGGCCAATACAGGGCTTGGAGGCAATATGAAGGATAAAGGGCTAGGGCTTGTGTTTCTGGTAGCCCCTGTTGACACAATGCTGATGAAACCACCAATATAGGCCAATACAGGGCTTGGAGGCAATATGAAGGATAAAGGAATGGGGCTTGTGTTTCAGGCAGCCCCTCCTGGCACAATGCTGATGAAACCACCAATATAGGCCAATACCGGGCTTGGAGGCAATATGAAGGATAAAGGGCTGGGGCTTGTGTTTTAGGCAGCCCCTGCTGGCACATCAATAGTCTGTTACAGGGTTCTGAGGTGATATGAAAGTTAAAGCATGGGGCATTCTCCACTTATCTGTAGACAATTTACAGTTGCACACATTCTTATTTGTTAGAAACTCTACTTCTATGCAACATTCAGCAAAGAGGGTTTACTTGAATTTTTATCAGCATATAACCAGACACTCATTTTCAAAATAGTTGCTGGATTTTTACAGCATCTCATGTCTCATTTTCTTAAGACAAGAGAAGAACTGAGGTTCCTTTGTAGACCTTTGGCAAGCTGTGTGCATGCAGTATTGTAACATTATCTTGTTTATACATTGATAGTGTTGAAACACTGGCATGTGCCACTCTCATTATATTGTGAGAAGTACCAAAGCTGACCATGATAGATTGATTCAGGCTTCGTGCATAAGCATATACAGCCTTATACTTTGTTTATACCTTTACATATAAAACATCTAAATGACACAAGTATGGTAATTATGGAAATGGTCTTTTATTGGTTAAGAAGGATCACACAAAAATATCTAGCATATAGAAATCTTTAAGACTAACTGGTCAGCCATGGCTTTGATTGGAGATATTTAAAAAATAAAAATAAAACAACAATTAAACATGGATTTCTCCCAAAAGCAATCCCTGTTGTGGAAATATTTGCTCTTATATCTTAGCCTGCAAAGCATGTATGTAAGGTATAGGCAAATAGAGTAAATCCAGATCAACCTACTGCCTGGTAGGATCAGGATATTCACTTTATTGTCAAGTCACTAGCAATATGGCTTTTGACCATGTCATAAAGTTTTGGGACAATAACTACAAACTTAGAACGGGTTATTAACAATGTAGCTGGCAGAGTTAAACAGAAAAGCAATGATAAGTTTAATAGCAGTTTGATCAGGATCTGCCTAGCCAGTCGTAATAAGTCTAGTTACCATCATGCATGAGGGTATAAGTTACTAGGAATTAGTATGGATGTTCATCACATTTTTCATTATAACAGTTATAAAGCAGTAACTTATATCATCCTTCATTATAGTTCTCTCTGGTAGTATTAAACTGAGGCTCATTATTTTTTTAACATTTTCATTAACTTTCGGACAGATTTTACAAAAATTTGGCATCATTTAAATATTTAATATGGTGGATAACAAAAATTTCAAACAGTTGAATTTTTCCAATATTAAATATTAAGGCAGTTGACTCAAGTGACAGTTAGTTGTATTAGTTAAAAAGTAATTTTAAGTAATTAAGGATTTGTCCATTTTCATGTTGTTTTTTATACATTGTTTGAGTGGTATGAAGAAGTCTAAATGTTGCAATGTTGTTAGCCTTTATGAACTGTTCTTCCAGATGTAACAATAACTATTGACATGTAGATGTGTAAACGGATGGTCATGCTTGTTTATGATTATGATATTCATCCCAAGTTCAAACTGATATATTTTTTTTCTTATTTTATTAAAAAAATACCCTGAGCTAGTTTCCAACCTACAACCTGCTGCTTAGGAGACATGACCTAACCACCTAAGCAGTTGTGTGAAGGGTCACATTGTTTCTGTTTAACAGGCAAACATGGAGATACTGACGCATTTGACTTTCTGTAAATAGCTTGCAGGATATAAATGGAACAAACATGACTCTCAGTTTGATCCTGTCAGACAATATGCATGTAATGACTGCGACCAACATGACTTGTTTACAAGAATGTTTCCTTTTGTGATCTTGATAGGAAGTAGTTCTACTCAGGGGTACTATTGAGCTGATGTAATCAGAGATGCCGAAAGAATTCAGGAAGTTGTTAGTCCTGAGCCAGCTACAATTGTTCACTAAACCTTATTTTTTGGCTAATAAATACAATGTAGTTTAATGAAAAAGTAATAAACCATATTGATAGGGACTAGTCAGCAAATACTTCAGATTCAAGTGGAAGCTGGCTGATCTGGCTGATCTGGCTGGATCTACACTTCTTGCCTACAATTTATGCAAAACAGGCTAAGTGCTAGTGGGAAGAGGGCTTTAATATATGACTAGAACTGTCAAACTCCTGAAAGTTCTGCATGCTCTTGCATGTGAAACATTACACTGTCTCACTTTATAATTGTACTAAAATTCTGAAAGCTCTTGGATCTGTAGCAAGAAACTGTCACACTTGTACAAGTTCTGCAAGCATGTAGGTGTATAGCAAGGTAGTGTCACACTTGTACAAGTTCTGCAAGCATGTAGGTGTATAGCAAGGTAGTGTCACACTTGTACAAGTTCTGCAAGCATGTAGGTGTATAGCAAGGTAGTGTCACACTTGTACAAGTTCTGCAAGCATGTAGGTGTATAGCAAGGTAGTGTCACACTTGTACAAGTTCTGCAAGCATGTAGGTGTATAGCAAGGTAGTGTCACACCTGGACAAGTTCTGCAAGCATGTAGTAGCAAGGTACTGTCATTCTTGTAGTTCTTTTGGGTGTGTCGCTTGGTACTGTCATATTTGTACAAATCCTGTATAAGCATTTGAGTGTGCTGCAGGGGATTGTCATACTTGCATGAGTTCTGCAAGCTTTCGATTGTATAGCAAGGTACTGTCATATATATTTGAGTTCTGCAGGCACTGGGTATGAAGCTGTCATAATAAAGTACTGTCATAATTGTAAGAGTTCTACATGCATGTGGGTGCGTTGCAAGGCACTGTCATACTTGTGCAAATTCAGGAAGCACTAGGATGTATAGCAAGGTACTAGTTAAGATACAAGCCTGCAAAAAAAACTTAGTTGTAATGGTTAGAAGGAAAACTATTGTAGTTAAAGAAGAAACAGAGTGACAGAAACATAGGTCTAATTTCCTTGTATGCAGAAAAAAACACACTATATCAGTAGGTTTACAAGACAGTTGGGTCTATTTGTATAGAAGGAAAACTGTAACAGTTGTTTAAGAATATGCTGTAAAGATGGTGTAAGTTTAATTAAACTAAGATCATACAGAAAGAAAATTACTAGTTTCCAATCTTAAATTAGTTCGTTCCTGCATTTAAGAAAGTTGTCACCTTACAAAATTTATAACTAACTAAAAGTAGTAACATACAGAATGAAAACTTCAGCCAAACAGGACACAACTCTGAAACAAATGGCCTGCTCATGACAAACTGTTGACATACCAATTATCTACATCATGCATAAATTATGTTTATCAAGTATTTACCCATTTCTATTCAGATTGTGTATGATTTGAGCTCCCCAGCAATTTGTTCTTTGGATGTGATCTAATCAGCAGCCATTTGTCTTCCACAGACAATGGTCAGCTTGAGTGGGCATATATTCCTTCAAGTGAGATTTAATTTGTGGCTAAGCAGCAGGTTCTATATCTCAGTTGTGGCTACAGACTTCAGTGGTAATACTCTGCTCCCACCAACCTGTGTTTGATACCATTCTTTACTGTTCCAATCTGCCAATCTAGAGTTTCCTAGCTATCACCAATCATCATCAAATACTGGTTACTTGGGCAAATTGAAGGTGGTATCCGACATTTTGGAACAAAAAATATTTTCATTAAACATCATAATAAACCATCTTTACCTGAAAATATCTCGCAAAAAGCTGTTTATTGATGTTCTACACCTGAATGTCTGAAAAGTGAACTTTAACATCCAAATTGTCATTTCAAACACACATTTCCTATCTGAGCCATGCTGCAGTTAACTATTTGTAAACTGAGAAAACCATGTGATCACTTATGTTTCAGCTTAACCACATCATCCATGGTGACATTGATGTCTATTTTTAGCAGGAAACCTAAGCGTTCTTATTTATAGATATGAAAAGAATGATCATTTAAGTGTAGATTAACAAGTTTTACTGCCCTAAAATTGAGATACTGTTGAAAATCGTAAAAGCTTAGACGAAAGTATGTTGTTCTTCTACAGAAATTATGCCCAAATACCCTAAATAGAGGTAAGATATTGTTACATGTATTAGAAAATGGCAAACTGTCAGACACCACCTTTAAGTGTAACATCATTTGGTTATCAGAATATACATGACTCATTTAATGTTTAATGTGAATAGATAGGAGAGGTTTTGAATTATGAGCAAGTTAATTTATTCACCGATTTATGTGCTTGACACACCTTAAGTTACCTAACTTCAATTATGTAAATAAAAATTCTGTAGTTTCAGTTTTGAGGGTACAAATTGTGTTTAATTGTTGTGCATAGGTACTTCCTGGCGCTACTATTTCACTACCCATTGTATTTTGATGGCTAAGAGTTTAAGAATTGCACCATCCCAGATATGAATGTCCCAATATATGTACACTTTTCAGCATTTTGTGGAACAATTTGGCCATCCTTTAAAAATTGGTTGTTTGCGTTAACATGACCCAAACTTTTTAAGTTGTTTTTTTTATTAATATTTATTTCATACCCAGTACATGAGTAAATTTTATCATGAAATACTAAGTGTGGAACTATGTTTTATTTCTAATATGTTATGTGGCTTTAACATCTATACACATATTTATTGTTACCAGTTTCTGAAAGTTTTTAATATAAGCTTATAATATGCTTTTAATATAAGCTTATAGTTTCCGAGGAAGCCTCTTAATGATTGGCTTTTTGGCATCTTCACAGCCTCTGCACATTAGTAACACAATTCTAAAGGTTTTAAGGGCCTCTTCATCTCTGCGTGGTCCCTCATAAAACGTCACATAATACTGTCTGTAGTCATCCCTAGTCATTGCTCTGTTATAGATGCTTACAATTTGTTTATAATTTATATATATTCTGTGTTGTTGTTTTTTTATACCTTGTGCTTTGTTAGTTTTTTTACCTTGTGCTTTAATCTTATATGCCATACACAAAGCAAGCTTTTGTCAGATACTAGTGTTGCCCTAGTTTTCTACAAGATGGGCAGATCATCAATCAAGATTTTACTTTCAAAATTTATCTTTTCAAATTTTTTAACTTTAATATTTTCCTGACACTGATCAAACACTTTCATGTACAGATATGTGGCTTTATATATTACTAGTACCACTTTTCTTCAATAAAAAAACAACAACATAACAAACCGCAAAAACAATAATTTTTTAAACCTGTAAACTTTGATGCAGTTTCTGATATTTTTGGAGGTTTCTGTCTTTCCTGCGAAGCTGACATCATAACTTCAAACACATTTTTGTCTTCTACAGGCTTGCTACAAGCTCCCTGCACTGATGATGGCTCAATGCCTTTTATATTGATTGCAACAAACTTTAAGGAAAAGTCAAAGTCTGTCAAAATGCTAACCAAGTTGTATGGGTCGGCAGTGTATGTGTCACATCCGGTTGCTTTGGAACTCACAATGATCTTCGTGTGTTTCTACAATTAATTGTATATTTCTTTAGGTAAATCAAAGTTTTCAAAGTCCTCAAATACATCAAATCGTGAGTGGGATAGCATGAATTTGCATGTAACATTTTTAATTAAAGTTCTTGAGGTGTTGTCAGTATTTAACACATTCACAGTTAGTACCGACATCGTTGGATACCTACACTTGACTATTCCATTGTACTACATTCAACGATTGTAGGTTTATTGATAAATTTTTTGTCGTCTTATCAGACTAGAAGTTTAACAATGGTTGCACCATTTTGACAAATCTGTTGATACAATGAAAGAACAAGCTTTATCATTGGATTGATCTTCATTGGATTATGCAGCTAGCAATAAAATATTATTTCCACAAACGGCGAAAAATGAAATAAATATCGCACAGGCGATGAATGGAGAGTAATGGAAAGGATCGGTCGTGGGTGTACGACGATGAGTTATCGAGAACGTGACATCTTTGTCCACGGATGCTGCCATTTTGAACGTTTCAGGGTAACGTAAAAGACCAAAAAATCTGAACCAAAGAGCAAAAAGAATGGAAAGAAAAATAAATATATACCGAAAAATTAAAAAAATTGATGTGACGGTCATAAAAAAAGTTTGGGACTAAGTCGGTCATGTTGCCCAACAAACAATTTTTTTAAGATGGCCCTTTTAACAAAAGTTTTGGAACCACATTCTGCATAAATTTAATTTGTATCATTTAAAATGGTATTATTTGTACTGCTAGTGAACTGACTAGATCTACTCATTTCTGTTTTGTGTTATATTTTTTATTTTGTTAGCTTAGAATTTCCTTATACTCTGCATTACACAGTGATTTTACTGAAGGACAATGCTGAAGGAATGAATATTTACTAAAATGGTACTTTGAAATAGATCTACCACTCAAGTTATTTGTAAACATGCACAATATAAAAGGTTAACATTTTGATCTCAGACATCAATTTTTGTCTATAAATAGCAGCCATCTTGTCTCATACAGCCAATTTTTTTTATTCCTTGTGAGGCTTTTTTAAGACAAGCTTGACTGTATAAAGCATAGATAAATAACTGATGTCATAAACAATGTCATAAAAAATGACAGTATTGGCTATAAAAAATACCATAAACAATTTGTAATTATCAAGCATATACAATTTCAGACAATATGACAGTATATTGGCCATAAAAATAACATGAACAGTTTTACTGTTTTGTAGTTATTGTGCATATTTAATTTCATACAATCTGGCAGTATTGGTGGGTATGTACATGACAGAACTACTGAATTGTCATCACTAAACAAACTGATTTACCAGTTTTACTTAAACCTATTCTTGATTCCGAAGTGCTGTTATTCAGTTCGTGAGTGTATTGTTTTTAATTTGATACATCAATCACACACACACTCACATTGAATTAAGTCATCATAAGATTTCAATATATTATTAGTTTAATGGAGGAAACCTCAAGATGGCATCCCCAACACACTGCAGGTCAGATGAACGATATCCCAACACAAGTTTAAGCAGTTTTCCTAAGTAAACAATAATCAATTAAAATTGTCGATTAAAAGTAGTAAAATTGGTCTTTGACAAAAGTGATGTTCTTGTACTTCTAAACTCCTGATATAATAAGTATTTTTAAAAGAAAGCTGGTGATTCAATTGATGTTATACCATAGGTCAGACTTGCATAGTATAAGTTATACTGTAGGTCAGACTTGCATAGTATAAGATGTTATACCATAGGTCAGACTTGCATAGTATAAGATGTTATACCATAGGTCAGACTTGCATAGTATAAGATGTTATACCATAGGTCAGACTTGCATAGTATAAGATGTTATACCATAGGTCAGACTTGCATAGCATAAGATGTTATACCATAGGTCAGACTTGTATAGTATAAGATGTTATACTGTAGGTAAGACTTGCATAGTATAAGATTTTATATCGTAGGTCAGACTTGCATAGTATAAGATGTTATGCCATAGGTCAGACTTGCATAGTATAAGATGTTATACCATAGGTCAGACTTGTATAGTATAAGATGTTATACCATAGGTCAGACTTGTATAGTATAAGATGTTATACTGTAGGTAAGACTTGCATAGTATATTATATTGTAAGTCAGACTTGCATAGTTCAAGATGTTATACCATAGATCAGACTTGCATAGTATAAGATTTTACATGTAAATGTACAAATTGTTTTTATAAAATTGGTTTTACTAACATTTCTGTTAGCTTCAGCAGTTTTTTCATGAAATTGTTTAAAACACATTTGTTGCATTTCAGGTGCTCCTTAACTTGTATCATGCTACATTCACTAGTGTCATAATTATATCTGTTGTTTTGTTGTATAGATATATTAAATTACTTACTATACTTAAAATTGTATTATATACTTTTTCTGGACATAGTATATAGACTTTTAGGAAAGCAGCAAATATGTAAAGCTTTGGTAATAAATAGTTCCTTATTGAAGGGTTTGTTTTTACTTGAACCTCTTGTTCTTAAATTCAGTAAAAGTGTCACTAAATGGACTCGATGTTTTGTTCATTTTTTCACGAAGCTGAATAACACCCTATCATTTGTAATATTGTGGAACATCCATTGTTATATGCATAAGAGGCTTTGAAAAAACAGACACTGTGTTACTTGTTTTGTTTGTTTTTGCAATACATTGCAAAGGCCAATTATGATCATTATAGCAACATCCAGATATTTTGGTGGAGGAAGACAGCAGACAAATGTCTGGGAAGAATCATTGTCACACCGCAGGTCAGCTGCAAGCCCTTCCCACATTAAGTAATTCTCCCTGTATGGCACTTGATCCTAAGCTGTGAGAGGCTAAGCAGTCAGAGGAGTTGTCATTCGACCTGTATGGCACTTGATCCTAAGCTGTGAGAGGCTAAGCAGTCAGAGGAGTTGTAATTCGCCCTGTATGGCACTTGATCCTAAGCTGTGAGAGGCTAAGCAGTCAGAGGAGTTGTCATTCGCCCTGTATGGCACTTGATCCTAAGCTGTGAGAGGCTAAGCAGTCAGAGGAGTTGTCATTCGCCCCTGTATGGCACTTGATCCTAAGCTGTGAGAGGCTAAGCAGTCAGAGGAGTTGTCATTCGACCTGTATGGCACTTGATCGTAAGCTGTGAGAGGCTAAGCAGTCAGAGGAGTTGTCATTCGCCCTGTATGGCACTTGATCCTAAGCTGTGAGAGGCTAAGCAGTCAGAGGAGTTGTCATTCGACCTGTATGGCACCTGATCGTAAGCTGTGAGAGGCTAAGCAGTCAGAGGAGTTGTCATTCTCCCTGTATGGCACTTGATCCTAAGCTGTGAGAGGCTAAGCAGTCAGAGGAGTTGTCATTCGACCTGTATGGCACTTGATCGTAAGCTGTGAGAGGCTAAGCAGTCAGAGGAGTTGTCATTAGCCCTGTATGGCACTTGATCCTAAGCTGTGAGAGGCTAAGCAGTCAGAGGAGTTGTCATTAGCCCTGTATGGCACTTGATCCTAAGCTGTGAGAGGCTTAGCAGTCAGAGGAGTTGTCATTCACCCTGTATGGCACTTGATCCTAAGCAGTCAGAGGAGTTACAACTCAGTGACTCCATCACTACACAGTAGGCATCCCTCCCTGTGTTACATAACTGACTCCATCACTACACAGTAGGCATCCCTCCCTGTGTTACATAACTGACTCTATCACTACACAGTAGGCATCCCTCCCTGTGTTACATAACTGACTCCATCACTACACAGTAGGCATCCCTCCCTGTGTTACATTACTGACTCCATCACTACACAGTAGGCATCCCTCCCTGTGTTACATAACTGACTCCATCACTACACAGTAGGCATCCCTCCCTTTTTTACATAACTGACTCCATCACTACACAGTAGGCATCCCTCCCTGTGTTACATAACTGACTCCATCACTACACAGTAGGCATCCCTCCCTGTGTTACATAACTGACTCCATCACTACACAGTAGGCATCCCTCCCTGTGTTACATAACTGACTCCATCACTACACAGTAGGCATCCCTCCCTCCCTATGTTACATAATTAACTCCATCACTACACAGTCAGGCTTTTTCTATTAATAACACGGGTCCGACGATCAGACCATTCCCAAGGCAAGGAACAACACCCAAAAAAAAAAAAACAAACAAAAAAAAAAAAAAAAAACAAAGTTAAAAATTCTGCCGTAAGCGATCTTGAAATCGGGATGCTTGGTGCCAGAGTAACACGTTTAGGGGGTACTGTGTTTTAGGACTGTATGGAACGGGATTTATCGTTCGCTTTCCAGTTTCTTTCCGTTTCCGGTAGAAAACATGTTGCATAATAGTAAATATTACGCCAAAAAATACGGAAATCAGACGCTAAGAGTTCGAAATCTTTGAAGTCTTTATGGAAGTCACCAAGTACGTCTACCTCAAAGTCAAGTGATAATACGGAGAAATCGTCTGAAGATGGAAAAAGCGCCGGAATTATGGAAGTGTCGTGTTCCCCGGACATATTTTCAGATTCACAGACAGACATTCGGGAAAAGTCAGACGTATCGAAGGAAATAAAGCAGTCTACTACGAATTAAGTGATGTTTTTGTGAGGAAAAGCTTGCTGGTAACTCTTACTTCAAATAAAGAGGTTTTATACCTTAATTTTGTAAGATTCTTTATTGGTTATTATGTAGCAGCAATTATTTGCTATCAATTTACAGTTTTATAAATTCCCAAATTTGCTATTTGACCGATCGTTTTTCCCCTAATTTTGGAAGTTTCTCTACGCGAATTTCCCAATTTTGGAAAGGGTCTTTTTCCCAAAGAAGCCAGAAAAAGGCCTGACAGTAGACATCCCTCCCTGTGTTACATAACTTTGCTTCAAGCATTTGCAAACTAGTGAGGCTGTACATAAAAGTTTACCAGCATACAAGAAATCATGTGACCTTCTACTAAGTCAATGTTTTATATATTTTGATGTGCATATCTGGGTTAAGATGAAACACAGTCAAAAACAAACAAAAGGGTATTTTTTCCAGTGTATTTAAAATAATTAAATGACAAGAGATTTATGTGAGAACTACCTTTAAGGAAGGGAGACATCAGCTTACAGCTATCAATACAATGAACAAATATGATGTACTCTATAGGTTGGACTGGGTAGGGCTGTTGACATTGACAATTAAGTTGTTTTATTACATCACGCATCAGGTACACCCAGCAATAAAGGAATTGGGAAGCTTCATACTGTAAGACATAGAAGATTCACAATAAACTATAGACTAACAGTTAACACTGCATGGAAAATGCTGCAGGCTTGCCTGCTAAATGTTGTCATCTACAGTTTTCCAGTGAAGACAAAATTATATGGCTCATAAAAAAATTTCATGAATTAATTATTTGCCTACATAAAATACAGTCATGTAATGATAGCATACCATTGACTTTGTCAGTGGATATTTGGCAAAGAGTATAGGCCATATAAACAGAATTGTTTCAGTTAAGACAATTTTGTCACTACTTTAATGGCAAAACAGTGTACATTATGAAAATCTCATTCTGAATTTTCATGATGTATTTTTTTAAATCTATTTTAACATCCGATGGGAATTTCTACTAAATACTGAACTTCTACTAATACTTAGAGAATTCCTCAATTCATATAGTTAATTTATCCATTCTTTTTGTGACCTACATCTGATGGCCGTTGCTTCTAAATATAGCCAACTCTGTTGCATATACAGAGATATGACTCACTTATGCTGAAATCAGTTCCATAATCCATTATTGACTATGACCAATTATCATATAATTATAATCATTAAATGATTCATTATATATTGGATATTGGATACTAATGATAAAATCTCTAGACATTTGAACATTATAAATGTAACGTTTCATATTCCTGTTGAGTGTTGTCAAGTGTTTGGGGAAATCTATTTACTTATAGGTCAAGTAATTATATAATCATTTACCAATTTAAGAAATTATATTATGTTATTGCTGATTCTGACTGTTTCTAATCGATTTTATTATAAATGATTATCACCCCAGCACCAGGACTTGCTTCACTGAAAACATATTTACAGTATTACATAATAACTTTCACATGATAAATCTAGCACAACAGCAAGTGGCTTTTAGTAAAACCTTTGAAGTTATTTTAATGCTTTTTCTGGTAGGAAGTGTTACATAGCACCTTCAAAGATTGCAACATCACTTATCAGTTACATCCAACAATCAAGGAATTAGACAACTCCCTACTGCCATACATGTAAGTAAAGCATAGAGGAAGACCAAAGAACTATAAACTATCTCTACAGCATTTATCATGTTACCTGTATTTGAAAGTTGCTTTTCAATGAAGTGTTTTGCTCTGATCAAGAATCTACCTCCGGTAGTCAGGGCGGGTGAGCTTAGGACAGCAAATGACCTGAACAAGACCAACATCCATGTAAAGTTTGAGCTTAAACTTATGTGTTTATAGTTGATTAGGCTGAAAATTTCTGCTTTAAAAAAACCCATTCATATTCCTCCAATTCCTGGTTATAACCAATAGTCTGGTACCAACTATCTGGGTTGATATATGTTAAACAGTTATCCCCAAAGACTAACACCTCATGTCCGATCTGGGGGACAAATATGTGGGACCTTTTGCTACAGAATCTAGCATGGACTAATAAGCCATGTTGCACAATGTTAGTGCTGCTGGCTGGTACATTACAGTGATAGATTGAGATTGGTGTAGCTGATGTATAGGGTCTCCATATATATGGCACAGCATCCCTGAATACACCCTAGGGGATAGCTGATGGCAACATTGCATGAGGGGTGAGGAGGGACACTACTCATTCTTACTCTGCTAATAATATAATCACAACTTGGTCAGGCTTAGATAAATAATGGATATCCAGAAATCAGAATCTGCACTATTTGCTACTGAGTCTCTAACAATGCATCATAGAACCTCTGCTTATAGATGTCAAAAAGAAAACTAAGAATAAGTAAGGGTTGTAAACAAAATGATGGTTGATAAAGGTTAAATTGATTAATCAATATTCTGTGATTATTATGATGGACAAAATCTCACCAGGAGCTGTTTTGCTCATAATTGATAGGATCCATATAAACACATATGTTAATTGGAGTTATCTGTCCGGCATAGCAATGGTTTAATACCCTGCTTTTTATAGTTATTAACTTTATTTTTAATTCATTTGTCAACTTTAAATGAACAAAAAAAAGATTTCTTGAGACATGTTGTAGCTTAAGTTAATAATTTCAGGTTATTAATATAGCCAAATAATTTATTGAAAATGTATATTTAAAAATAGGCATCTAGCTGTAGAACTGCAGGAACTGCAGGAACAATTACAATTTGGTGAACTTATTACTAAGAATGTAAACAATAATATCCATCTTCATCTTAATAACTTGTTACGATAGACACATATATGAGATCTAAGGCCAAAGTGGGAGATTTTTTAATATCACATAAACAAAGAAAGAAGTTATCTGTTTCCAAGTAGGGAGATTTTTGAGAATGTATAAAACACCCATCATTTTCAAATAATTTTGGACCTTAAACAAGGAATTCTCCCTCCAAAAGCAGGAGAGTTCACATGTATTTAGACAGTCAGCATAAATCTCTCTATAGTGTGCATCAAAAGACAGTCATTTTATAAAATCTGATACATTGGCACTTGGTGTTGGTAGTAAAACTTCAGTAAAGAAAAAAAGCCACCAAGGATAACTTAAAATGTACACAGCTTGGATATGGTAAGAAGACTGTTTCATTCCAAGTTGAGATTACTATTAAGAATTATTTGTAATATAACAAAGCTTGCAAGAGTTGTAACATATAAATCCAAATTTAACTATCACATAATAGATGTTAGAATTTATGAATTTAGTTAAAAGAAACAGTCTATATGTTGTATCATATGCAGCTGCTCAGGTAAGTTAGAGAATCATATTTCAGCTGTAAACCTACTTAGAAAACTGAATAGTATTGAAAATCTATTTTTACTAACTGCACAGACTTTAAGTTATAAGTTTTTGTTTAGCAATTTGCTTGATACAACCAATTGCTCAGTTTAATATATACAAATATGCAGCACATGCACACAACTCTTTTTCTATTCACTGTGTACAGGATTGTCAGACTTAACAATAAAAAGGATTACAGTAATCATTTACTGACATAGTACCAGTAACCATTTGATGCTGTTGTTATACAAAAGTCAAATATTTAGTTGAAGATAAACATGAATTGATAAAGGTCTTAACTGTCTTGGGGAGATCAAGGCAAATTCATATGAATGCTGTACAGAGATTATACCAGTTTGCACACACAACAGAAATAGTATACTGGGACCCAGTCCACCAAAATGTGGCAGAAATCTCAGTTGGTCAAGAAATTTCAAATTTTATTCCTTAAGATTGTGATACAATGTCATCACTATGTTCACCAATACTATTAACATGTGGGTCCTCTGAACAAAGAATTATGCAGAGATTATACAATGGCAATTACAATTGACAAACTAACTTTTTTTTTTATTTTGACATTTTTCATTCAAACATTTAAGTTGCCTGATAATCCATAAATACAAAGCCCTTTTATGTGCATGTAGGAAGTAAGAAAATAGGATTAGAGCAAGATATGAAATTACACACCCAATGTAAATTGTGGTAAGCATTAATATTAACCAGCCTAATATAAACATAAACAAAACTCCTAGGCATAAACATAAACAAGACTAGCAAACACACAAACTAGCATAAGCAAACGTGTTCTGTAAATAAGCTAAGGAATAAAGGTAAACAAGATTAGGCATAATTATGTGTTAACTAGACTAAGCAAAACCTGCCATGGCATAGACATCAACATAAACTAGGGGTGTAACGATACACTACCCTCGCGATAGGATACAAACCGCGATACATACCATACGATACGATACATATAGCGATACATAATATTTTGGTACTGATGATTCATTTTTGCTTATCACATAGGTACACTATGTCACCATCACTTATATTTAACAATATGTTAGCATAACTATTTACTGAAACTAAGAACTTATAAGTCTATAAGTCAATAATCAGAAGTATGACATAAAAGGTTATTCATATATTAAATGATTTAACTGTAAGAATAACCTAAAAATGTTAGGTCCAAGAAAATAAAAATAAATGTTGATATTTCTGAAGATATTTTTTCTCATCTTTATTGTTAATTCTGAATGTCCATTATAAATAAAAATACAACAGTTTGGTACACTATTAAAAAAAAAACAAGATAAAAATTTAATAACAATATGAAGTGTCAACAGATTCAGCTAGTAAGTAGTTAGTGCTTTGTATGAAATATTAGAGAAATAATGATGGCAGGTTGTTACTAGGGCTCCATATCGGTCAGAATCATCAATATGATATGTGTATCAATACAAGAATGATCGATATTCGATATATCATATATCAGAAAATGTACATGTAAGTGCTTATTATTGTTTTTTCTGTGTTAACCCTTTAACCAACTATTGCCAGTAGAATAATATATACAGTCCTTCTACTATAACATGGTGTTTAGTATTGGTCAAGTTTAAAGAAAGAAGGCTGTTTCCTTTAACATTAAAAAAATCATGGTATCTATAGTTTATAAATGGTTAAATAAATACTTTTCAGCAGAAAATGTGTTCCCTGGTATAAAAACATATTCTTGTCCTACTGATTAGGACAGACCATTCAGATATTATTCTGCTTTAAAAAAAAAAAGCAATCTGTATTGATGCCATCAATTGTGCTTGTGATTTCACATTTCTCATGCTTTCATTTTCATCATCACCTAGGAAATTTTCAGAAATTCTTTTGTTCCATTATTTTATATCATAAGATTAGCAAATAAGGATAATGCATTAAATGTTCTTTCTTGTCAAAATGTATAATGTCATAACACCCCCTCCCAAATGACAATTTTTTCCTTTATCTAGAAAAAGACCAGCAACGCTTCAAATAGTTTCTAACTACAATCACACTTGTATTAAGCAGCCAACCAAGGGACAACCTAAATTTCACTGCTTAAAACTAGTTGACTGCTTAAGACAAAATATGATATTATTGATTGTTTGCCTATTACTTTGAGCCTGTATGTTTACCAATATGTATTACATGTACTTAAATAGTATATCTACTGGAAAGTACTGTTCAAATAAATATTTATCATAATTATAACTGCTCTTGGAGTGTCAATGTATGATTCAGAATATGAGAAGTTTCTCTCTAAATCAAAGTATGATTCGGAATATCAGAAGTTTCTCTCTAAATCAAAGAAATTTTGCTCCATTATTAGTTGTCTGGTCATGAAGGTACAAAGCATATACCATTTTAAATTAGTCACATCAAATTTATACTGAGTGTACCAACATATTTGTCAAATTGTAGTTTGTCAAATTACCGAAAAAGTGTACATATATTGGGACGCGGGTTACTAGATTAACCGAAATCGGCGGAAAAACCGAAATCAGCCCGTTTTTCTTATAAATGTAAAAACATATTTTGAAATAAATGTTGTTTGGCGTTTACAAGTAAAGATATTAATATTGAGAAGGAAATTGGTTAACCTAATGCAAGTAAAAGTTTGTGTAATAAAGCCAACATTGAAATCATGTATACGCGAGATCGTTGAACCGAAGTACTCCAAAGCGGCGCAATATTTCTTAAATATATCATTAAAGTTGTATCAAAATTTCATGAAACTGTGATATCGTTGTAATCACATCAACAAGAAGCAAATATGAATCGAAATCGGACGACTGAACATCTTGGACATAATAAATTTGACCTAATGTCTCAGTAACACACATACACCAAGTTTATTTGGAAAATGATGTTAACCTGTTACGAAATAGGCCGATTCCGGTAACAGTGAATTCAGCCCGATATTCAGACGTTTTATACCGTATCATACAGCGTTTTTTTTTTTGCCTCATTGGGAATGGGTCCGGTACCATCAAATTGGGAATTTTTCGAATCGTGAAAAGTGCCAAATTGGGAATTTTCGCGTCGTAAAATTAGGCTAATTAGGAATTTCATGTACAAGGTGAATATATTGCAATATTTGCATAAATGTGAATGGTTAGCATTCTTTGTATGTAAGTTTATTGACTTGAGAGGAATAAAGTGAAAAAAAAGTCTTAAAATATTTTTATCAGCATGTTTATTTGAAACATGATAATGTTTCAGCAAAGTGATGGTGCAATAAAATATATCACTTTGATGTAGAAAAAGTTTTTTAAAAAAATGATCGGTTTTTAGTCGTTTGCGGTAGTATTTACTGTTGTGGCTCACCCTGGGGCTGCCTTTGATTTATTCTGTAGATTTAAAAACAAGTATAATAATTTACTGATGAAAGAATGTGTACACATAAAAGATATTTAATGTTAACCACTGTTATAAAAACTGTCTAGATAAACTTGTCTAAACAAGCAACTTAATTTATAATTATGAAATGTTATGCACTAATGAATAGTATACATCATCATTCCCCACCCACTTAAAAATACAGTAAATGACAATTTTCAGTTTTGTTTCAGACTGTTGTGACCAGTGTTGTTATTAATATGACCATCTAAACTGAAGTCTTTCTGTTTATAACATTAAAAATATTGATTACTCACTTAGAAAAACAATTCTCAATCGGGACCAAAACGGCAACAGAAAAAAAAACATGGGATCAAAATTCGAGACGATGTGCCATTTAAAGGTTTTCGACATCTTAACGTGCATGATTTAACTCAAATTCTACTGAGTTTTTTTAAAAAACAATGCTTGTATTTAAAAGTTATCCATTGCTATTTCATAATACGCTTTTAGTGAAGTATTATAGCTTGCGTATAATAACCCCGACTTGACCTTTAATATTAGCATCTATTAACGATCTAGCTCACACCTATATACGATCAATACCACGCCTTCCTTCCACCTCGGCAATTTACGCATGCAAATGAAAATCAATCACGGATAACTAATTTTGCGTTCGTATTTGATAGATAATATATTCTTGCATAAAGGTCAAGTCGGGGTTATTGTACGCAAGCTATACATGCATAAATTCTGAATAATTTGGACGATTGGACGATTGTCATTTTAAAATTTCGTAGCAGCCATGCCTTTTTTTTACGTCAACAGAAAATGCGATTTACGGTAAAGGAATTTCTCGCTGTTAGCCAATCAGCGTATTCCAAACTGGGGAAATACCATCGCGTCATTGTTTTTGCCACAGCGCCAATCGCGTCACATATTCTGTGAATCGACTGGTTTATGTTTCTATTTTCATACCTCGTGGTTTGCCATTAGATATTGCAAACCAGTCTTTAACATTTTTGTTCGTACCTATAACTTTTCGATCCTAGCGGCGTAAGTGAAAATGAGTAAGAATTGAACGGAATTTTGTTTGTTTTTGATTTTTTTCGACTTTTTTGTGGGTTGTTTTTGATGAAATATGGAAAAATGCTTCTTCGGCGTCATTGGGAAGGGTCCGTTCCCGGAATTGGGAAGGGTCCGTTCCCGGAATTGGGAAGGGTCCGGTCGCGAAATTGGGAAAGACCGGTACCGATTGGGAACGGGTCCGTTTACCGGACTCGGCTAAAGAAGGAAAAAAAACGCTGTCATAGGGCTTCGTCCAAGACGTTCAGTCTTCCGATTTCGATTCATAATTGTTTCTTGTTGATGTGATTACAACGATATCACAGTTTCATGAAATTTTGATACAACTTTAATGATATATTAAAGAAATATTGCGCTGCTTTGGAGTACTTCGATTCGCCGACCGAGCGCATACATGATTTCAATGTTGGCTTTATTACACAAACTTTTACTTGCATTAGGTTAACTAACTTCCTTCTCAATATTAATATCTTTACTTGTAAACGCCAAACAACATTTATTTCACTATATACTTTTACATTTATAAGAAAAACGGGCCGATTTCGGTTTTTCGAGCCGATTTCGGTTTTTCCGCCGATTTCGGTTAATCTAGTAACCGTTGGGACGCTCATGAATTAACACTGCCACTACCAATTTCATTCACTTATCACTACCATATACGCTGAATATGTATTGGCTGAGGCACTTATTTTGCTCTGACATGTATTGGCTGAGGCACTTATTTTGCTCTGACTATCAGTTGGGTGATCTCTAGGGATCTATTTTAATTGGGAGATTGGGACAGTAATTGGGTGTGATAATTTGTGGGGCAAAAAAGTCAAAACAAATACTGGAAGATGGTTGCTTCTGAAACAACTTCTTGGATATATAACTAAACAAAGATAGAAATGAGAAATGTATTTAAGTATTCTTCCGGAAAAAACGAAACAAACAATTTAACTAAATAGTTTTTGTGTTCTCTCGACATCGTTTCACATTTTCATTATGACGGAAATACAGTCGATTAGACGAAGTCTCAAGAACCAAAGGTGTTATCAATCATGCCAAAATCTACAATGGATTTCTTTTTGCAATATAGATTGTCCGACTGCATCAGTGATTTCTTAAACCGAGATTACAAGTTTTCGGCAGCCACCATTTTGAATACTAATTAGCTTTACGCAATTTGCATTACCGATACAAGATATAATACATAGCTTACTAATGTAACTTTCTTATGGTATAAACTAGAATTAAGAATGACAAAATACTGTTCTGAATGATCGACTACTCTTGAAAACGAGAATGTTTACATCTTAAACAATGTCATAAAAGTGCTATATCTTGATCCACTTTGTCGTTTCCCGGTGTAAAAAATAGTCCATTACTGACTCAACAACGATTCGACGTGAACTCGAGAGCACAATGTAGTATTTTTACTTAACTGTATTGCACGGTTTGTAACCGTGCCACTAACACTAGAGACTAACTATCATTAGTTGCAAAAATGCACAAGCCTTCTAATACTATACACTGTTTATCTGGGTAACAAAATATCTAGGTGCGAAACATACAAGGTGCAAAAAATAATGTATAGCACAACAACTCCAAACCACATTAATCTAGACATTAACACAAACTAGTCAGTGCATTAACATAAACAAGTCATGGCATTAACATTTACTAGACAAGGCAATAACGTAAATTAGCCATGGCATAAATGTAAACTAGCCATGGCGTAAGTTTTAACTATCCAAGGAATAAACAAACTCACCCTGTCAGTGTTCAAGTCGCGCTCATCCTGAATAAGTCTGTATAGGAATGACTTCGGATCTTTTGACAATGTTGTCCGGGTTGTCATGAATAATTTACCTCCAACATTTAATTTAATCCAATCACTTTTTCTGGTACCTACACAATTCTCTTCAGAGTTAGGGGTGGGTGCCTTAGGATTATCCCCACTTTCTGGGGAGTTCTTAGAATGTTGTGTTTCTGCCATTATTTCTGAATGGAAAATGAAGTTTTCTTGATCTAAATGAAGTATGTCACATATAGAAAGTGCAGCTGACTTTCCTGTGATTGCTACATTTGTACCGGAAAATCCCAAACTGCCACTAGACAAGTAAAGAAGTGACAACTATCATCCTCCGGCTCCCACTGTCCATTCCATTGATAAACTGAGATCTCGCTCGACACGAGATTTCGAAATCTCCAACGTGACCTACAAACGGACTCGATTTGACTATTTCAAACATGATTATAGAGATTTTGGAGTTGCTTCCCATATTTAAAAAAAGGAAACGCATGAATTCCGACTCGTATGTATAAACGTATTCTAGAAATAATACTGTATTATCCAATTTAACAAAGTCATTTACTAGTTCATTGTGAGTATTTGATTAGAGCCTTGACATAATGAAATACTTAGAATATTTATAACCAGGATTTATCACAGCAATATACATGTAAGGTCTTCTACTTAAAATATTCTTTAAACTTATCCAAGACTTAAACATATCATCAATGAACTGCAACTAACGCCAAGGAAAAGGAATTGAAAAGGTAAACATAACAATCACGAGAAGTGTCTGCAAACAAACACAGTCTCGTTTACACTGACTTGCCCGTGCACGTAGATATATGTTGCGGGTATACACGTGCATTTTAACCTGCCCACGCGGTAATTTGAGCGTCCATACTTCGCTGCACTTATCCAATACGGGTAATGGAGGAGAATTACCCTGAAATGTCTCGTTTCATAGTATAGTACTATAAAATACTAAATCAGTATCTTGGTCTAGTGAATTGAGCAGGCACAAGGTCTTAAAAATCAAATGTAGATCTAACTGGTTAGAATGTGCAATGAGCAATATTTAACAAATAATACATGGCCTTGAGGGCAATATGCAAGTTTACGGACTGGTTGGTCAGACCGAGAAAGGAATATGGCCCGAAGCGCAGCTGAGGGCCATATACCTTCCGAGGTCTGACCAACCAGTCCGTAAACTTGCATATTGCCCTCAAGGCCATGTATTATTTGTTATATTATACCGAATCTTAATCCTTTTATCCCTTTTGTTGCTTTTAAGTTTAGTATAATTTGCTTTCAAATAATAATTGTATTTGTTCAGTGTGTGAAATATCTCAAACCCTAGTCGTTTTTTCATTATTTTCAAGCGATGCAGCAAAAAAACAACAACATTCTCTTCTTTTAATATTCCATTTTTGTTGTTCAAATTAAATAGTAAATGTTACTAGACAAAAGACCCGGACTTTAAGAATTTCGTTCGTGTAGGTTTCAAAGGAAGAATCGTGGGCTTTTTCTGCTAGATATGTTCGAAAGAGCTTCAGTTTTGTCGCGGTTTTGGTGTTTTCTGAATCCATTAGATTCGCTGATTTTAACTAAATCTGTCTCCGATAAAGAGGGGAATCACTTAGCCATTTTGACAATATCGTCTGTTTGTGTTGTCGTAAAATTCGCAAGTCGCGTTTAAACAGTCAAACAAACTGGATGACGTCATAAACAGTCAATATAAGAATTATGGACCGGGTAGCCGGTCAATATGCGATTTATGGACTGGATGACGTCATATTAAATATAGAAGGGCGTATGCAAATGAGGTATAATATTATTTGATAATGAAAGAATGAAAAAAAAAGCCAATATTATAAGATGTTGTCAAAATTCGTTTTAATCTTATGATCAGTTAAAGGCGCAATAAAGTATTTGGTAAATGAATTTTGAATAAACATAACGAACGCAGATTTGAAAGTTAGAATATCCAATTAGATTGCAAAGACAGAGATTGATAACTGCTTACAAAAAGTAGAATTGTACACACCACTGTGTTGTAGATATACGGAAATGTTACGCTAATCTTGAACTTAAAAAAATTATTATAAAAATATGGTTTGAATGGAGATTCGAACCGGCAAAATAATATCATAAAGACAAATGCCTAACCAATGGATTAATTAAACTGTCGCTTGCATTTACCTGTATTTTTTAACAATAAAATCAAGTTTTGTGTGGCCTAATCTTGCTTATTTTACCAATTTGTAAGAGTTTATTTAGACAGGCAAGTGTTTGTTAGAACGAGTTTTACATGACTGTGTTATTTAGATTAAAACAGCACCTCAATGCATTCTTTTTTATTGCGATGTTAGCATGCAGAATTCGGCTATACCAAGTTAAGTTGTAAGCTTATTCTTGTACGTTGGTAGATCATTCGTGGTTATTCTTCGACGGATGGGTTATAATAAGAAAAAAAAAGTAAAAACAAACGTGAAAAGTGTTCGTTAGCTACGTTTTCGTTTCTTAAACTAAAAAAATCACCTTTCGATGGCCGTGGCATAACTCCGAGCTTCCCGATGTACTACTTGAAACTGACAGGCGACACCAATTGAGAAGTTTTGTATGATATCGCATCTGCTACAAAGTTCGGTCTGTGAAATAAGGGAAGGCTGTTCCCCCTAACAAGATAGTAAATGCTGATTGCACAGATCTATCAATTAAGTAATTTAAGTGTGCTCAGTGCTTATGCATTTGCGCTAAACTCCACTGTTACCATGATACGATTTTCTCAGTGGGAAATGCCCTTTGAGATTTATCGGAATATTTAGAACACGACAAATCATAACCGGGGTTTTGAAGTAAACAAGCGTCTCTTTCGTGCCCTTCAGGTTCTAGCAAAACGCAGTCATGGCATCTAGAAGAGTTGTTAAATCGGCTGTAGATTGGGCTAAAATCGCCGAAAGAGTACCATCAAGACAAAAGGAAGCTTTCAGATCCCTGAAAGTTGCAAGCGACCATTATGTCATTCGGTAAATTTTTCAAAACTTAGTCAACAACTGCCTTTTTTTGTTGTCGGTCTTGAACCCTACTTTTTCAAGTGTATCGTTTGCCGTTTGGTTTCAGTCAGCCGTTCCAACATAGAGGCAAAGTCAGTTAAATGTTGCATTATTGTTTATTGACAACTATTTTTGTACACCAAATCTGTTTTAGTGGTCTTAAATTGGTTTTGCATGAAGATTTTCCTAGGAAAATTTGCTCATATTCAGGGTCATTAATAATTTTAATGAGCTATAATTTTACGTATGATGTTTATGGCATTATTTACTGACTGACTTTATTTGAGTGGATATGCCAGTTATATTGCTATGTCACAGGGACCCACTAATCCTTTGCCCAGTGCCCGCCGGCAACCAGCTTTGATCTGTCGGGCCAGCAATTTTTTAGCTAGTCTGCTGGACCACCATAAAACTCAGTAGTTGCCCTGGGTGGTGGTAGTTATATCAAGATGCCAAATAAACAACGCAACATCACAGTGCATTCGACATACTTTGGATTGCAATTTGGCCCGTATGCGTTGTTAATCGCTGTATGCATGTTTTCATAGTGCCTCGATCAATAATAATGACACACAGTGGCTAACATGATTGGTCTTGCTACATGACGTCAATTGAAGACGTACACCAGCGAGGTTACTATGGTATTTCCCACCAACTATAGAAACTCCGTATAACTGATAACCATTTGCATAATTTTGCGGCTCGCAGCGAGTGTTATGTACTACTGACGGTAGACGCTACCAATACTCAGCCTACCTTATAAACTATGCATAAAAAGGAGTGCACCGTGCAAATATAATGATGTATCCATACACCTGTTGATGAGTAGCAGCCCAGGAACTAGACATCTGTCTGGACCCCAGAACCACAAACACATTGAATACTGTGTGACTGTGGATTCATAACTCCCAAAACTATGGAATGTTTGAATGCTAAATATACAAATAGATGGGTCTCTATAAATATAGTGTGACCAGTACAGTGTAAGCTTGGAGAGTTACCCGTACTTACCTCAGGTCTTTATTTCTTTATGTGTTATTTATGAACTGTGCACATTTTAGAATAAAAATAAACTAGCATTAATTTATAATGTTTTATTATGGAATAAAATGCATTGATGTTATTTATAATAAAACAGGTATATGAAATTTGTAATAATAAGTGATGCATTGTTAAACAAATGTTATTGCATGACAAACTGTGTTATGTATGATTGACAATTTTACGCGATTTTCTGGGCAACCAGATAAAAATTCTACTTGCCCAGTGGGCAACAAGAAAGTTTAAGTTTTGTTGATCCTTGTAGTCATATTGCTAGCTGCCCAATTCCATGTATTACTGTCTTCTGGGCATCAAATTTAATTTTGATATTTATAAACACATTCAATTTTAAATCAACAGAGTTCTCAGAAAAGCTTAAAATTCTACATATTTTTACAAATATTGCTTCAAATTTAGTAAGCCTATGAGTTTTTCTTTGCTGTGGACAAATACAAAAAGTATATCAGAAATGCAAATAGATATTGTGTATCCAGGCAGAGTGTTTAAAAAAAACACGAGTTAAATGGTCTTTTAATACTGGTGCATAACAGTTAGGCCTTGTTAGCAACCGACTGCAATAGCTCAATTAGTAGAGTGTCGGCTTGCAGATTGGGAGGTCGTGGGTTCAAACCCAGGCTGGGTCAAACCAAAGACTTTAAAGTTGGTAGTAGTGGCTTCCCTCCTAACGCTCAGGGCTAAGGGGACAGCATACGCCCGACTCATCGGTGTAAGTATAATGGACCCGTCGGGTTCAGTCCCTGGGCACCTCATAAGTGCCCCTGTGCTATAATGATAAAAATGTCACTGCATAGTATTGGCAAAAATTTGGCAAATCCCATCCCATCCCTTGCTTGCACTTTTACTAAACAACAAGAACAACAGATCCCCATAGTTCCACAGTCTGACCTATGGACTAGGGCTCCATATTGGTCAGAATTATCAAAACAATATTTGATCATACAAAATGATTGACACTTGATGTATCATATGATATATTTAAAACCTGCATGTAAGTGCTTATTATTGTTTTTTCTTGTGTTTACAAATTAATAAATTATTGCATACTTTAATATCAACAGTCCTTTTACTATAATATAGTGTTTTGTATGGATTGGTCAAGTTTACACAAAGGAGGTTGTTTTCTTCAACATTATAAGAAAAGAAAATCATGACATCTAGTTTAATACTATGTAACATACTTTCTCGCTTATAAGACTATTCACTTATAAGATGGCCCCATACTTCACCTGGGAAATTGTTGGTTTCTGCAGGGTTCGACATTAAGGACCGACCGAACGACATTCACTAGTAAATCGGTGGTTCGGTCTAGCTAAGTCATAGGCTAGCTGGACCGACTGGTCGTGTTCTAAATTGGACAAACTTCGCCAAAAATCTACATATGAATGAATCAAGTCAAAAAATATTTATAATGGTTAAACTCGGTCGCTATTGACGCTTGTCGATACAGTTTCTTGGGAAACCCGTATTTAGCAGTATTTATGCATAGTTACAACCTTGACATGCCTTCACTAATTGGCTGGTGTTTTCAGAACGAGGCTTTGTCCCCTATGCACTTGTCAAATATCCAATGTCGTAATACTAATTGTTAAGCAGATACGATTTGCTTATTTCTTCATCTATCTTCTTATTTTCTAATGTTTACGGAACTGTCCTATTATTATTTATACTATTTAAATAAAAAGGCGAGGGATACAAAAGCACAAATACTATCTGTAATGTTGAGATCTTAAGTATTACGGCAACAGACTATAATAAGGTTTGTTTATAACGCACTATGCGCAGACAACACAAAAATGTCGAGCAATGTACTTAAGTTTGATTTTTCGTCTGACAAAAAAAAAAAAAAAAAAGACGGACGACAGTACGAAACGAAAGAGCAAGGATGCTTCAATGAAACTGTATAACAAAACAAAGCGGATAAGACCGTTTTGTCCAAAATGAACAGATGAGTTTAGTTGGCTAGATTTTGAAGAAAAAGAGCAATCTTATGTTTTGTAAGACATGCAGATTTGTTGTCGGTACGAATGATTTCAGAATCGATAATATAAGGGGGCATTCTGAATCCCATATATCTTACCAATGAAATTATGATCTTAAGTACAGCTCACTGCTCGCTACTTTTGTTGCATTCTATACTGGGGAAATAAAGCAGGTTGACAATCATGTGAGCATGTTTTATATTTTGGTCTAGTCCAGTTTAGGTCAGGTCTAGTAAGTTTTCTAAGTTACTGGACCACTGGTCCAGCTTTCAAAAAAGTTATCGTCGAACCCTGTTCTGCTTCGACCCGCTTTTAAGACGAGGTAAAAAAATTAACAGGAGCGTCGACCAGTCATGCTGTCTCAACTGAAGGGTCAATTGAACATGTTGCGGGATGTATCTAGTCTCAGCTGCTAAATGTTTGTTTCCAATTTCTCGGCATGGCCTCACAATTTTTGTAATGACATCCATTCAGTGGATTAGCAGAAGTCTCAATTGCCAAAAATGTCATCATGTAATAGTTCATATCATTAAGTCGTTCCTTCTCTACCTGAATATTTTGAACCATCTTTCTAATATTCAAGAAATATTTTCAGAAGAAAGATGAGCTTTGTAATTATATTACTTGTTTGATTTGATATCCTCATATATTTTTTTACTTAGGAATAATTTTTTTTAGCAAGACGAGAATGAGAGCACGCTTAAAATTTGTGAAAAGATGATATTTGAAATTTGATCATTTATGCCGATTGCACTGTTGTATCTGATTGGAGATGATTTTTGAGTGGTCATCGGTCTCTGGCTGCAGAGTATACAGCATTATAAATATTCCTAAAAGACCATGGTTTTCCGAGTTGTCATGGGTTGCATAAACTTTTATGTTTATGGAATGTCTTTTTAGTCAAATAATTATCTTTATGCAAGTTAAATTATGCAGGTTTTTGCAATCTTAATTTATCTTTTCTTGTGGTATGAAATGAGTGTTATATCTGCTTTGTGGGCTTATCTTAATTTAGATTTTGCTACATGGATTGCAGGGGATAAGCTATAAGACTGCATATCTGATAAAAAGCTACATATAATTATCAGCAAAAATTATAAAATTATGAAAATCAGAAGTGACTCAGTTGTAGTTGTGCATTGACACTATACAAACTAAGCAAGGCCTTTATTGTGTTAGTCTGAACAGTCCAGTCATATTCACACACATACACACACATTGCTGTATTGTCCATATTGCTGTCAAATTGCAAACAAAGGTTATTTTATGTTAATTTGGCATAAGTTGAAGTCTCCTGCTAAGATTTGATTATTAAATGTTGACAGTTTTTATATTAACACTTCCAGGTTGAAACAAATGTTATGTTAAAACATGCACTATTGTTAATTCAAAGCTTAACAAAGTCTTTGGAAACGTGGTTAGTTAAATTTTCCAGATAAAAATATACATGTAGTCATAAAATGTTTATTAATTATTAACAACAATTATTAAAAATGATTTTGAGGGTGTTGAGCTAGTTTGTACTAGTAGGCGATTCTTTACAAATGTTGTGTTTGTTGTTATTCAGAGTGGCTGACCTTCCTGAAGCTCTTCCCAAGATTGACTTCACGGACTACAAGAACAGAATAACAGATAAGGCACTGGTTGCAGAGTTTGAGAAGCTTGTAAGTAATCAGGATTGTTTTAGTTTTTAAAAGTAATAATTTATAGTAGACAGTGTCTTTCTCATCTGAAGTTTCTTGAAATTATACCAACATGAAATTTAAAAAAAAATAAATAACAGCCTCTATCTCTTCTTCTTCCCCAAAATTGAAAAAGAAATATTAAAACTTGTCTTATTTCCCTTGTTTAATTTCAGTATGCAGCTCTAGATGTACCATATCCTACTGATGGCAAGAATGTCAAGGGCAGGCTCCAGACCGAACTTAAAACTCAGGTATGTTTGTATACATCGTTGGTATGATGTTATTATACACCTAAATGCTGACCCGTGTTCTATTACAATTTTTACTTAATTATACTGAATTGATAAAATGTTTATAATATACTACCTAATGTAGGGAGGTTTTCAGCTAACCTATGGTGCACCACTGGTTCTACCCAGGCATAAAAATCTGGGGTCTTCCCCCACAAATAATTAGCTGGACGGAGATAATCTGACCATATAATTGTGTCAGTGCGATGTGAAAAAAAATAGTTCATAACAAAAAACAAAAAATAATCTTACTACCTGTAAAGGTTACTTGACATGATTAAAGATATGACCACAAATAGTGTGAATTCTAATCTCACAGCTCACAGTCAAAGCTGGCTGATATAGATCTGTACTAGTTACCAAACTTTAGTTTAGTTTCTTAAAAAATAAACAATTATCCCAGAAATTTACTTTTCTTAAAAAAATTGGTTAAGTCCTTATAATGGAAATTTTATCCAGTCTTGATAAAACATCTGCCCCTTCTGTTTGTATCCAATGTAGATTATACTCAACTATTTTCAATAATAATAACTTTAAATTATTACTGTTTTATTGCAATTTTTGCAGATGGAAAATCTAGATGTATTCAAGAAGACCAAGACTGAGCGCATGGAGAGTATCAACAAATTTGTAAGTAATGATTTTTGTAAATTGTGTACTTTTGTGATGATAGACATTTTCTCTGGAAACATTTCTTCTGTTAAGGTTCATTTTTTACCAATGGAAGGTAAGATTGTTAACTTATACTTTCCAGGCAGGACAAGTCAAATTTATGGGTAGCTGCATAAATGAATACTTTTTTTTATCTAGTCAATAAGGAATGTTACAATACATCTGGCCTTCATTTTTTGTAAATTTTCAATTTACATGGGCAAAGAAGTTTTCCAGACTTTCTTGGAAGTTTGACTGCAGTTACACAGCAGTTAGTGGGTACAAAGATTCCTTCACTTGTCATTTGCCTATGAACCAACTTACAAACATGTCCTTTAACACCTAGCCTCCAAATTGATCAGGCTTATGCAAATAGTTTAGATCCTGATCAGCCAGCTCTTGGTTGGTGGCTGTCTTGTCAGGATTTGCTTCTAAGTCTATAGCAGTATGTCTAGGAAACCTTTGCATGTAAATGTAATATGATTAAGAACTGGAATCCAATTGGTTATAAAGAAATTGGCTTAAGAGTTAATAATAAGTCCATGTTTCAGATGAACCTGATTGACAGTGTCCCACCCCCGGAGGAGATGACCAATCAGATGTTTGCCCACTACTACCCTGCAGAGTCTATCAACCCTAACCGAGAGAACCCCAGGCTATACCCGCAGTATGATGACTCAGTCCAGATTGACCAGGCTTACATCTACTACAATGGCAAGCAGGACTACAGGCAAGTTGACGAGCTACAAAAATTTTATAGATTACATGCATTGTGCCTAGTTCACCACTAACTTTTAAACAACTAGAACAACAGGTGCAGTAGGTAGAGAGACACTCTAGGTATAGGAGGCATACCCTTGTCATAAAAAGTTAACAGTATTGCTCCCTTGCTTATGTCCAAGGCTTCAAGCATATACATCGGTAGTTCCAAGACTTATACCGTTTCCTACTTCCAAATGACATTGTATCTTTGGTCAACATAGTAATCCTTAAGAAGAAAGCCAAACTAAAAACTGTCAGATTAGGTTCTCTGATAGTTCTGCAGGCTAAATCTTACGAGTTACTGTTTTGGGAGAAATAAGAGAGATTAAACTTACGTTTCTGGTGCTTGGAGAATTATACTGTTGTATTGTATGTTAAACATTTTCACATTGATTTTCTTACATTGATATGCAAAGTTGCCTAAATACATATTGTTCGAAATTCAGCAGCAAATAGTGCAGATCATGATCAGACAGCTCCCAAGCAAGGAGCTGGCTGATCTGGATCTACACTATTTACCAAAGTTGTATGAATATGTGTTGAGCAAGCTAAAGGTTAGCAAGTTCAGAGTTAACACGGTTTCCCCCCATTTTCCAGGAACCTGCAGTTCTATGAAGAGAGTGAGGAAGAGATCCGCCTCAGCATGATTGAGCAGAAGAAACAGAAGGAGATTGAGGCAGCAAAGCAGAAGCTGGAGGGTGCTGAGAAGAAAGCCTAAGTCTCGATCCAGACCTCACTACTGTGATGGAGCAGCAGTCACAGGATGTAGAAATAGTTAATTGTTGACATACACACTGACTTTGGAGTTTTTCTTTGTTAATTAGAAAAGATTTTGGATTCGAAATTAGGTGTGCTGTTAGGTTGGATCATTACAACTTAAGCACTGTGAGAGAAACACTAATATGATGCTAAATTTTAAAATATACATTTTGCATTATTTTGGTTTCATGTCTTCTTTAAAATTACAGGCAAAATGTTATAATCTTATAGCAACCATTTATCATCAGTTCCAAGTCATGACAATGTCAGCTGAAGAACTTAACTGAACACATTTCCTTAAACTAGAGATATGTATTTTGTGTGATTTAATTGTGTGTTTTTTATGCAGTTTAAATACACATGATTGTTATAGTCTTTGTTATTCATTCATTCTTTGTGAATTGTTAATATTAGTCTCCTGAAATACTTGTAAATCGACAGCATTTTTTAAAAATCGCTTTAGGAAATACTTTATATCCATACTAGTTTCAAATATTCTATAAGACTAATTTAATTCTACAGTTGCAAAAAACTAGTATGATGGACATATTATTTTCAACAACAGAGCTAGACATATATAGTAATAACTCAAAACAACATAACAACATGCTTTGTGCTACATAGCATAATTTAAACTCGTGAGTGTTACAGGGTAAACTTAAACTACGGACAAGATTGAGTTAAACTACTCAACTGGAGTTTATCGGGATGTGTATTTGATGTATGATTCCTTTATTTGCACTTGTTATGTAAGCTTTATAAAACTTGTAAGCACAACTCACCAGACAATCAGGTGAGTGGAATGGATCTATTCACAGATCAGGTGAGATAAAACTAAATGAAAAAAACTGAAGTGAAAAAAATAAAACAAGTTTCTAACACATACTGTTTATTACACAAATATTAGGTACAATCTCCCAAAAAGTCACAAAATTACAAAACACTTAACTTTCAATGAAAAAACTTGAAAAAATGCTGGGTCAACAATGAATAAATTTGTTTATCTCCACACTTAGATGAAACGACCATCATATATTTTGTAAAACTCCAACGATACTAGGGGAACATGTTCTTTGAACACAAAAGGATGAACAAGTGGAACTATGAACTGAAATGTCAAAAAAATGTATAACTTAAAACTGTATGTAACAATTATTTTTTCATAACATTTAACAAAAGCCTAATGAAATGCTGTGTCTTAAGTGTCTGAATATTTATATACTAGGCACAAAAATATTACAAATTGTTGGTGAATCTTGCATAATTTCTATGATAATAAGTTCAAAATCCCTGTACTTAACATGCAAAACTAAAAAATAAAATAAGGGATTTGTTCCATTTTCTTATACTTTAATATTTAAAGTTTTTTCCCCATCGAAAATTGGTTACAAACCATAATTTGCTAAACACCAACCCATTAAGAACACCAATGGTTTCATTAAATTTTGCTAAACACATGTTTAATAGGCTTATTGTTATTAACAATGTTGAAATAAAATAAAAAATGCACAAAAACTTGTTTAATGACATTAGGTCAACTTTTGACAACAAAAGCTACATAATACAAACTCAGCTTCAGAAATTAAAATTGCATTACACTACAATAATCCAACACTGTGTAGCCAGCTATTGCTTTTCAAAACGAAGACTCATCCGGGAAAACATTTAGTATCAGGCAACAATATCTAAATAGTGTACAAGGATTCTCTCCTTTAAAAATATTTTGGGTCCATACGTGCATTCAGTGCAAGATATTTTTGCAGGTAAATTGTCTATGGAAGACACTGTGTAACATACCTGTCTGCACTTTGCTATAAAGTACATGGAAATTATTTTATTTAATGACCTAAAGACAACTTGGTAGCAAACTGCAAACAAACAGTAACTGGTTTGGAATACTGAACACATGCCAGATCTACATTTATTAACCATCAAACTTTATACAAACCCTTCAGACTAATATTCATTACTGTTCACTAATAACTCAGCCTGTTATACACAAATTGATATTGTTTAGGCAAATATTGTATATCTAAAACAGCCAAGGAGCTGACTGACCAAGATATGTACTAACTGCTATAGAGGCTCTAGCAATATGCATTGTTTCTTTTGAATTTAGTTGTAAGCCAGTAATAAAGACTCTGTCACTAACAAATCAAACATACAGGTTAACTAGTGACTATCTTGAACTACACTATTTATATCAAGTAAGGTCATATAAGTCTGCATTTTTGAACTGATTGATTAGAAACAGTAATAGGTGATTTGAAGGACAGATATATTCCTGTGATTAATAATTTGTACAATAAATTATTAAGATTTTTTACCACATGACCATTTTTACATGGTAAAAAGTCATTTATATTTGCTGCAAGTATTTGTTTCAGTTTATATGTAAAGAGAGACCTATCAACCAAACATAGATAATAATCAAATCTCAAACAGTAGGACTGATCTGGATTTACACATGTTGCTCGGATAGACACATTAACTATTAGTCTGATACGTATCCATAAGGCTTGGGCAAACAGTATTGATCCAAATCAGCCAGCTCACAACTAGGATGATCCCTACAGTCTGATCAGGAACTACACTGTTTCTTGAGTTGTCTAATAGGTATATTCACCTTTACATGTAATATGTATTATTTATAACAAAAAGCTATGAATTAAGAGCAAGATCTTAATAAATGTACCAAGATAAGGGTTAACCCTTAAAGTTAAGACACATGAAGAGTACTTATTCTGAAAAACAATCTTGTTGCAGAACAAATCCTCTGTCCATAAATGTAACATTTAAAATAAAACTCAGAAATACCAAAATACTGATTGACTCCTTATTTTCTTTTCAGAACAATTTGAAAAATATAAAGTAAAAAGGATAAAATGTTTATAAAATGTACTTTCTCATTAAAAAAAAACGAATTATTTTCAAACATACAAAACTTATTTATTTTCAAACGTAAGAATTCTTAATTTTTGACTATACAAACTTACTAACTGTCAAAACACACAAACTTATTAATTTTCAAAACATACAAACTAAAGATAAATAAATTACACATAAAACTGAACAATGGGTAAGATACTTACAAGATAAAATAATGGAAATAAAAATTGAAAACAGTAAACTTTCGAAAAGTTACATACATACATACAAAATACAAGTGTTATAAAGTATGACAAATGTCATAAAATTCAATAAAGGTAAGATTAAAAAAAAAAATCACACAAACATCTTGTTTAATTAACCAACAGCTTTATCATAAACTATATCTTTACTATGAGAGTTTCAATTTAAGACAAAATTGTTGAATAAGAAATTATAATGAATGTGTTTAAAACTTTCAAAAACTGTTCCTATTTTAGAAAACAACTTCTTTCATATATTTGTACATACTACAAGCATATTATTAGTGAAATATATGTCCAAAACATATGTCCAAAATGCAAAACTTTTAAGTTCCCTGGTAAATATTTATTGTATATGACAAAATGTCATTAAAGTTAAAATACAGTACATTGTCATAAATGGAAACAAAATAGGCTTATTGAACACATTGTAATTTACATCAGTGAGCAAAAGTATGAAAATCATACTATATATGTTACCCGAACTTCAACAAAACAACCAAATGTTCATGTTATATTGCATAAAATGATAAAAGAATACTTGCTTGATTCCTCCAAGTTTGATTATAGAATTATACTCAAGATGTACAAACTTGTTTCAACACTTTCGTCTCAGCTTATAGGTTTGCATTGTTGTTGTTTCATATTTTTGTTGTTTTTCTGCTACATGCATAGATTTTGTAAAAAGAATTCAGCAGTTTTTTTTTTCGGCTTTGATTACCTCACCAAGTGAAATATTCTTTTACTTTCAGAACGATTGACACTAAAATAGTATGTCTACTTGAATCAGCATGACTTTATTGTAACTCCAGCCCACAAAGCACAAATTGGTCAGGGCCTGCCAAAAGTACAGATGAAGATCAACCAACTCACACAGGATCTGCACTATTTGCTGCCAAGTCTATGTCTGGTTTTGCATGCGTGTAGTTATAAATCAAATATAAAGATCACTATTTGGCTAATCTACACGGGTACAAACATGTTTTTAAATCACATGCAAACATGTCCACCTGACTTTTTTTTACAAACTGGACTGGACAGACCTAATGGTTAAATTTGCAAAGTCAACACGTAAGAATCTTCAACTACAATACAGTGTATTTGATACCTGATTGTAACAAACTGCAACTGAGAATACTTCTGAAATTTCAACCACCAAAATGCCTGCAGAAAAATTCAAAGAATCATCTTTGAGACCATCCATGGTTTCCATGATATTCCTACACGACCAACAGGCTGCTGTTACTTCATGTCTTGGTATCAGCATAAGAGTAATGCAGGAAATAATAATCTGAACAATAACTTGATATCTATAAATGGTATGCTGCAATCTGGTTATCTTTTGACCCTGGTATGGAAAAATTGCTCAGGCTTAGGCAAATAGAAAAGATCAAGAGCCTCTATTTCACACTAGAAAATGTCTGTCCTGGATATACATGTAAACTATTCACTTTTAATTTGCTGTAATTTTTTTGTTACCTTTGCATGAAATTGTTTACAAATAAATATGACTATTATTAGCAAATTAAGCAAAACAAGGGCTAAATGCTTTATAATTCACAGTCCTTTGCTAATAGACAAACAGAATTTTTACAACATTTTCTGCCAGTTTAAATTAGTCTTTGAAAAAAAACACACTCTTGATAAGAAGACATAAAAAATTCTGTTCTCATACTCATACATCCATTCTTACAATACAATTTAAAATCACACAAATTGGACACAAAAACTATAAAGAAATCTAACATCAAACTATCACTATCCATACCACAATATTTGAGATCTTCAAAACACAACAACTTTGAAAATACAAAAGCATTATAGACTGAGTTTTTAGACCAGAAAAGCTTTATTACACAAAAGTATACCATCCATAAACCTTTAAATTTTGTATTAAAATGACCTTTCTATTAATGCCAGGCTTTATGTATTTATCTTGTACCATTTATCACACCTGAAATGATCTACTCAATTAACCTGCTAACCATATTTATAAGGCTTAGACAAATAGTGTAGATCTAGATCTGCCTGCACACTGATAGGAGCTGTCTGATCAGGATCTTTACAATTTGCTGCAGATACTCTCAAGATATGTCTAGGCATGTTTGGATGTAGGTTAAGGACTAACAATTAGTATGAGTGAACAACAAACTGTGGCATGTTGAAGATGACAATTCTTTAACAAACTTATGAAACAGACAATCTTTGCCATACCAGCTAGCCTGCATACAAAGCTATTTTAATGACATTTGCACTTTGTATACTGCACAATTTTATGATCAAGGTGGACTCCAACAGTTTGGACCATTTCTTTTTCACCCTAACATCCCCATCAAATACTATAACATTAAAAGATCCAGCAAAATGATATTTATTCATGGCCAATATCTATGTGAAAAGTGAAGCACAACACCCATCATAAAAAACATATTTCCTATCTTTCCCATGGTGCAGTTAGCTTTTTTTACAACTGGGGTAGTGACAAGATGACTGTCTTGTTTGTTTAAAATGCGAGTTTATGCAGAAATTATTCTTAGATTACCAAAGCAGGGTAACCTAAGTTATTTTGACATACATCTGATATAGCCTGTAAGAAGTATGAGTGCCCATTTCCTGGGTAGAACCAGTACCTAAGTACAGTTTCATGATTTGAACATTGCACACTATGATTCGAAGTTCAATATCTTAACAACCAGACTACAGACACCCACATCCTATTAAAATTATATCTATTAACAAACACTATACAGTGAATAGTGTAAATAGTGATCACACATCTGCCAGCTGGGAGCTGGCTGATTTGGATTTACACTATTTGCCTAAGCCTTATAAATATGTCCCTTGCAGGCTATAAATAAAGGTCTATTCAGTAGCAAATACAGCACCCTACATGTCCAAAAATGCTAATGGTTAATATAACGTTCATGCTTAACTTCAAACACCATAAGACAAAACAGTTTTTTTAAGAAGACTTTTGCATGCATTTCTGGCAATGTTTGGCAAACTATTCTGTAGTATAGAAAGCTCAATGCACCATACAGATGGTAACAGACCAACTGCAAGTCAAGACAGATCTACAACACATATATTGCACATGCATATGAGGCAGATATGTACATGACAGCTCAAAGCATAAAAAACATAAGAATCTGACACAAACTCACAATTAACATAGTTCAGCTCAACTATTAGCATGAGAGAAGCCTTATAACTTTTTAATTATTATTTTGTTTTGTTTATTTATTGATTTTAATTTTGTCACATAATAGTGGCATCAACTCACTGAAAATATAAGTAGCTACATAGAACATAAGGCTTTTTTCAATGACACAAAAATGATAAGCCAATTCTGTACATGACATACATTAAGCCATAGCTGCTTCAATTTACATACAATTATTGCAATGATAACAACCTATGAAGTATTTCCCATGTTTATGGCATCAAACTTAACAAATGGCAGTGGATTGTTTCTGTATCATTGTATTGCAACAAATTTCAGACAGTAAACAGTCATTGCTTACAAATCAGTTTAAGTTGCTCACAAGACAGTTTAAGTTGCTTTAAGTTGCCTACAAGACATTTAAGTTGCTTACAAGACAGTTTAAGTTGCCTAGAAGAGATTTAAGTTGCTTACAAGACAGTTTAAGTTGCAAAAAAGACATTCTAAGTTGCTTTACGTTGCTTACAAAACATTTATGTTGATAAAAAGACAGTTTAAGTTGCTTACAAGAAAGTTTAACAATACAAACATTTGGAAACAGTACAATTATGCATATGCCTTAAAACAAAATGCAATCAGCCTGCCCAATTATTTAGCATGGTTAAATTTTTATTAATTGAAAACACATCCCTACTGTGTAAACATATCATTTAACTGTTGAATCCAGAATAAAATTAGTTCACTAGATTTGTGTAAGTTATCACTATTCATTTGTATTATGCATCAGTAACAAAATTTACTCCAAGCAACAAAAATTAGCAAGTTGTTATCATTTTCTACAAGTAGCAGTTATCATTTACTCCATGCAACAGCCAAGCAAAACACAAACTTTTGGTCAGTGACCAAATGTAAATAAACCCTATTGGCAGTAGTGTGGTTTTGATAGCAACTCAACAGTTTCCATGTTTCAAGCACCAACTAAAGTGGGAGACTTGGAACTACAATGTGACCTCATCAACGTCCATGTACAGAGAAAACCGCTCGCTGTCTTCAGGTGTTTGGATGGATTCTTGCAGCAAAGGCGATGAACTCTGAAAATCTTCTGAAAAAAAACACAACAACAACAATTATGTGGAATATGTTAACAGGAGTGTTACATCAACATGAGCAAAACGTAGGAACACAGCTTTTTTAGGGTTGAATCCAGCTACACTTTCATTTGGAAACTTGGGTTTGCAGTACTTTTGGTACTTGCAGCAAAATGAAGGATTTGGAAAGTATAAAATAACTTAAATACTTCAATACAATTCTTTAAAATATTTTTCAAGTAAAACATTTCTATCAAGACGTTATTTTGCAGACCTGCTGGTATTTCGCAGGTTGTGATTAATAATGTAAGTATCACTTTAATAAATACATATACCAGTATTCTGAACGCTACTTTTCAGTCCCCTTGTGTCGTTGAAGTTAAAACAAGGGCAATGAAAATCGAAACTCGATTCAAATTCAGACAAGGGTTTAGTTTGAACAAATTGATTTCTACTAAAAAGTTTTTTTGTTGGTCAACTCTTCTATTTGGGAGAAAATCAGCTAAAGAAGTACATGTATGATTAAGCTATTACTATATTTACTTGTAAATACAATGGCAAAGCTAGAATATCCAAAGTGTAACTACCGGTAAGTCTGTACGTTATGAGGCTCTTATATATTCATTTTAAATTGTGTAATATTATTTAAACAAAATGTTATGATATAATGGATATTTCTTAGAACATCTGATGGAAATCACCTGGGCAGTCTACCAAAAGTAAAATAAAATTAAACTGCTTCACTCATATCTATAGGCTAGGCAAGCTCTAAACTCTGAATATATGTGTTTATATTCACAATATAACAGGATGATACTTAACAAAGAAAGAACCTAAGAAAAAGAGAAAAAATAACCAAAATTATAACAACACTCAAATGAAACAAATGCATTTATATTCAAATTTATAGGACACCACAATGCACTGTCAAACCAATTAAAAACTGCCCAAGGGGAAGGGTAATAAGCTGTTCTATTCTTTCAATACATCACAACCAGACAATCATTCTGGCAATGTCATACTATTTATGGTATAAGATTTGCCCGGACAAATGTCTATGTAGAACAACAGTGTGTTCTGTCTTCCAGTTGGAAGACCGTATATCATAATTATTTGTACTATTATAACATAAGACTTTTTTAAAAGAGCTTGTACTGATATAGGGTAAGAAAAATTATCAAGATGTGTTAAAGGAAATTGGTGAGGTCTTAAAAGTTTAATCTTGAGTGATAATTGTGGGTTAATAAGTGGCCATCCTTTGGGGTGAAATTTAATTACATTGTACAGATTGATGCTGGGTGCAGATAGTGTTGCCTACTATGGGTATATTAATTTAAATGTCAAATAAAATGAAAATGACACTTTTGTTGAAAATCCTCTTGTCATTAAAGTAGTAAGAATAATAGTGTGCTAACTATCACTTTTATAACCCAAGGTTTTGCGATGATTTTGGAGGTTATAAGTGAGCTGATATACAGGTCCGCATAAATCTGTACATGCTTATTTCCCTTCGGAGACGTAATTTTTTACCCTTTGGTCCATGTGACCTGCGGCCCACATGATCTGCTAGGGATACCTATCACACTGTCAATGCACTAAAGGCCACGTATGGATGTAAAATGATGTATTGTGCAGCTTTCAGTTGCGATCAAGTTGTCAAGGACCTACTAATCAGTCTAATATTGGTTTTCACCAATTGTCTAAGGACAAGAATCTTAGCAAAATTTAGGCAAGTATGATCTGTCCTTGTGAGTTGATTGAAGTGGAAGTGACCAAACACAATATGCTGTTTTCACTGCATTTTGAAGAAAACTGTTTTGTTTTCATTTCTGAGAAACAGTGGATTAAAACAGAAATAAAAACAAATCTTATTGACGAATGTGGTGCCAACAGTTTCCAACGTTCCAAGCAAGAAAAACCTCAGACATGATAGTCAATAAACCGACTATCCTCCCAAAAAAGCAACAAGCATGAGATGTAGTATATTTATTTTTATTTTTTAATTCCACAAGAAAGTTGGCTAGATATTCTAAATTACTTTTATCTAAACAGAACTATCGTAAAGAGCTAAAGAATGTGCATAGTTTTTTGACAGATTTATTAAATAAAATCTGGGATGCTCACATTCTGTGAGCTATTAAAAAAAAATGCATTTTTTCCCGCAGCCTTACTCGACAGTGAAAGTGTATATTGCTGACCGCCATCCACCATTTATTAACGTATTGTGGCAGTTTCCTTTTTATTCTTTAGTTAATTAAGTGCTCCTTGAACTCAGATAGATGAGATGTCCTAAAAGTATTTATTTAAGTTAAAAAGGAAGTCTACAAATTGAATACCATTGTGAGTTTACTGGGCATACTGTTAAAATGTGGTGAACAGGAAGTAAACACTGTATTGCATTACAGGTGTTCCCACAAATCTTTGCTGGTCAAATTCAAGATCTTTTCAAGGTATTTTTGTTAAATTCCAGGTTTTTCCATCCAAGGATATCCTCTCAATATCGATGTGCAAAAATAATGGTAATGTACAAAGGGTGTTCAAGATTGCTGTATTCAGTTTGCTGTAATTGGAACCGCATTTTAAAACCAAGTATTTCGACTTCAAAGTCAGGCTTTGCAAATGAGTTGCATACTGAGGACTGGCTAGATGACTGAAGTTAGCATTTCACATCCGTAATTGATGGCGTATTTACATTTAATCTCAACAAACTGATGCCAATTTGGTGACTAAATAGGCTTCGCAAAAATGCAGTAGACATCATGAAACATGATCAAATAAACACTTGCAAAACAGTTCTATTTCCACATTAAGATAACAAATTTCTGATTTCGTACCCAAATAGGTTCATACTTTACCTGAGTTTTTTCCCGATTTTGAACAGATATTGTTAAATCCCAGCATTTTCATGACCAGAAATAAAATAGTAAAAATTCCAGAGTTTTCCCCATTTTCCCAGGAGCTTGGCAACCCCAAGTTTATCTATGCATGTCTTTACATAAAGACTTACATACTCAAAATTACATTTGTAAGTCATTTCTTTTAGCCTATTTAGGCAATAGCATTCATTCAGATTCTATATAAAAGCTCCAGTATAATGCATTATTATTGGCTTAAATACCTTTTATTCGGCCATTTATGTTTTGTCTTTGATGGTAAGAAATTGGTCAAACCTTTTCCAAACAATTCCCAAATACCACCAGATATATACATTAGTATTATAAAAAAATGTTAAACATTGATAATTAGAACAAATGGAATAAAGTTCATTGCATACTAATATGTGTATGTAATGTCATGTGTTACATGAATCAGTCAAAAAACACAGCTAGATCCAATTGACAGTTTAGCTAATTGACAGCATAGCTAATTGGATAATCCAGTAGGGTATGTGCAATGAATCATGACTTTATAAAGGATGTTCAGACACCTACATTGGTTTATTTGCACAGTAAATTATCTCCACTTTACACATTCTTGGACTAAAAAACAAAATTAAAATAAATTTTTACAAAAGGCCCTTATTAACCAATATTCGAATGGGTAGTAAATATTGCTTTATAAGGTCATTTCAAACACATAACAAAACATTGCTGAAGCCTATATGCACATTTGGCAAACATTTCAGCAAAGTGGGAAAATTGTTTGGACTTATCATAGCTCTTTATTATTATTGTTTTAAAATGTAATAAGGAAATGTTCATTTTTCCCTGTGCTAGAACCTTTCATTTTAAATAAGAGACATCACATCAGTTGATATTTTGTCTACAAAAAAGTCCAATGCTTCTAAACAACTAAAATGAAAGTTGTTGACAGTGTTGTTTTAAATGGGCAATGAGGTGTGGTAAAACTATTTTGTGACATTGCATTAAACTGTTATTTATCTAAGATTGTTATAATTTTTTTACTAACAGCATACAAATATGATTTAAATTCTAATCAAGCTGGAACAATGATACCTATTTCTAAAAAAAAAATAATTAAAAAGTGAAAACCATATTTACCTATTTTTCTTTGTTTTCAAATTAAAGCAAAGAACAGTCTGTTAGTTTGTCACCAGACAAGGGAATTTAGACTTACTGGAAACACCATTAGGGTGGGGTGTTTTTTACGTATATAGTGTGAATGGTATTTCCAGCATACAAATCTGCACCATGTTATGCCAAGTCTCTAGCAAAATGTCTATATAAATAGTTTGTAGCAAATAAAAAAGATTGTGTATTGCTTAAAAATAAATATGCTGGTAGCATGATAAGGGTTAAAACCATAAAAAACACACTCTCTTACACTGTTGGTGTGTTACATTTATTTCTGTCGTGGGCTCTGACTATTCTAGGCCACGAGACTCAATATGACATCAGGATAAATGTTGAAAATACAAGGTTCAATTCGGCTACACACTTATCTTGTACAATATAATATAAATAGGATAAAAATAAATTATCTTTATGTCAAATAAAATAATGCCAATAGATAGTTCAATTAGTTTTTGATCTAAGGTATATGTTTTGAATACATGGTTTTACAGAAACTTACCTGCCTTGCATTAAAAGTACAGGACATAATTCCATATTTACTGCTAAATTACCCAAGTAACCTAAGTTTTCAGACCAAATCCAACAACTATTAGTTCAAACACCAACTGTACAACAGCCATAAACCTCCAAAACTGTAATAAACCTCTTTTTCTTTGTTGCCAAGAACATTGACATTCAAAGTTGTGAGCCTGTTACAGGGATATATACATGTATGTGAGAGCAACATATGATAACTTGTAGGAGGATGCAAAATAGATTGATTCAAATGAATACCAGGTATATAAATAATGAAAAATGACAAAACCCTATGAGCATTGCAACATATACCAAAATTTGACAAGGCACAGGACAAAAGATATTCACATGCAAGCCAAATGTAAAAGTAAGAACAAATCTGTGATGAGTCATTAAACAAAACGAGCAAACCCAACAGTTTCCACCCTGGAACAGTCAGTCAGCAAAAGGGGTGCTTAATCTAGTTGTACAGAGCTCTAACCTTGCACTACCTGAGGGGTTTCTCAAGTGCAAGCAACGAAAGGTAAACTGATCTACTTGAATATAAAATGTCCAAGCACTGACGTTTTTCTCCAATAAATTATGACATTGTTAGTACTGTAATTAAAAAATAATGTCCAAATGATACCTAGAAGAGGGAAGTATCATTTCCATTAGAAGAACTACACAAAATTGTTGTTAGTAAATAAGGTTTGTAAAATAATATAAAATATTAAGATACAAAGCTGTCTATAACAAAAACTAGTGACTATTTGTGAGGCAACTATAAAAAAAAATCTAAGCTACAACATCAAGTCAATACCTTCACATTAGCCAAGTTGATGCTAGAATATAGATGGGTTTTTTCATGAAAAAGGACAGATAATTCTAAAAAACAAAAGATATACTGGTAATAGAAAGATTAATTCAAGACATTTGTGTTATGTTCTATTAACTGCATGCAAATGACTAAAAAACAATAAACTTCCTCAATTTATGGTAAATTTTCTTTAATTAAATTTATAGAATGAAAAAATTGCTTCCAATTAAAAACAATAAACTTCCTCAATTTATGGTAAATTTTCTTTAATTAAATTTAAAGATTGAAAAAAATGCTTCCAATTAATTATCATGTGCAGCATTTGTCTTAAATGTACCAAGTCTGAGGCTTTGCATTGCTTTGTTGGTTGTGTTCTGAATGAAATAAGTGAACATGTGTTCAGAATTCTTATAATAAAAAACATTCTTCATTTAGTTAAAATTCATTCTATGCTGAATGTTAAGAACTATGCCAGCTGAGAATAATTTTCATATTGTTGTTTGTTTATTGGGTTTATCGTCCTACCAACAGAATTTCATTTACCTGGAGACGGTGTCCACTTGAAGCAGATATAGTGCTGCTTTCACTGTTTATAACATGCCATGAACACCTGGCATGATACCAACCCAGTCACATTATCCTCACACTGGGCCAGCCAGTTGTGGAACAACCCTTATATTTGCTTGAGCGTTAGCAAGGGAGATATACCACTATCATTTCTTAGGACTTTATGTCAATGCTTGTGGTGAAACCTGGGGCCTCCTCTACCTGGAGCCGACGCTCTACCGATTGGGCTACCGGGTTCGGTTAATTTCATATTGCTTGACTTAAAATATACAGACAGTTACAAACAGATCATATCAATCTATTTTGTTAACTGTGCTTAAAAATGTTGGTTTTATTTATCTAATGATTATGACAGTTATTTAAGAGAATAACTAAATGATTTTTTTTTAATAAAAACTACAAAAACATACCTGTGATGAGTTTAGCATCCTTTGGTCTATGGATCACAACACATGACACGGGAGTACAGCCTGGGTTGAATGCACTGTACACACTAAATTCCTGTGGCATGATATTGAGGGGAATCAGATCATACACACAGCGAATGTCTGGTGTCTGCTGAAGATCCAGCACACAATAACTCTCAAACCCAACAGTCTGCTGCAATATGGAAAGAATCAACTTCTGTACGTATGACCTGAACTGCACTAATCCATCATCAATGTTACGAATCACAGTCACTCGGACCAACTCAGCACTGTCCTTGAAACTCTCGTTGAGATTCTCCACACGGAATTCAATATCCCTGGCAACTGAGCAGGTCTTCCTATTGTAGCTCCTACGAATGGTGTCATCTTTAGGGTACACTGACAACTCAACAGTCTTGTCTTGTAGCCTTGGCAGCAGCCAACTGCTGATTATCTTCTTCTCTTGGGACAAGAATGAAAGGTTATCATCGTATTTGGTTCTAAAAGTCTCAGCGGTCCATAAATAAAGGATGAGAGAATCCAAGTGTCGAAGCATAGTACGAGATAGAGATACAATGAGAACATCCAGGCTTTTGTCCTTATGGGTCACTTTATCAAGCCTGCAGGCTTGCAAGTCTTGTTGATTATGAAGTATGGCACAGACATCTTCAAGCTTGGAGCGAATGGTAGAACTGCTATTGTGAACATCAAAGTTATAGAAACATTCATACTTCTCACAACATACACTCCTCAACAGAGAACCTATACCATCAGCATCTTTGTTCCTGGAAAAACAAATATGCCACATTATCACATTAACTGTTACAACACTATAATATCATTTGTTATTATAACACATATAACTCAAAAATTATAACTAAGAGTGTCTACATCTTGGCAAAGCTTATAAATATGCAAACTTCAAAAAGCTAATAGGTTCATTAATCACTACTCATTTGTGACTAGCTTTGCAGAAAGAAATTGAGATTTATTGCTATTAAGGCACCAAGCAGACCAGATCTTGATCAGAGAGTTCCCAGCTGGATCTGCACTGTTTGTCAAGCCTGGTCAAAATGTGCATCTAGCAGGTTAAAAGTAATCTGTTTATACCTATTACACCAACAAAGTGATACAACAGAAGTGCAAAACTAATTACTAAAGCAATTTTATAACAACTCCAGCCATAACTAAAGTCAAAATAAATATATATATCACATCTATAAGTCAATAAAATTAAAAGCAAAACCTTTCTAAAAGCAAACAAAATAGGTACAATGGGTGCTTCAGTTTTGGGAGCTTAAAAATAATAAATGAGATGCCTTCTTTTGTTGTATTATTTCATATTTAAAAGACATTTTGAAAATAGGAAACATTTTTAAAGCATTTAACAGCAATTTCAGCCAACACAGGCTAAACATATCATGATACTTCATATCAGTTTTATAAGAAACCATCAAAGCAGCCAATACTCTAAGCCAGCTATTCAGATAGCTTTAAAGCTAAGGCAAATAGTGTAGATCTAGATCAGCCAGATAGGTCTGATCTGGATCAATATAATTTGCTGCTTAGTCTTTAGTAATAATTATATTTACCTTAAAAATGTAACCTTTATAACCTGAAAGCTTTTAAACTGAATATGTAGCATGGGGTTGAAATTTAGCAAGCTAAGGGTTAACAAAGAACCACACAAAATATGAAGCATTACTTGTACTTTTATCCTGTGTTTTGTTAAAAAAAGACTTTGTATATCACTTCAACTTTTCAAAAAAAAATTGCGGCTTCCATTTATTATTTATTTACACAGATAATTCTGTTTGATAATCTTGTTATTGCAAAATCAAGATGTAAGCATGGTTACACATATTGTGTGGTAAGTAGCAACTAAGTATAAAAGAACACCCGGTGCCTACCTAAGATGAGAAAGTATGTCCCACATACAGTAGTACATGTGTCTATCTTGTAATCCCTTCATTTTATTACTGGATGGCCAGAAAACACAGCTTGCTGGCTGAAGCCCCATCACTTTGCACAGCGATTTAAAATCCACGTCTAACTTGCTTGGAATTACCAATGTGCAACCTATCAAAGAGAAGCACAGGGCAATTTAAAGGCTAACTACAAGTTCATACAGACTGGTTAGGTTGCCAAAATTATTTTGCTGTTTCTTAAGGTAACAGGTAAGAAAATGTGCCATATTTAAGTTATTTTTCTCTTAATATCTTATTGAAAAATAAAGGGATTTTGTTACTACATGCAGTAATTTATAGTAAATATTTGAAGCAAACTAAACACATGTATCATTAAAAGCAATAATATATATCAGAAATAATAAATTCACACAAAGTAGATAGGGAAAGATTGAAGCAAAGTAAAGTTAATTGTAATATAAATATTAAGCTAAGCTTTATTGTCGAAAAAAGCACACATAAATGGACATGCCCCTTAATGACATAAAATATTAAGCCTGAAATAAATTATGTCACAAATATTTTGAAAGATTAAAACCACACAGCAAAACAAAATCAGTTTCATTATTAAGGTCCACGCAAGCCTGAATAAAGCGTGCAATCTCTATTGGTGAAACATACATTAATATAGCAAAGGTGCAAGTTACAGCAAGGGATTCTTGAATTGGTACAAGCACTTAGACAGACATAGCTTAAAGGTGGTATCCAACAGTTTGGACCAAAACTATTTTCGTTATATATCTTAGTAAACCATTGTTATCTGAACAGATCGATCTTGTAAAATGCTGTTACTGATGACCTACACCTGTCTGAAAAGTGTACCATAATGCCATAATTGTCTTTACAAACTGTTTTCTTCCTATCTGAGCCACACTGCACAGTTAGCTATTTTTAAACCAAGAAAACCTTGTGACTACTGTTTTAGTTCATCCACATCATCCTCTGTGACGTCGATGTCTATTTTTAGCAGGAATACCAATATTTCTTATTTACAGATATTGTTACATATATAAGATGTAGGCACACTCTTGGATACCACCTTTAAAGTTAATTTAAATGTTTTAAAAAGAGACACAGTGCCAACATAATTGTGTTGGTGCAATCTATAAAACAGTACACAAAAAACATGGTGCTAATGTGTAACAACAACAGAGGAAAGTATTGATTGGCTAATGATAAAAACATTCAAATTAAGTTAGTTCTCAATGACACTATTAGTCATATGCTAAAATTCTATTCTTAATAAAATTAATTTGGTTTCAAGACTTCAGGTAAAAAATTTATAATCAAGAGCTCAAAGGCTTGAGGTGAAAAAGTTATAATCAAGAGCTTAAGGGCTTAAGGTAAAAATGTTATAATCAAGAGCTCTAGGGCTTGAGGTGAAAATGTTATAATCAAGAGCTTTAGGGCTTAAGGTAAAAATGTTATAATTAAGAGCTCTAGGGCTTGAGGTAAAAATGTTATAATCAAGAGCTCTAAGGCTTGAGGTAAAAATGCTATAATTAAGAGCCTTTGGGCCAAAAGGTAAATGTCCAATTCAAATGAGATTTTGATCATGTTAAAATTGTGATTCATAAGAGATTTCATTCAAAGTCAGATCCTGTTGGACTTCCTTGTTTGTATACATCATTTACCAAACAAAAGCACTGCAAGCACTGAAGTATTTACTGCCTCAAACAAGAAGTCACATTCTGAGACAATTAAAACCCATGCAGACAAATTGACATACATGAATATTATTTTGAGTAAGATAACTTAAGGGTCTGATTACCGTAGCACAGCTATTAACGTAACTGGTGTGAGGAGTGTGTCCAGCAAGGTGTCAACAGCTACATCACATGTACAATGTTTCACTGGATGTTGTATTTCTGGATCCTCTAAATAGTGGTTTATTTATAAATTTGATGACCATTTAGTGTTACATTTTATAATTATATTTGCATCTAGTTTTAACAGACTGGGCATACTTATGTAAAAATCTGATGATTTTGCTATAGAAGTTAAACTGTAACTTTGCCTTTCAGTTCACATCCTATCAACTTTTTGTGGCACTAGGAAAAGTAAAACTTTGTTAGGTCCGTTAGCTTAACCATGAAGTAGGAACATTCTTTGCAAATATTAAGTATAAACAGTAATCAATATCACAATTCTGACTTAAAATATCTAATCAACTTTTTCCTTTTTAGTGACTTTTACATTTATCTTGACTAGATTACTCCCAAAACAATCCCAAACTTTCTCTTCCTAAAAGGTATCTTAGCAAGAATTTGGGTAATAATACCTCAATCCTATAAGAACATATTTAACATAAGGCAAAACAACAGGAGGTATATTATAAACCAGGTTCTTATTGCTCAAAAACATTTCTATCTTAAACTTAATGATATACAGACTAGTTGAAATGCAATGTGGCAATGAAGAAGCAATAACAGAACAGTTTTGATGAGCAACAGCAGAGCAAGAACAAACAAAAAATGCAGTTTGGCTTTCTGGCTACATCTCTTTATGAAAATACCCAAGGGCAAAGGAATACACACCAAAAAGGCTAAATAAACTAGATATATGTTTTCCAAACATGAAAAGGAAATCTAAAATAATTAACAGACTAATTTTACTGTTAACATTACCTATTACACCTACCGGTTCTACTGAGTTGATAAAACATTAAGTCTGACTTAACAAATAACATTCAAACATTCAAAGGTTTTATAAGCTTTTCAATGTATAATTAAAAATATTTTCTTAAAAATTGGGATCATTTATAATTTTTGTTCTTATTTAAAGCTTAATATTTTGCACTGTAAAAAATATTGGTAGTATTTATATCATAATAACTGTAATAAACAAACCATTTGAAGAATGTGTCTGGTGACCTCATACATGGGGGTTGCTAAAGCTATTTAGAGTTTTGGTCGGATTTTTTTTTTTTGTGCACAACCATTCACATCCTAAGTAAAAGCTAAAATTATGGTGTTTTCTTAGGGTCAAAGCTTTTAATAACCATGTGCACCATATGCTGTGAATCAAACAAATGAAAGCAATACAAAATGTCATATTGGAAAATATGAAAAAAACTCAAGGAGGAAAGAGAAAATAATTCATTTGTAAATTTGTATTAGCAGTAACGTGGAGCAAAAAAAGACCAAATTACATACCATTGCTAAAATCCACCGTACACGATGTGTCAATCTCTGGGGTCAAATATTGCAAAGTTTATGAAACATTGACAATTTAGGTACATATCTGATAAAAAATAAGCAATATGTATATTTTACTCAGTAAACCAGTCTGTACTTGTAATGCCGATACACTTTTTTAATATTGTTTTTTACTGATGTGGAAGCTTATATGTGTTGTGTATACCGACCCTACAGCTAGGTGCTGTGCTTAAGTTCCGCAAGTTTAACGTGTGCTTGGCACGACTGCTGGCAAAAACTTTATATTTTGCAGTTAAACATAACCGCATCACAATAAAGCATATATACAGTCCTGTCAGGATACTACAAATCTGTAGCGGACCAGCCAAATCATTTGTAAAACAAAAGAACTCGTAAAAAATTGTAATTAACATAACAGGCAGTGACTTACACCAGCAACATGTACTGACCATTACTGAGGCGAATGTGATTCTTGTATTGCCTAAATATCTTAACCATGCCATAATATTTAATAAGAATGGAATTAAATACAAAACAACAATAGTTGTAGTGATTAAATATTTAATTTTGAGATGCTTTTGTATTACAGTACACTTTCAAACTCTGAGTGAATTCTTTAATACATTTCTACTAGACTTGTGTCTACCTTATTTACTCTATGTCAAGACAACCCCAAACAGTGACCAGCATGTGTTTGTTCTATGTCTCAAGTATCAGTCAATGCAAAAGCCTGTAGAGAGTAGCTGTTATCACTGACAGAGGTGTGAAAACAAGCAGATGTCTGTCCTTATTTGTAAAACCATCAAATTATTAATGTAATTACTTCATCTGATAACCTTATGCACAGCAATCTGAACAACTATAACCCTTTACACTAGAATTTACAGGGAGAATAATGTCCTTTGCATTCATTATAGCCTGTTCATTCTTAAAATTGAGATCAGAAGTATTGTGATTGGCTGTATCTCAAAGCATACAACAACAAAAAAACAACAACAAAACAAACATAACATTAATAAAAACAAAACAGTAACATAAATAAATGTGCAACACAATGCCATTCTATTTAGTACATATAAAACAAAGACTGCCCGTTGACAGCACATTCCAGTTTTCTCAATTTCTCATTGCTAGACAGTACGTAAGCTATGTTTCATGTCAAAGTGTTTAACATCTTCCAAGAAATGGACATTAACTTACACAGAAAATTCAGACCAAAAAAGGGCATAATTATGCCAAAATCAATTTTTGACAACTGCACTTTTGGAATGATTTCCGTTTTTTGAATGTAATTTGTTTTTTGTTTACACAATACATTGCAGCAAAAAATTATGGTCATTATAGCTACATTAAGCTTCTTTGTTGAGAAATAAGCCGACTAGAAATTATTAAATTACTGTTATAAATAAACAAAACACAGACTAGATCATAAACTGTTTGGACATACAATTAAATTGTTTGACAATTACAAAAAATTGTTTGTTTGCCCTGCAAAGGGTCATTTGTTCTATCCTGTGTCACAAATGTTCTTTACTTGTATTAGAAAGGAAATTGCATGAATACAAATCATATTATGTGGATTGAAACGATAATGTGATTCTCAAAGTAGAGGTTAGGCTTGGAAAATAAGCAAATCTTTTAATAGCTCACAGACTGCGTGCACTTAGATGTTCAATATGGCAAAAAATAATGTTTCATGTAAGTTTCACATCTCTACTGGCCAATGTTTTGGGATAATAAATTCTGTTGACAATCAAAATGGTTTCTTAAAGACTTCTGAAAAATATCTAGGTAAATTTGTGTCTACTTTTTTCTTTTTTATCAATTCCAACTTACAAGATAAGAAGTGCCAACTGTAACTTATTGTAACTAAGGTACAATTGTTATTACAAACATCTCAGTCAGATTGACATTTTAATTCAATGGAACAATGGTGGTACTATCCTGGTATAAGTTTTGGGTCTTTCTCTCCCATGAATAGTTAGACATTTCCCTTATTACCATTTGTAGTACAGCAATATACATACAAATCAAAACAACAAATACCCTACATATAAGTTCCCCCTTTTCAAATGAAATCTCAAATAAATGCATACCTTGTGGGTGCTTTTCCAAGGAGAAAAGACTGAAGTCTGATCTACTCGACTCAGAATCATCGAGACAGCCATTGTTGCTTGTGTTAAAACCCTCCGATAAATCATCTGCACTATCATACAGGCAGCTCATACCATTGGAGGGTCTGGGTGAAGCAATGGATCTGTAATATCCAACTAAGTATTTAAAGGTGCTATCAGTTTTCATGTGGCAAATAATTAAAACATCAAACAGGCAAAGAATTATCTTATAACTTAGAATACTGCTTCAAGCGGCTTATTACTGTACAGGATTTGTGTGTGTTTTTATGTAACACTAAAATCTGATTTTCACTGAAGGAACTACATGTAGATATCTACGTATACACATTATAGACAACCATTTTTTATAATTAACTGATGCAGAGATAAAGAAATAGAGTATAAAAGTTATTAAATTAGAAAAAAATAGTTTCACAAAATGCTGAATCAGAAAAAGGCAAAGGGCTGTATATAAAATGAATGTTGATACATACTGTTATTGTTTTTATTATGACTGGGGTGCCTGCCCTTATTAAAAGCACAGCCCAAAACCAAGAGCATAGTGGCAGTTAACATGTATATTCCATTTATATTTTTTATTAACATTTAACACAGGTAGTGCCTTGCATAAGCTCTCTATGTTACACCCAGACAAGCACCCATAATTAATTGGGGCTCAGATCTTTGTCAGAAAATTTGACGATCTGTTAAACTACATAACCAGCAGTTAGTGCATGAAGAATATTCTATTAACAAGGGCGATAGAAAATACATGTGACACACTCTTGTTAAACTCTTTAAAGTGGCTGACTAGAGGAGCAGTTTTGTGAAATCTATGTTGTTAGGATTTTCTAGTTTCAGCATAAATAATGGCAACTATTTGCTACTGCTAATGGTCTAATGGTGTTAAGAGGCCATTTATCAGTATTTTTTGTCACTATTGTAATTGAGCCAATCATTCTAAGCTGATAATGATTGAGACATACACATGACTTGTACTTGATTAGTTAGGTAATATACTAGATATTCATAGTTATTTATATTGCCTTTTCATGGTTTTTATTTGTTATATTGCATGGACACAAATAATGATCATTCTGGCAATGTTCAGCTTATTATTTGTGGAGGAAGACCTCAAACTGACATCTGGATAGAACCACTGAGGCACTGCAGTTTAGATGGAAAATATCCCCACATGAAAGTTCTTGACCCAACTGCAACTTGATTCCACTGCGATCAGAAGTAACAAGTTGGTGAATCTAACCACTTAGCCCCATATTGCTTTTGATTCTCCCAAACTAACCGAGCTATGAATTGTAGAGCAAGTGGTAATCCGATCCTCGATGCAGGTCTTACAATTCACAGATCGAACCATGAATCACGAGTTACAATGATTAAAGTCCTATGATGAATAAATTAAGGCAATTTTAATTTTAAAAACAAGGTGCTGTGTTCAGAAAGCACATATACCCGGGAAGCATAGTTTTTCATGATACAAATTAAAAATTGCAGGACAGTGTTAAAACAGCAACTGAAATCACAAGTTAGTTCTAAATGACATCATCTTACTGGTTCCTGAACTTGTACATGAAATGAATTTAACAAAACACAGAAGATAAGAAACTGATAACTACCTCTATGTGAAAATTTTAATGAACTGCTGTTTGTAGATATGAACAAATAGCCAACTTGCCGAAACAGGTTAGCGATAATCTCCAAGTACAAGAAGGGGAGATAAACCAAGAAATAAGGGGAGCCAGAGTTATGTAACTTGTCAGGGTCATGACTGGTGTACTGTTTATTAAGTGTGCAAACTTTCATGCAATTGCTATTTGTAGAAACTAAGAAATATTCCACTTGCCAAAAAAGGTTAACCTGACGGACAGACAGACAGTTCTATTACTAAATGCCGGGGGCATAATAAAGAAACTTGTCACAAACATGCAAGCCCTAGTCCAGGTTCAGCCATACTGGAAACATGACAAGATAATCTAGTACTTATCTCACGTTTTGATTAAGATAATTAGGTTAATATGTGCTAGGGATAATATACCAGTTATTATTTTTAATAACTATTGATTTCATTAAAAAGTATATATGCATCTAGGGTCATCATTGTTTATAAATATTATTATACATTTAATAATCTTATTATTTTACACAAGAAATTCGCCAATTTTTATTTTAGCAACTTAAACATGTATTGTGTTATCTTTTCACTTGATGTAAGGTTGATTCTGTGGTGTCTTTTCATATGATTTGACACATTTATTGTCTAGCCAGTATATGCCACACCTGTGCTGCAAGATTGCATATTGCCCTTTGGTCATCTTTAAATGAAATACTGAAGTATTTTTATACATTTGATGTGTATTTAGCTGGTGTTTTTTTTTGTCACATACAGGTTCTGCCATGTTTACATAAGAATAAATAATGTTAGTAAATAGAGCTAGGATCGATACGCTGCTTCTGAACTTTTAACGGCATGATTAATTTACATTGTCCGGTTCAAGTCTTTGCAAAACTTCATTTGAAATCACTTTGCAGATCTTATTTCATATTCATTTCATACATAATTACCTGATGCAAATGCTTTAATTAAAGAGCGTGATTCAACTATCTTTGCAATGGCAAATTTTTATACCCAAAAGGATTTGTTGATATTTGAGCACTTGGATACTCACTGCAGCACTACAAACTGAAAGTGTTGGAATTAATATTTTAGTCAAACTGAAATTTGCATTGTTTTCTAACACCCTCTTATGTAACACAAGCTTTTGAGTAAAATCATGTTAGCACAATGCAAGCTCAGTTTATGGAGAAATTATGAGAAAGTTGGTGAAGACCCAATGTGTGTACTGCTGGTTGGTAAAACATTGATTTATACAGACTAGCTGTATGAAAAATGAAATCCTGAAAATTCTCCCTAACTCTACCTCCATGTTGTAGCAGACACTTTTATAAACAAATATTACATAACATACACACACATGTATATATATAAACATACTTACCACTGAAGTCGTGACAATCTGATACAACTTAAGAACTTAAGACCAGAAAATGCATTATGCCAGTAAGGCAAAAGAAGACACAAACACCCATTAATACAGTTATGTTACAATTCATCCTATGTATGATACACTGGCAAATGACAGATACTACCTCTAACTTGGGTTTGCCTTCATCAGGGTTCGATGTTAACTTTTTTGAGAGCTGGACCAGTGGTCCGGTAACTTAGAAAACTTACTAGATCTGACCTATACTGACTAGACCAAAATGTAAAACGCATAATACACATACAAGTCATACTTAAATCAAATTGTTATATGAGTTCAAGCATTGTAATACAATAACATTCCAATATAACTAAGTGTGAGACATTTATGACTAGAAAATTAGTATCAAACTTAACATCCTATTAATGCAACTTAGGTATGATTATACTTAATTTTCTAGTCTAATATAGTTATCATACATTGAAAATTATATGACTAGAAAGTTAAGTATGACCATACCTATATGACTAGACATTTTCACACAACTGAATGGCTAGACTCATATGATTGTCAACCTGCTTTATTTCCCCAGTATAGGATGCAACAAAAGTAGTGAGCAGTGAGCTGTACTTAAGATCATATTTTCGTTGGTGAGATACATTGGATTCAGATTCAGAATGCCCCTTTATATTAACGATTCTGAAATTGTCCGTACCGACAACAAATCCTCCACACTCTTCATACTATTTGCATGTCTTACAAAACATAAGATTGCTCTTTTTCTTCAAAATCTAGCCAACTAAACCCATCTGTTCATTTTGGACAAAATCTTATCCGCTTTGTTTTGTCATACAGTTTCTTTGAAGCATCCTTGCTCTTTCGTTTCGTATTGTCGTCCATCTTTTTTTTCTTCTTTTTTTTTTTTTGTCGGAAAAATCGATCTTAAGTACATTGCTCGACATTTTGTGTCGTCTGCGCATAGTGCGTTATGAACAAAACGTCTGTTGTCGTAATACTTGAGATCTCAACATTACAGACAGTATTTGTGCTTTTGTATTAATTTTTATTAAAATAGTATAAATAATAATAGGACAGTTTCGTAAACATTAGAAAATAAGAAGTTAGATGAAGAAATAAGCATTCGTATCGGCTTAACAATTAGTATTACAACATTGGATATTTGACAAGTGCATAGAGGACAAAGCCTAGTTCTGAAAACACCAGCCAATGAGTGAACGCATGTCAAATATACCGCTAAATATAGCACATGGGTCTCCCAAGAAACTGTATCGACAAGCATCAATAGCAATCGAGTTAAACCATTATAAATATTTTTTGACTTTTGATTCATTCATAGGTGGATTTTCTGCAACTTTGTCCGATTTAGAACACGGCCAGTCGGTCCAGCTAGCCCAGGACTTAGCTAGAACGGACCACCGATCTACTAGTGAATTTCGTTCGGTCGATCCTAAATGTCAAACCCTGCTACATCTGTACAAGACAATTACGATCTATTATTCTTTTATCAAAATACGTTGATACTACTTGAACATTATTGTAGTATATTTTTACATGAGTCATCAGTTAAATTTAAAGTTCTATGTTATAAAAAAAAACAAACAGCTGCGACGTTTGCCTGCTTGCTTTTATTTCTTTTTCAACTACCTGCAATTTTCATCCTGCCAGACAAGCCACCTACCTTATGCTAACATCCTGATATTGGTAGCCGTTATCGCGGGCAATGTGCTGACTTTTCAACCTATTTCTCTCCTGAAGGGCCTTGTACTGGCGCTGGGTCTCTAGAATTATTTCCTTGGCGCTCATTCCTGGACTGTCTGGCCCAGATTCATCATCATTTGCTTCATCATTGGTCTTTTGTTTCTTCTTTGCAGGCTCATCATCATTCTCATCCTCCTCCTCATCACCCGCATGGGTGTTATCAGGTGATGTGCGATCGCCGCCTCCACTTCCGCTTCTCTTGTCCTCCTCATCCTCCTCATCATCATTACCTTCATCTTCAGAAGTGTTCTTGCCCACAATGTCTTCAGCTAACACAAATAACATGAACACAGTCCAGGACAGCATCTTAACATGTTAAAACTAAGTTCAGTTTATTCCCGAGTTGAGTTTTGAAAGAAATGTATAACTCTTACGGAAATATAAATTGAAATCATAATAATTGATAGAATAAACTGACCATGATTTACTTAAAAGGAAAGATATATTTCTATTCCCCAGTGTTTTTATTGAGGTGAATAAATACAAATACATGCGTTGTAAGAAAACAAACGACTGTTGAATCAAACAGAATTTTTCAACAAGTTTGTGAACCCTTAACTGTTTAAAATTGTTGCTCAAAAGCTTCAGCTAAAATCATGGTTAAAAAAAATGAATAATTGTACACATAACATCAGAACATGTACGAAATATCCCATCCACAAGGGAGGTAAATCCATGCAAGTTCACTTGATATAGTAATTTCCATGTAACAAAGATCATAGGTGCATGGTTATCAGCTAGGCCATGAGTGTGCTGTCAACAAGAGTATTTTTCTACTATTTACATATAGAAGATGTCATATGAGCCCATTTAAAACAAAAGCAAAAATCCCATCTAGATTATTTGATAAAACTAACCCATATTTATAATCTAGATTAACTGATAATAAATCTAGATTTACAGTGAAAGGTGCCATACCACTGATGTTTTTTCTGTATTTCTCTTCATGTGCCTTGCTGCAGAACACCCTATAACAAATATACATACTTTATTCAAAATATTATAAATAAATACACTCTATTTCAGTTCATTAATCATAACAGGCTACATATTTTTGTTGATAGTATAAGACCCACTATTTATTTAAACAACAAAAAGATTAACAATATAAACAGACATTAACATGGTACATTAAAGAAAAATATAACACCTGACATTTAAAGTATGTCTTATGTTTTAAGTTGTAATTCCTGATCCTGTCTATGGACTTCTTTCTTTTTTATTTCTACAAAACTAGATAGCTAAACCAGGCAATCTTTAAAGTGTCATGGCCAAGTGGTAAAAAGTTCTTTGTTTTTAAGCATTCAAATGACTATGTGGAACATCACAATCAAGTTTTGTTTGTCAACTTCATTTTCCCTCCAATTTAATTATCCAGAGATGTGAACACTTGAAGTATATATGTTGGTTATTTCACTGTGAATATGCTGTGAAAACATGGCTTGATACCAAATCAAGTCACATTATCCCAACATCAGGCCAACCAGTCATAGAAATACCCTTATATTTGTTTGGTTGTAAGCAAGATAGCATTACCACAAACTTTTTTTTAAGTTTGGTTATGTCAGAGCCAGGGTTTGAACCTGGGGCCTCCCATACCTGGAGCTGATGTTCTACTTATTGCACTATCAGGTCAGTTTTTACTATCTTAATACAATACCAGTTATATGTGTTAATGGAGTAAACTGTTACTTAGGATTGTGTACATTATTTTTGTTGAAATAAACCTCACCGGTACAGTATAACCACTTTATTGCCAGCCGCAACTCTGTATCTCTTGGCCACCGTGTCAGGATTCATAGCCACACAGTAGTAGTGGAATGTCTTGCGACATGACGACAGTGAACATCCAGATGCTGCTCCGTTTTTCTTCTTGGATTTCTCCTTCTTACACAGATAGCATGCCTACAGAAGAAAATTACTTCTTTTCTTAAAACAATTCTCTCTTCTCCCACCTCTATCGCTCTATATTTTTATTTATCCTTCTTCAATAACAAATACACCATTTTACTTAATTTATGCACTGACAACCATGTGTTCCAAGTCTTTGCTGATTGATTCTAAGTATCTCACTTTAATGGATACATATAGGTTTCTTGTAAGGAAAATCATAATTTTGGTGCAAGCTCTCAATTCTCACAGACAGGGCTTTTGGTTGACTCTAAAATTCAAGGGCCATTGTCACCTCAGTTAGAGTTTTTAAGGGTCGAATTCAAAACTTATGGGAGTAAATATTGTGCACCACTCATAATATTATGATGCTCAATTAAGCAGGGTTATCCAAAGGTTGCCAACATAAAACCAATGCTACAGGTATTATCATAACATAAATGGGTTAATTGTTGTTGTTTTTTAAGTAGAAATCACTGGGCACTTTTGGTTTGAAAGAATCGATGGATGTAATTTTGGTTTTAAACTGTATTCATGGTCCTTACTAGAAACTAAAACTTCACCAGAAATAAATGTTGTTGTAGCAAAACATCAGATTTTTTTGTGTGTTTACAAAATATGTAATAAAATATTAAGACGTGTTAAGAAGAAGTGTTTAGTTGAAAAACAATACAGACATATCAATTAAAATACTGTCACAGACATATCAATTAAAATACTGTCACAGACATATCAATTAAAATACTGTCACAGTCATATCAATAAAATACTGTCACAGACATATCAATTAAAATACTGTCACAGACATATCAATTAAAATACTGTCACAGACATATCAATTAAAATACTGTCACAGACATATCAATTAAAATACTGTCAACAAGTTTTATTTTCTGGTCTGTTGAACATAAAAAGGAAAGTGTAAACATTCAGAAAAATATTGCTTATTGGCTTCAATGATTGAAAAGGACAATAAAATTTTTCTAGATTCTTAAAGGTGGTATCTGATAGTTTGCCTTTATCAAATACATTTAACAATAATTACCACTGCTTTGGGAATTTGGGCATACTTAAGTCTAAGTAAAGACGGCTTTGAATACTGTCTATATTATCAGAAAGTACAACTTGCGGAAAAAGTCTAATTTTTTCTAAATCTACAAATAAGCATGATAGTGATCTTTGCTAAAAATAGATATCAATATTTAAGTGGATTACCCTGACGATGATATAACTTGATCTCAAAAGTAAGTTATCAGGTGGTTTTCTAAGTTTAAAATAATTATCAGCAGCATCAGTTTGGGTATTATACAAAAATAACTGAGTAAAACTTTATCAGTTTCTTATGAGTTACCAACAACTTCAAGATCTTTGAAACTAATTGTGGATTTCAAAGCATCCAATTAAGTCAGTACAATATATTTGTCAGTTCCTCAGCCAGATATAACTATAAATGTATATATTTTAAGCCATACGAACATGTAATGGTCATACATTAAAGAAAGGTTTACCAGTCTATTTCCCCGGTGAATTTCTTTCAACACCTCTTGCTTTTTGAAGCCTCCAAACTCTTCAAATTTATACTGGACCAACATTGCAGAGTATTGCTGCAAATAACACAATGAAAAAATATGCATCAAAGTCTGTTAATTATTAAAAGTCACCACTTTTGATTACCTAATTACATCTATTTAAGCATAACAACATAAATATTCTTCAAAACAAAGAGATTCTAAATCATTTGATTCTATACAGTTATTTTTATATAAAGCAAAAAAATGAGCTATTTCGTGCATACAAATTAATAATGTAACTTACAATGAGTGTCCTTCATAGCCATCAGACCTGATTATTAGAAGTTAAAATATAAACAGTATACATAACTAAAGAGTCTTGCAATCTTGTCACAGTTTAGCCGATCAACTAAACACAATGCATAGAACCACAGAATCAACACTTTAAATGATTGTGTTGCTGCCAAGCCAATCAATGTAAGGTGTATGAAGAAACATATTCACAACATATATCCTGCATGTTTCATTCAAAGCTGTCTTAGGATGTTTGGCTTAATATAAATTAGTTGAAAACAGATGTCTTACAATTGGTTTCTTTTTAAGAACAGTTTATTACATATATTTTAATCCTTAAGCAATTATGTAATGCAAACAAATTTGACAGTGACCAAGTCATATTATACATCTTCATTTTGATAGAATTAGAAATACTTAACTGTTAACAAAAACTTGATCCCTAAAACTAACTCTTGCCTGCAAAATGTACATTCAAGCACCATTTTAAGATTTTTTTTAGACTTGTACACAAGCATGACTGACCATGCATTTGTGATGGGCCACTATAGTTTTGCCATCAACCTTGTCTTTGTGCAGCGTGCCACATATTGCATTGGTTTCATCCCCTGTGTGACAGAAGCCACACTTTCCTTCCTCCATTTCTCAGTCCTGCAACCTGCAATGATAGTGTGAACACTTTAACAACTGGTCTGTCTAATATTTTTAGTATCTCAAAACATTTAAATTGTATATTTAGACTTACCTTATTCTCTGATCAGCCATAGCACTTACCGAAATGATGCGATAAATATACTATAGTACATGTTTAAAATAATTACACAGGCTTCAAATTTTTCAGAGGTTTTAGACCTTAACAAAAAAGTGGCCTTTTTTCATTACTCATTTTCTTGGTAAAATAATGTACTTGATTTCTAATGTCAGTTGTGTTATTTAAAACTAAAAAGTATTATAATTTCTATTCCTAATTTGTCTCTGCAAAATGGTGATGAGCAGTAAGTTGATTTTGTTGTATTTTATTATTGAATAAGATTTAAAATAAAAGTTGTTTCTTCAAGTTTAACTTTCTTACTTCATAGAGTGTCATTTTTAACTTTGCGCATATCGTTTTACCAATTAAAAGGATGTGACTGTAGTTGATTTGATTATCCCTTTTCAAAATGATTCCTAAATTTGTGAATAGCAGTGTGCTAAAACAGTTATAACCTATAACCTTCACACCTTTCAATTATGTTCAAATAGGGATACATGCAGTTAAATTGACCTGATAGATATAAGCACTTTCATTTGTGATGTGTTACATTTGTTTACACCTTTCTTCATGATTTGTCAGCCAATAAATATTTGTGTGTGGTCTCATGTGTGATTAAATAAAATATGGAAGTTGCATAGACAATACAAAACATTAATTTGTATAAAACTTGAGCAAGAAAACAGAACATGCATGCACACTATCCATGACTCATGTGGGCACCTGTGGTCTAGTGGTTAAGACACTGGACTCTTCATAACAACAGCCTGGGTTCACACCCCCAAACACATCATGCAGTGTTAGTCCTGGAGCAAGACTATTCACTATATATTGATACTCAGTATCTGATTCTACCAAGGAAGTGGACAGTTGAAAAACCTGTTTTCCATGAACAATATATTTTTAAATTCATAACAACACAATATCAACACTGGTTTTACATTTGGTAATGCACATGTCCTAAGCAAATGGTTTAAATAACCTCAACCTCCTTAATCTAAGCATTTAGTTCAATGTAGTGGAAAACCTGCAGCACCTCTGGTTACCTTAGTGGACGTGCCTGACAAAAGAAATTTAAAAGTTAGCACTGCAAGTGCAATTTAGTAGACAAAACAGAAATAAGAAGGATGTGAACATACGTGAATTAATAAAGAATGCTAGACAAATAAACGATTAATCTGAGATTCAGATACAGTTTCCAGTCGTTTCCCCCACACTGACATTTCCTCCTGGATGTTTCCTCCAGGATGTTTCCTCCCCTATATATATATTATATAGTAATGTAAAGATATACTTTATAATGATGATATTGTTCTCTATGAAATATTTAGTATCATTGATACTAATGATACTTTACATAAACATGTTAAAATCATTCTTTTACTTAAAATATAAAAAGAAAGTTGGGGTTAGGTAGTTCAAAACAATATGTATCTATTGGATATCAGGTATTAGGTTTTAAATTAATTTTTTACAGTTTACTTAAAGTTTTTGTTGTAACTGTTTATGGTGGATACATATATAACTAGAGATGATTATGTATGCATTGATGATATAAAATATTAAACAATTAGTCATTTAGCATAAATTATGTGAAAACTATTTTTTAAAGTTTGTATTTTGGGTTTAACGGCACACCGACACTTTATAGGTCATACGGCGCTGATTTTTTTTTAAAGTTTGTGTTAATTTATATTGCCAATAATGTGTTAAAGGTGTTTTAATAATCAGATGATTGAAATGTGAATATTATTTCTATATCATAAATTAAACTATTGAAAATGCAACAAACCAATGGTACCTCAAAATTATGTATGTATATATTTATAGGAGAGGAAACATCCTGGAGGAAATTACAGTGTGGGGGAAACATCCAGGTGAGGAACTTGCTTGTGGGGGAAACGACTGGATACCTTCAGATACTAGTTCCTTCAATGAGCGCTTTTAGCCGATAAAATCCAGAAGCTGCATGTGATTTTGCACGACTGGAAACTTAATAAGTTTACGGACAATAATCTAACAGTCATTGTTGCAATTCATGTGATACTTTAAAACATTGCTACAGAAATATGTGTTAAACGATATGGAATAAAAAATTAAGATATGTACCTTATGATAGTCATGAAAAAGAACAAAATATTGTCAACAATACATATAATTTTCAAAACTGTTCCTGTCGGTGTCATTAGAACTACACGCAGTTAGAATTGTGTGTTGTCTTTATCCTGAAAGACTTTTATGATTTTGAATCGAATGAATCCTTGTATAATACTAGATGCAACATATAAACATGCTGGTTTTACCCGACTGGTGTGGACAGTTGTAGACGCTACACAACCTCGCATTAAGTGCAGCTCAATGATGTCGTGAACGTGACGTCATATAGTGCTAAAGACAATGCCAAAATTTAGCCTACCGAGAGTTTGCTCCCTTGATCTCCATTAAGCGGCGACATTCAAATCATCTTCGGCCCTTTCCGTATCGGCCCTTTCCGTATACATTCCGAAAAAAATGTTGTATGCATATATGGGGAAGAAAGTTATGATAAAAAAAATCATGCTATCTTAGAGTAAATTTTCAACGAACAGCCATTGCTGTATCGTCGGATATTATGCTTAACAGATATGCATTAATATTGCCTGAATTAAGATTTCTGTTGGGTGTTCGAGAACGGGTTGTACATTATTTCGATGTAGTGTATTTATGGAAGTTACAACTAAAACTCGTCTTATAAAAATACCAAAATTTCCAATAGAGCCTGCAATAAATGGAATTGCAAACAAAACAGTACTGATTTGACAGAATACAACTATCAGTGATTATTGTAGAACAAACAAAATAACAAAGAAGTTTGGAGTTTGGAGGCGCATCAAACACGCACAGCGTTTATTAAAACTTGGACCAAACTATAACAGATTGTCAAACTAATGTCGTGTTCCAGTACACTATCATTTGAATTTTAGAAAAAAACAACAACAAAAAAAAACAAAAACAAATCATTATTACAATTGCCAAAGCATATTGTATCTGTGTTTGAAACAGCAACATTTTAGCAAACTTTATATATTCTTAAAGGTGGTATCTATAAGTTTGCCTATATCTAATATATGTAACAATATCTTATCTCTGTATGGAGGTATTTGTACATGATTTCTGCAGAAAAAATAATTCTTCAGCCTAAGCATTGATGAGTTTCAACAGTATCTCAATTTTAGGGCAGTAAAACTCGTTAATCAACACTAAAATGTTCATTCTTTTCAAATATGTAAATAAAAACAATTGGTATTCCGGCGAACAATAGACATCGACGTCACAGCGTATGACGTGGATGAGCTAAAACATCAGTGGACACGTGGGTTTTTTAGTTTATAAATAACTAACTGTGCAGCGTGGTTCATATAGGAAATACATGTTTGAAATGATTGTGGCGAGACCTGTTCAGGTAACAATGGTTTATTGTGTTGTTAAATGAACATATTTTTAGTCCAAACTGACGGATATCACCCTTAAGTACTATTGCTACAAATGGTGTATGCCGCATATTACTAAAATATAACATTACCCCCACCTTAGCAATATCTCGTCCCTCTTCCCTTTTTGCAACTTGATACATAATTCTTTAACCATGTGTTATTGCTAAAAACGGAGTAGGGACAAAATCCTTCGATAACTCAGTTCTTCCTGTTCATTTTAGCAAAGGTAAACAAACACCTTCCTGTAATGTTTCCATTGCGGATTAATCCCCTCCTGTAAATTTTCCACATTTTGCAAGAATGTTTATTTGGTTCGCACAGTTATGTCTCGTAAATGCATAAATAATAGCATCGGATTGTTTTCTGAAAAATTCCAACTTCAAGATATATTTTACAGTAATGAATTTACGGGAGTGATTTTGTCCGCTTATGCTAAAATGAACGGAAGGGAATTTCGTTCAGAGGGTATTTTGTCCCACAAATGGTAGAACTATTCCACTGTTTGTGTCTTTATTTTGTTTGGATATAACTTATAGTTGCATTTTTGCTCTTTTCTATGCCAGAATCAATCTCATAGCTGTGACCTCAATGTATTTTCACAAAAAATCTCCTTGTTATTTTAACCATTTTGTCATGACCTGAAAAAGTTAACTTTAAAGTACACTGTAAATCTACTGTTTACCTTGATTGGGATGCAAGGTGACAAACAATCGGAACACCTCGGCTAATAGCGATCACCGCAGAGTAGTGCCGATAAAGTTCATAAGTGGGGCAGTGGACAGCGGATGCAATACACACAGCGGATGTTGTACACGGTACTGGTCCAAAAAGGCCGCAAACCAGAAAGGCCCGTACAAAAAAGGCCGCACCAAAAAGGCCGCAAACCTGAAAGGCCGCAAGCCTTAAAGGCCTTATATATATAAAAGGAGATGGTGAATCTAATGTTATAAATCTTAATACAGTAAATGTTATATGACTATATATGATTATAATAGTCACTAGAAAGGAGACCTGTTTTGAAATAATATTAATTTATGTAGTTAAACTTTGAACACTTATAGATCTGCCTAAATTGAAGTAATTTATAACATAATTGTGTTAAAACATTAACTTTAAGCTGTTAATTGTAATAGATCGTGTCCTTTGGATTAAACACACAAATCATACATTTCGTTTAGTCGTGCCACAAACGTTCAGTTCTGAAATCGTCAATCAGTTACACACAAAGAGAATTGCTGGTCACTTAGGACGTGACAGAACAATCAAAGCGATCAAAGAAAGATTTTATTGGCTATGTCTTTCTAGTGATATCAAACGCTGGATCGGAGAATGTGACATGTGTTCCCGACGGAAACCTGGTCCTGGAAAAGGTAAATCTGAACTGAAACAAGATATTTCAAATCAACCCTTAGATCGCATTGCACTTGATATCTTGGGCCCACTTAATGTCACACAATATGGCAACCAGTACATTCTGGTCGTCAGTGACTATTACACAAAATTTGCTGAGGCATACGCTCTCAAAGATCACACAGCCCTCACAGTAGAAGACAAGTTGGTCACAAAATTTATATGTAGATATGGAGTACCATCCATTATACACACTGATCAAGGTCCTGAGTTTGGGATTTGGGATTAGCCGGCATTTTTGCCGATACTGCGCAGCGACATAGTTTGTATCCCGGTTGTTTCAACACATGTTCAAATTATTGGCATTGAAAAGACACGCACCACACCATACAGGCCTCAGTCAGATGGGTTATCAGAAAGAAATATAAGGATGATTCAAATGATGCTTGCTATGTTCGTCAATGAAAACAGAGATGATTGGGATGATCATCTTCCATTTGTCATGATGGCGTATAGATCCTCTGTACATGAAAGCACAAAATGTAGTCCCAATCTGCTGATGTTCGGAAAGGAAAACACAATGCCCACGGACTTATTGTTTAATAATCCACAGGAAACCGAATCCTGTATGTGTCCTTCAGAATATGTAGAATGGCTGAGGAAATCCATGACATCTATACACACACAAGTTGCTAAACATTTACAAACAGCTGCTTCTAGACAAAAGATGTCATACTCAAAGGGGTTTAAACCTAGAAAATATGAGGCGCATGATCTTGTTTGGCGCTGGTACCCCGTAACTTCGAATATGAAATTGGGGTTAGGCTGGACCGGTCCGTACAAGGTGCTCCGAAAGGTAACAGATGTTACATATGAAATCCAACATGTAACCACAAACAAGAGGCTAGTTACCCTTGTTGACCACTTGAAGAAATATAATGGGATTCAATACCCACTGAGTCCTCAAACTGAGCAAGTACCCGATACACAAGACATACCTTGTCAGCTACCAATTTGTGATGAATATCACACAGACACCCCAGGCCTGATAAAAACTCCCTACCAGACAAGGGTTGGGAGAAGGGTCAAACCCAAAATCATATTTTCACCAATATGATTTTTCCTAGATATCTATATATCTAAAAGTAGATATCAAAAACTGATAGCACACAGTGATATCTGAACAACAGAACAATAATCTAATTTAGATTGGGTATGTTCATATAGGACCAATATATCACAAACAAATTGACTGTATGAAAATTAGTTTGAAGTAAATATTGTACATAATTATTTTGCATTATAATTAAGAGTTGTTTATAGTTCATTATCATTGGAATTATTTGCTCAAGATAATAAATGATAATACATGTAGTTTGTTATTTAGCTGTACAATATACAGATGTTTTGTAAAATGGACAAATGTTTACTTATGCTTGAAATAAAGGGCACACTAAAATACATTATATCGAAGTTTAAATGGCGTCGTGTTTAAAGGAAACCTAATAAGAAATTAAAGAACTATTAAAGGTTCATAAGAACCTTGGGGATTAAGTTAAATTGACTTGCACAAGTTTATATATGAGTAGATTAGAGAGAGAGTGCCTTGTTCAGAACACGTTTTCCAGATGTAAAATATATGGACAGATACGTTTATTACAACTATTTAAGTGTAAAAATATAACTGAATTTATCTGTCAGTATTATATACACTTTTAAGTTAATGAAAACATGCCTAGAAATTTAATTTCGTTTGATGGAGTTTATCCTGGAAATTTTGTACTGTCCGGGCCAGGATATATTGTAATATTTGGGATATCTGCTTTGATCAGGATACTGGCTTTCGAATGGAACATCTTGTGTACCAAAGACTACCAGTCATACTGAAGCTTCATGATATTAACTTGAACATATTACGAACAACATCATCAGCTTTGAAATTATGCCTGAAATAAATGGATTGATGAATCCAGCATTTCAGATAATTATTCTAGAACTCTGGTGCCTAGAAATAATTCTATAATGGGGCTATCTTGGAAGTATATGTCTGTTCAGGCCAAGATAATTTGTTAAAGTTGGAATAATGAAAGTTTTAATTACAGAATGGTTGACTTTCAAGAACTCATTGGAAACCCTTTTGAGGCCGACCTGTTCGTTAGGGATAATTCACCAGTATGGCCAGACAAGCCAACACCCTGTAATGTTAAAGGCTGTGCCACAGAGGACTATAGCTCCCATGGGTCATACTTCCGGCACTGGCAGCAGAGGCATAAACAGACTAAAACAAAGTACACATGTCTGTGTTGTCGGAAGATCATGTTCCGTAAGGACTTTGCCAAGCGCCATCTCATCAAAATACATAAAATAGATTGTTCACTTATTGAGGAAGTGGTCGCCAATGAATAGTGTGTGGACCCTATGGACACCTTACCCTACTGTGTTGACTTCAGACAGCGAGCAGCAGAAAAACGGAAGGTGTTGGTGCCAGCAGCCAGGTCAGCTTCACTAGTGACAGAGAGATCAGACTGTAGAGATGAGGAGTGTGTGCTGAATGAAGGGTTCATTGTTGAAAAAATACCAAAAACAAAATGACATTAATTTTGCGTGTTTGAATATAAATTCTGATCATAAATTCTGATAATAAATACAGTTCATCTTGTATTATCATTTGTTATGTGTTGAATGTGTACACATATATTGTTCATCTGTTTGTTAATATTATGTTTAGGTCATTTGTTTAGGTCATTTCTGCCAATTAAGTTTTATTATTTCTTAAAGAGAAAGAAAAGGTAGAGTGTGGCAGAAATGGTTTTCACTTCAATTCCATCATACGTGTTGATAGCATCATAACAGACCACTAGCCAGTGTTCATTCAAGCAGAACTTTATCAGCAGATATAATAAGCAAGCGACCAATCGACACTTGGGTTATATATAGCCCTGCTTTATTCAATGATGTAAATTTACTGTCTTACATATGGTGCTTTATTATCCACTTAGTTTTATACTTTGAGTTGTGTCCATGTTGTGCACGAGTTTTTCATGCTATTTGACTGTAGATGGGTATATAAATGGAGAGAAATCCTTTCTCTGTCTCATTGCCTCACGGACATTCACAAGGTAGTTTTTACCTTTTGTCAGAGCTAGAGCCACTCTCTCTCTCTTTAGGCCTTTTATTGGGATATTTTATAAATATTTTGGCCGGGGATTTAAAATTAAACCCTAAATTTATGTAGTATCTCTAAAATCAAATAGTTATGGATCCTTATTAGTTGAATGTATTGGTTGTATGTATTGACATTGATATGCCCTTCCGTGTGTCACAATCTTTGTAACCACATACCAATAGATTGATATTAGTTCATTAAAACTATTGAAACTTACTGGTACTTACGTCATGTGTTTTCACCTATGTTAATAACTCATACTAAACAAAATGTGAACCAACACTAACCTCAAAACAACCAGTCCTGCTACACATTAGATCAAATCGCTAAAAAGATTGAAGGTGCGCAAATAATGGTCAAAATATTTCGTGGTATATTAAGTGTACACTGCATTGGAAATCAGACGATTCTTTAGCTGCACGCTCTAGTTGCCTTCGACATACATACTTGTTTCTATACACGCGTTACCTTTTCCCAGACATTTGCTGGCCGCGTTTGGTCAAAAACGGACAGAATCCTGCGTGCTTCCGAAATTCAGCTTTTTTATAACCCTGGACAAAAAGACTATGTTGTCATCATGTTTGGATACTCAATAGCCTCAAGCAATTTTGAAAGTGATATTAAGCGACCCATTTGATTTACAGTGATTTATTTAGCAGGATATTGGTTGTATCTTACACTATTTATTAGAAACCGAATCCCCCTGAATTTTAGTCAGGAATCTTCCTCCTGAGCCTTTTCTGCCCATAGAAGTTGTTTCTGTTGTTTGGTGTGTTTTTTTTTTCAAATGGAACATTTATTTTATAATTAAGTATTGTCTTTTCACTTTCGCGATAAATCTTTGGCAAGTGAATAAAGCGCATTCCCGAAAATGTTACGACAGGCAATGTCATGTGCAAGTCATCTCTTGTCCCCGGGCAATGCTTAATTAAAGTTTTCAGGGTTTACATACATATATTTTATGTACATTTCAAACAAATGATTGGGACGTGCGCGGGGTGCGGCCACTGTTACTCGTTTCAGGTATTAATCAAATGAAAGTAAGTAAAAAACTTTAGTCGTATATCAGGCCAGTGGCCCATTAATTCACAAGCATATAAACATACATACTTATCAATGGTATGTTGGTTTTACACTCTTTCTGTCTTATTACACACATCTGTAATCTACTGAAGTAGTTATTTAAATTTAGCTTTCAACTTATGCTACATTTAGGAAAACCATATGAAATTATTTAGTGGTAAACAAAAAGCAAATACAATTAAATGTTTGGAACTTAAAACATAGCAAGATTGTTTTATAATGTTGATCCAATCTGAAATGTACCTGTTTACTTGTACAAGAAAATAATTAAACTTCAAGATATTTGGTGTTTCCCGCCAAAAATATGGTTTTGTGATTTTCTTTCAATTTTGTATATAAAGGACATTCCAAGTAAAAATGAAATTTATCCTCTTATTTGTAACAATATTTACATTTTCATTTCGTTGACAGTGACTGGTTGAGGTTTGCGCCATCGGCCTGTTTCTAGTTCAAAGTCTATGTGAAGACACTCAGAGCTTTGTCAATGCCAATTTGTATTTGAATTTAAAAATACTTAACTTAAAAACAAGAGGGATCTTTAAAAAATATATTTTGCGTTGGTGAATCATTAGCTTTCACATTTTTATCGTGTTATTGCTTTTTTATGTAGAAACTTAACTGGTAAGAACAAAGGCACACTAAAACGCACATATTTACACCACTCCAACTGCGCTTTATAATTCTGAAGTTCCTCACATAGTAGACACTTTAAAATTTACGAAGCAGTTAGAGAGTGCGGGTGTGAACGACGGGCTTTGTGGCACATGACAGAGATTAAGTTTAATTGAATTAAATGTAGGATAAAGTTATGCTTTTATGCACTATACACACATACAGAATGGATTTGATTTAGAATTATGACTTTAATAACCACATCTCATGAGGATGAAAAATAGAAACACTACTGTAGATGGTGTTGTCGTCCTATCCGTTCTTTCACCTCTAGAAAAACATACCAAAAAATAACAAAAACAAAAACAAAACACACCCCCACCCCAAGAAAAAACAACAAAAACGCACAAAACAATCAGACAACAAAAATAAACACACAAACAACAAACAGCAACAAAAAAACACACAACAACAACAACAAACAAACCCAAAACACAAAAACACGACATTAGTTTTGTGTACCAATAACAATTAACAACTAATTTTGATGTTTTACAATAGTCATATAATATGACTTAGTCCCTTTGTAAACTTTCGTTTGTTTCCGTTAACACAATATCATCCGGATACAATAATATATCCATTTTAGCTGACCAATGATCACACCGTCAAAAAACTTGTTTCAATGACCTGTTCAATACCATTAAGAGATGGAGAAAATAGAAAATATGAGAGACAATCACCTTGAGCAATACCAAAAGCGTGCAGATTGGTGTTGCTCACATTATTATCAAATTTAACCTTAGACTCGATTTGTCTGTATATTATTTTTTATTTTGAGAATCTTCCTCTAACACCAAACTGTATCAATTTTTTACTACGTAATCATACGCCTTACTGAAATCAATCATGGCGATACATGAGTTTTTTGTTGAGTTAATAACAAGTTTAATTAAACCATCTATCACAAAAATGTAACCAACTGTCCCCATTTTCCTTTTACAGCCAGCACGTGCCTCGGTATGTATGTTATAGTCTTCGACCAACTTATTCAATCTGTTGTAAAGATACATGTATGTGAACAATTTGCTAAACTGACTCATCGAAGATATACCTCTAAAATTGTTCACATTATTCACGTTTTCATTTTTGTGCAACGGAACCACGTAATTTTCTCGCCACTCATTCGATAATAATCGGTATAATATGATTTGTTAAAATGAACACATGTATAATAGTTTAGGTGTTTAAAACTACATTTAAAAACCTCGTTGAACATGTGAACGTAATTTGATTTACATGTATTAAGCTCTACGCAAGCATTTGTCATATTTCCTTTTAACTAACTTTATAAGGGGTAATTGCGTTATCAAGTGCGGTAAACATAACATAGAAGTCGTTGTTTATATGTTTAATATCCTCATCAGGTTGGAAAAAAAATCGGTATTGTTTACCGCCTTAGAATAAACATAGAAATCCGAAGTATCTAGTTATCCTCAATAAAATATAAATTGCCATAATATAACATCTCCCCAACAAACTTTCAGTTATCCAGTAATGGTGTTAATTTGCGTTGAGTCCTTTAAGCATAAAATCAGGTATGGTTAATTGAATTATCTAGTAATTTAAATCACGCCATAATCTAAGTCCACCTTATGCTTTGTTGAAAAACTACTACAATCAATTAAGCCATGATTCTTGTTCATATTAGAGTGATATCATATAACGTCCATCAAATTAATCCTATAGTCTTTAGTAAAGAATATACAAAGATGAATGTGGATAGTAATGTTCATAACTGGACTGTTTTTCCTACTGGACAACATTGAAAAGATATTGACATAGCAGGTCATTATTTGGTAGCGGTGTGTACATAAAATGTCATCGTTTTGAGAAATTATGCATGGAGATCCCACGATCTTAAACAATTAGAAAACAGCAAACCTATTTTTAATCATTGAAGTAGGACATCTTAGCTTTTATTATTATGTTATATAAATGATTTTTTGAACTTTGAAATATATTGCTATGTTTTAGAATCATTATTTTACTATTTATTTTTCATATTAATATATTTAAATATATATATTTTTAATGAATATTTTTATTTGTTGAATATTGTTGCGTGGTACCCTGTAGCAATGGTTTTTGGCAGAGGCCTTATTAACTTTTAACTAGAATTAAAATAAGGATTTGGTCTGTAGAGTTATTTTATACAGCCTTCAGCAATAAGTTATATACGATGAGCTCAAATTAAGTATAGGTTTAGAAATAACAGATAAGCAAGTCATGATTAGTTTCCAATCTATTCTTTTTAATATCACCAGTGTAATTTGATATAAAATATTACAATTAGGTTATAACCTCTTACAAGAACTGCTTACCAAGAAAACAAAACAAACAACAACAAAACTTTAATGGTCCAAATGCAATCTGGGGTGTAAAAATTCGTAATATCACGGAAGAAAATAAAGGTAACAATACCACCGCTGATAATGTGTATGCGTGGACGTCAGACTTTCAAGGTATGAACATATAATGGACGAAATGGTAAATAATGTGGACGTCAACCACATAAACTGTGGAGAACATGTGAAATCAACAATACAAACTGAAATGTATCTTAGGTCAGCAAATACATCTATCTATCGTACTGCAGTATAATTCGATTATGGATTTAAAAGGCGAATCTTGTGGACGTCCACCAGATAAACTTTGGACGCACACAAAATCGATGTTGGATGCAGCGCAATGGCGGATCTAGCGGTGGTTGGGGACCCGGCATCCCCCGACACACACACACGCGCGCGCACTCACACACACTTTTTAACAATTCAGGATGGGTCATTATGTGGCACCAGTAACTTTACTACTTCTTATTGATCTACTTTTCTTATTTTGAGTTCAAGAAGTTTAATTTCAAGGTGGAGTTTCCTTCTTTTTAGATTGTGCAGCTCCGAACAGCAACAAGTGCAGGACCTGAAACAGCATTCATTTTGTATAAGATATGGCAATTACAAAGTAAAGAAATGATTATTTTGGATATTGTAGTGTAACCATTAAACGAAATACGTTTCGGTGTCTAATGTTGGTCAGTTATGAGTTCATACCAATCTCAGAGCTGAACCAACGGTGCAGCACAGATCAGCAGGTAGACATAATATATAAAAGTCTTTTCTTTCTAACCTAGCCACACATGGACTGGAGAATGATTGAGAGCTCATAACCTGATAGTCTGTACAAGCCAGTAGGCTGGCAAACTTTCATCGGGTAGTCTTTTCTCTAAACCACAGGTAAACTGTCATACTTGTTGCTATTGATGTCGTGTACTTTTATACAACATGTCTGTAGGCTGGCAAACTTCCGTCGAGATGTCTCCTCTCTAAACTAAAGGTAGACTGTCATAACTGTATGCTATTTATATGGTGTACTTCTGTAAAACAAGTCTTTAGGCTGGCAAACTTTCACCAGAGTGCTGTAATTCAAATTACATCACATATGATATTGGTAAGTAATGTTTACTAAGATGACAGCGTGCGCATTTTGATATTCATAATGTTTAAGAAACTTTAGAAAGTTAAAGTTGTTGTTTAATTTATTAAAATGGAAGAATACTTACACATGCCCTTCTTGTACAGCTTCATCGTTCTCAGAAACAGTGTCTGACTGTGTAGAACAGTCTCTGAAACAAACGTAATTAGTTCGTTATTTTTTATAATTCTTTGATACTACTCTTTTATACTGGTACAATGTTATCAAAATTATTTGCAGCATGTTTCAACAACAAGTTATATTTAAATAAGGAAATATGACAAAGTTTTGTTTCAATGTTATCAAAACAAGCTTGTCATATTGCTTGGTTTTTATTTCTTATTTAACTACGTGCAGTTTTCATCAGAGCAAACAAACAACCTACAAGGAGGTAACAGCCTGGTATTGGTCGTCATTATCGCTGATCGTGACCTGATTTTTCGGTCTGTTTCTGTCCTGAAGGGCTTTGTACTGGCTTCGTGTCTTTTGAATAACTTCATTGGTGCTCATTCCTTGGCTGTCTGGCCCTGATTCATCATCACTGGTTTTTGGTTTCTTTTGTGCAGGCTCATCATCACTTTCATGATCAGCCTCATCATCGCCTGCATGGGTGTTATCTGGGGATGTGCGATCGTCACTCCCACTGTCACTCATCTGGTCCTCCTCATCATCGTCATCGTCATTACTTTCATCATCAGATGTGTTCTTGCTCACAATGTCTTCAGCTAACACAAATAATATGAACACAATACAAGTTGCAATTTAACGTGTCAACATTTTTGCGTTCAGTTTATTCCAAAGTTTAGTTTTTAAAAATGTATACAAATTAATCTACTTTGCTGGTAGGGATTTTCATAAACATGTGCTTACCAAGTAAAAAATATCAATGTGACTAATTTGGAATCCTATCCTTAACATTATAACTGCAAATGAACACATTCACATTTCGACTATTACTTTCTGAAGAAACAAAATGTTCGCGATTTATAAATTGCACGACCTGTGAACTTTGAATGGCGTGACACGTATGAATACATGATTTCATTCAAATAAAGCATACATACAGAATTACGGTAAGTGTTACCCTTTTCTTTGCTGAGATAAAAACAAATGTATCATCTTTCAGAAACACCAAATTGGATGTGTCAAATCTTAACAATTGATACACTAGAAGGTTAATGAGGTTGCCTTTTTAACAAAAAACAACAACAACAGATTTTATTTGCAACTTGTTAAAAAAACAACACAATTTATGGGTTTTTTTTATAAAATACATCAAGATAAACTGATAAATATAAATCTAGATTTATAGATCTAGATTTACTGATAATAAATATAGATAAAAAGTGAACGTTGCTTTACATCTAATGTTTTTTCTGTATTCCTCTTCGTGTGCCTTGCTACAGAACACCCTACAACAAATATACAACATAATGCAAATTATGATATATACGCCCACTCTGTATCATAAAAGGCTTAATTTTTTTACAGTACATGTATATAAAAGCATATCTATATAAACAACAATAAAGATTAACAATATATACAAATACTAACATTGCAAGTAAAGTAAAAGAACAACAACGACTGATATTTAAAGCGTGTTTTATGTTCTGACTAATTTTCAGTTAATTCCTGGCCCTGTCTATGAATGTCTTTCATTTTCATTCCTAAACAACAAGATAACTACACTAACTAACCTTTAAAGCTTCTAGACTAAGTGGTAAAACAAGTAATTTGTTATTATGCATTTAAATATATTTTAGAATATCACAATCCGATCTTTTTGTTTATACTGCCATCAATGATGTTTCATTTATCCGGAGATGCTTCTCACTTTAGGCAGATATAGTGAGATCATTCACTGTGAATATGAACAATCTGGTTTTAAAAAATCATGTGACATTATCAAGACTCCAGGCCGACCAGGAACTGCCCTTATATTTGCTTAAGTGTATGCAAGCAAGCTATATCACAATCATTTTTAAAAACTTTGTTAGCCAGTGTTTGAACTCGGTGTCTCCCATACCTGGAGCCGATGATCGATTCATTAGGCTTCTAGGTCAACACAATCTGAATATAAAATACCAGTTTTACCGGTTAATGAAGTAAACTGTTGCATAGGGTTGTGTGTGTTATTTTTATTGACAGTATTTATACCAGTTTCAAACCTCACCTGTACAATGCGACCACTTTATTGCACGACACCTTAAATAGGTACCTCTTGGCCACAGTGTCTTTATTCATAACCACACAGGGGTAGTGAAATGTTTTGCGACATGACTTTAGCGCACACCCAGACGTTGCTCCACTTTTCTTCTTGGTTTTATCTTTCTTACACAGACAACATGCCTAAAGAGGAAGAGAATGATTAATTACCGCAATAAAATTATCTCCCCTGCACCCTCCCTACTCTGTAAGTAACCCAGATAAATATATTACTCAATGTATGCAATGGTAGTCATGTGGTGCCATGGCCTTGTGTGCTGATTCCTAAAGGATAATATGATGCGAACAAATGGTGTTCAACCCACTGTGATGACAACAACAACAATGATATCATAACTTAAATGTTTAAAGGGTTTTATATTAAAAAAAAACGCTCTCACTCAAATCTTCGGCAAATTGCCTTTTTCATGAGTTAAACATAAACAATTTCAATCTCTTTATATTTGAAAACGATTATGTGCGCTGCCATATTAGAAAAATGGTTTACATAATAGTTGTTTACTTACCTTCACCACTTAAAATATTGAAATTAGTCACACGCAAGCCCACGTGCCGTTGATTGAAAGAAAAAGAGCACTCAGTTCTCATTTATATACAGACCCCGCCTACTGTATAGTTTCCGCTTCTTAAGGAAGAAATGACCTTAAATTAAGCTTTACCTATTTTAACATGACAGACATGTAACCAACAATATGATTTTTTACTTGCCTACACCACTTTAAAATCCCATATTGAACTTTCTTAACTTACACGTCGTTGATTGAGTGAAAGAGAGCACCCAGTTCTCACTAAATGCAGACTTTGTCTATTGAATATTTTCAGCTAAATATGGAAGAAAAGCAATCTTTAATAAAGCTTGGCTGGAAATCATTTTTTATTACTAAGCAGGCTCTACATTTTTAGTCTTTGTCTATCATTTCTTACAACTTGAGGAAGCTGAAGCCATTTTGCTCAACGCTTGGCTTGAAATAGCCAAGAGTCAAATTATCCCAAATGCTTTATTGAAGTGCATCAACAAGAGAGATTTGTGTGCATCTAAACACAGGCGCTTGGTTAAACTGAATGCCCTGCACACAAGTCCAGTATATCAACAAGGAGCTTTAAGCTTGACCCTCTAAGTGGCTCATGAGTTTAATGCCAGCTACAATGAAAGTTTTCTGCCAGTTTGGAGTACCACGTCTTAGGTTTTACAAAACAATAGTTCAATACAATGCAACCTTTATTGACATATCAGCACATTCATGTGCCATTGGTCATACAGCGTTGTTTTTTTACATAAACTGGCCATTTACATATTAAACGATCCACAATAGTATCAACAAATAATTAAGAAATTGAAATGCAACATTATTAATACACATTATCAAAACCTTTCTACATAACAATATTATATATGTGGATATGTGGTATGGGCCTTAAATGAATACAACATCAATCAATAATTTCTGGTATTAGATAGCAAAAATTGAGATACAGAATCGGTATTTTGACACACGTTCATATGGTACTAAAAAGCCTATGTATTCAATACATAAAATGATTCATTTACATTAATGAACAATTACTCCAATAATACATCTTATACAGAGAATGCACATCTTATGCTAGCATTGTTAAAGAAACAAGGAAATGGAATATATGATTGCTGCAAGATATTTACTTCGGTATATGATAATTAATTTAAAGTTGCAAAGTTCAGTACTCATGACAAAAATAGTTAGTATAGCCTTATTAATTTCTTATATGCTACCAACATTTGAGGTTTTCGAAACGAACTGTAATCTCAAAGTATCTAGTTAGTACACACTTTCAGTCTGTTTCTTAGTCAGGTTATTAGATCTGACTATAAATTTTGGCATACGATTATGTTAAGATCACGATCTAGTTTATGGCGTACGATTATGTTAAGATCATATATAAATAAAAGTCTTACCAGTTGTTTACCCCGGTGAATTTCTTTCAACACGTGTTTTTTGTTGAAGCCTCCAAAGTAAAAAAATTTACCGCTATACTGGGTCAACTGTGCAGAGTATTGCTGCAATAAACAAAACAAAACAGGAAAATAAGCATTACGGTCTGTTATATATAAACTTTTCCATTACTTAACTTACGTGTACTCAAAAATAACAAAATATATCTTCTTCAGAACAAAGAAATTTAAAACATTTTATTACCAGTATATTCATACAAAGAAAAATAATTAGCTATATCACGCAATTCATTAAATAATGTCTAACAATGAGTGTCCCTAACAAAAATCGAACTTAGTGATTAAACGTTAAAGGAGTAAATGAGTACAGAGTATAAGCGTGGAAAGTCAACAGCTTCAAGGCAAACTTGTCACAATTTAGCCGATAAATTGAACATGAGACATACAACCACACCGTCCACACTTTAAATTTAAATTATTGTGTCAATTCGAAGCTAATCAATAAGGTTTATGAAGTAACATATTCACAACATTTAATTATATCCTGCATGTTTCATTCAAAGCTGTCTTATATGAATTTGTCATATATTCTTATTTATAATACTTAGCTTAAAATAAATAAGCTAATAAAACTGATGTCTCACAACTGTATATAAAAATAGAAAATTACATATAATCTAATCCTTAAACAATAATGTAAAACAAACAAGTTTGACTGTGAACAATTTGCTTAACAAGGAGCAACAGCAAAACAAAATGAATTACATGTATTATAATTATGCATTTTAGTAATAAGATTTAGAAATACTGAACAGTAGCATAAACCTAAGCCCCAAATCTAGCTCTTTACTGCAAAATGTGCATTCTATCATATTCTTGAGACTTTTTGTTGAACTTGAACACAAGCACAACTTACCATGCATTTGTGATGGGCCACTATAGTTTTGCCATCCACATGGCCTTTGTACAGGGTGCCACATTTGTCATTGGTCTCATCACCTGTGTGACAGAAGCCACATTTTCCTTCCTCCATTTCTCAGTCCTGCAACCTGCAATACAAGTGGGAACAGTTCAACAGCTTTTCTGTCATTGATTTTTTTACCCAAAACAATTTGAATTGTTTATAGATAACAAATATTCTCCGATCGACCATGTCACTTATCAAAATCATGTGATGTAAATAATATATTAAATGTAAAATAGAATTAGCGGGATTTAACGTATTCCAGAATAAGAATATACGCCAAAGTCCTATGAGCATTGCAACGTATACCAAACTCTGAAAAAGGCACAGAACAAAGGTATTTCACATGCAAGCCAAGCGAAAAGTAAAAACAAATTTGTGATGAGTCATTTCACGAAAAGAGCAAACCCGACAGTTACCGCCTTGGAATGGTCAGTCGGCAATATGGACCGACTGTGGTGCTTAAACCGGTTTTACAGAGCTCTAACCTCGCACTTCCTGTCGAGTTTCTCAAATGCAGAGGTATTTGGTCGCTGGGTGCAGAATTGACGGTGGTTTATTACGTGTCAATTAAAGAAAAAATTTCGCGGGCGACTGTTAAGTGGTCGTGTAGAGTAGGTGGTCGCCGGTTAGGGGCGATCACACGGTCAGGGTTGACTGTATTAATACCTTCTTACTTCTATATATTGACATTGTTTCGTGTTGTGTGTGTGTGTGTGTGTGTGTGTTTGTTTGTTTTTTCTTGGAGATACATCGCAGCAACCAATAATGATAATTATAGCGACGTCCAGCTGTTTTGGTGGAGGAAGACCGAAAGACAATGTCTGGGTAGAACCACTAGCACCGCAGGGTAGGTAGAAGACCTTCTCTCAATAAGTCATTCGCTCCGAACGGGACTCGAACCCACACGTTGGGAGGATAAGCAGTCAGAGGAGCCACACATAGGCGACATTTTTCAATTGTGCTTACATCATTGTACTGAATAAAAGGAGGTGACTGTGGCTCATTTGATAATCCTTTGTTAAAATAAAACGATTCCTAAATTTGTTAATCGTATCCTGTTATAACCGTTATAAACAATGAACTTCTCACCTTTCACAACCTTTCAAATATGTACCAATAATCGTTTGTACGATCAGAAACTTAAGTAAGTTTATGGATTATAAATAAATAATCTTATAACGGCCATTGTTGCGATGCATGAGATACTTTAGAGAAGCTGTGCTACCAAAATATGTCATGTTTATTTTCAAATAACTCATTTAAAATATCAATATTATCTACAACTTCAACCATAACATCTGTTGTTTTTTTTTTGCTTCATTTACTTTTACCAAAAACGCCAAAATCAGAAAAACGGCCTTTTACAAAGTATGTAGATCTATATAAAGTAAATAAGAAAAGTATTCATGCCTTTTGCTTATTTTTGAATAAGTTAAATTCTTGGAATTATTTAGTTATGTTCTTTTTTGGCATTTAATTTAAAAAGTATTTTTTAAAAATAATGTCTCAAAATTCTTTTGTAAGATAAATTCTATACTTTTAAACATTATGTTTTAAGTTATAGTAAACTATTTTTTGTGAATCAAATGTCAAAAGCAGATTCATCAGGTATCTGCTGAAAATATGCTGAGGAATTATTTAAAAGTACAGACTTTCCTTAAACGTAATTTTAAGTGTTTATTTGGGGAGATATATTTCTTTGTTCACATTGGAAATAAGATATAAAAGCAGTGTGTGTACAAAATTATGCGAATACGCTTGTCTCTTTCTCTCACAATATACACTATTATTATATATCTAATAAATCTTACCAATCGACATTCTGCATTTGTACCACGTGACCGTCCAATATATTCCCGTATTGGATCCAAAAAATATATATTAATTTCATATTGGACGGTTGGGTACATGTGCACTTAACGATGCTAGTCTGGTTTCCGATTTCAATCTCTAACGAATTAAAGACCGGGAACCATGCGTGCATAAAGACGCTTGTTAGTATATGTTTAAAACTGATTGTAAAGCGTCTAGCTGACCAGGAAGCGTTGTTTTGTTTTGACAGAAGTCAAAATGTTGACAGATGAAAAAAATCTGATTTTATCGACAGACAAAAAGGCGATGATGATGATGTATATTTCAAAGTAAACGAAAGATATATAATAAAAAAGGTTATTATACATTTAACTGTACAATACGGAATATATTTGGACTCGTACACAGCTTGAGAGTCATATTGGACTCGCCTATCACTTTTCAAGCTGTGTACTCGTCCAAATATATTCCCGTATTGTACAGTAAAATGTATAGTAACCTATAATTATACACGGAGTAGCCGACAGGTGAGGACACATGGTTAAAAGCGGGTATTATGCCAAACTAGTAATATTTGCTTATAATACATGTATATGTAACGTATAAAATGATATAACAATCTTACCTGTTACTTAACTATCAATATTGTCTGTAGTGTGTTTGCTTTCTTTTAGAAATTCCACTATGTTAAGGACGCCCATATAAACCGGAATTTCCATAGGAATTTCGGTAAAATTTCAAAACCTAGTTTCGTTTTCCTGAAAAAAGGTTCGATAACTGATTCAATACGGATATTCTTGAGTTCCTTTCCTTAGTCAATGGGAGATAGGTAAACGCAAATATTGGCGGTACAAGTGGTTTTTAGATTATATCGGGTAAAGCTCGATGCTCACGCGAACAATTCTTTTTGAAATTGATAGATATAAGTATGACAATATGTGCTAATTCGGGGAAAGCCTCAAAATTTTTAGCATACATTAATTATACATTATATTCGTTAATAGTAACGGTCAGCATAATAGGAAGCGGCTAACGTTTTGAATTGTGTACAATTTTCAAAAGTACTTTGATTTAAAGTCAAATTCATATTAAATATAGTGAATAATGGTAAAAATAAAGGTAAGCTAAAATTAAAATGCAAACCTTCAAAATCAGCATAAATAGTTCTTTAAGGTGGTACCCGACAGTTTGGCTATATCAAATACACGTAACAATATCTGGCCCCCTTTTGGTATTTGTGCATTATTTCTACAGAAATTCATAATTTAGTCTAAGCATAGACGATTGGGAACACTACCAAACTTTACATACAAATCGTTGATAAATATCTCCAAAATATTCATTGGTTCTCAATCTGTAAATAATCACTATTGGCATCTATACCCGGATATCTGCTAATAATAAAAATCGATGTCAGAGAAGATTACCCCGATGATTGTATAATGTGATTTCAACTAAGCGTTCAGGTGGTTTATTAGTTTAAAATATCTAACTACAGTGTATTAGCAAATAGCTAATGGTGATTACAAGTGGGATTTAATGCTTCACTTTTTAAATAGATGTAGGTCATAAACGGCATTGCTCGTGATCTTTTTTTACATTAGTTGATTTGGTTGTTTGAGAAAAAGCAAACAACAACAAACAACAACAACAGCAAGCGTTTTATTATATTATCTTAATGGTGCTAAAACATACAAAATATTTTTTATTGCATTAATGATAAAAATTAGTTTACACAGATAAATTGACACAAACTCTAAAAACCAAAACGAGCCCACTTTTAATTTTATTGTCTATTGTTTCAGTGTTTTCATAACATCTACAGTACAGTTTAATAATTGCAAGCAACTACACACCCCATACCAGATGCTACAGCAGTAGATCCTGAGGATAAAATAGATGTTCCGGACTTTGCTGGAAGTCATCTGGCGTGCCTAAGTTACAGGAAATACATAGCACATTTTTAAATATAGATTTGAAATATTAAAAAACATTACTTTCAAAATATTGACATTTAAATGGTTATTCAAAAACGATATGGACAACTTTGTAGAAGGAAAAATAATGTGCACGCGCGCGCTTGTTACAAAGACTTTAAACTGTATAAACTAGAGATACAAGAGTTAACAATAGCAATCAATAAATGTGTGTATGTGTCATGAGTAAATTAATATAGATATATAGAGAGAAAGAGATAGAAATAGAGAGAGAGAGAGAGACAGACAGACAGACAGACAGAGAGAGACAGAGAGAGAGAGACAGAGAGGGGGAGACAGAGAGAGAGGCAGAGAGAGACAGAGAGAGACAGAGAGAGAGAAAGAGAGAGAGACAGAGAGAGACAGAGAGAGAGAGAGAGAGACTGAGAATAAATCAAGGTTAAACGTGAAAGTTGCCTTACCACTGATATTTTTCCTGTATTTCTCTTCATGTGCCTTGCTGCAGAAAACCCTAACAAATATACAACTTTAGTCAAAATATGATAAATAAATACACACTACATCAGTTGACTAACTATAATAGGCTACATTTTTTTTTAAAAAAACAAAAAGATTAACAATATACACAAACATTAACAGGGTACATTAAGGTAAAATAGAACACCTGGAATTCAAAACGTGTCTTATGTTTTTACTAAATTTCAGTTTTAATTCCTGACCCTGTCTATTGATTTCCTTATTTTCTTTCCAAAATACAAGATAGCTACAACAGATAATTTTAAAGCGTCTTGGCCAAGTGGTAAAAGTTCTTTATTTTAAAGCATTCAAATGATAATTTGGATTATTACAAACAGGGTTTGTTTATTGGCTTCATCGTCCATCCGATAGACTTTAAATATCAAGAGATGTGTTCACTTGAAGTATATATCAGTGGTGGTTTCACTGTGAATATGCTGTGAAAACATGGCTTGATACCAAATCAAGTCGCATTATCCTAACACCAGGCCAACCAGTCATAGAATTACCCCTATATTTGTTTGATTGTAAACCATTGTTATGTCGGAGCGAGGATTTGAACCTGGGACCTCCCATACATGGAGCTTATGTTCTACTTATTGCGCTACCAGGTCTGTAATACGTTCTAAATACAATCCCAGTTATGCTTAGGCTTGTGTACATTACTTTATTGAAAGAAACATCACCGGTAGAGTAAAACCACTTCATTGCCAGCCGCAACTCGGTATCTCTTAGCCACCGTGTCAGGATTCCTAGACATATAGTAGTGGTGGAATGTCATGACGATAGTGAACATCCAGATACTGGTCCTATTTTCTTTTTGGATTTTTCCTTCGTACAAAACAGATATCATGTCTACAGAAGAAAATGCAGGCACCACCTTACCAGACTTTAAGGAGGCTGTAGGCGATTTCGATTGGTGCATGGCTGGAAATTGCCACGAGTCCAATGACCTCAGATGCTTTATTATGTGTGCATCAAAAAGATTTTTGTTCAATCAAAACCCTAGAGCTTGGGACTGAATGCTCTGGACACAAGTACATTACATCAACAAGGAGCTTTAAGCTGGAGTCTCTAAGTGGCTCATGAGTGTATTGCTTGAAACAATGAAGGTTTCTACCAGTTTGTATACCACGTCTTAGGTTATACAAAAATAATTGAGTAAAACATTATTAGTTTCTTATGAGTAACCAACTTTTAAGGTCGTTGAAACTAATTGTGGATTTCAAAGCATTCAATTAAATGAGTACAATCTATTTGTCAGATTCAGATATAACTATAAATGTTTGTAGCTTAAGCCATACGATCATGTGACGGTCATACATGAAAGAAAGGTTTACCAGTTGGTTTCTCCGGTGAATTCCTTTCAACACCACTTGCCTTTTGCACCTTCAAACTCTTCAAATTTATACTTGACTAACATTGCAGAGTAAATTGCTGCAAATATCACAATGAAAATATATGTACTTAGTCTATTAAACATAAATAGTCACAACGTCCATTACGTAATTTCATGTATTGAAGCACTTCAACATAAATAATCTTCAGAACAAAGAGATTCTTAATCATCTGCACTTTAAACGATTATGTTGCTGCTAAGCCAGTCATTGTAAGGTGTATACGTAACATATTCACAACATACATCATACATGTTACATTCAAAGCTGCTTGAGGATGTTTAGCTTAATATAAATTAATTGAAAACAGATATTTTACAACCGGTTTCTTTTTAAGAAGAGTATATTGCATATATTGTAATTTTAAGCTATTATGTAATATAAATAAATTTTACTGTGAAGTTATATTATATTATAAATCTTCATTTTCTTGGTTATAAGTAGAAATACTGAACTGTTAACACAGATTTGGTCCCAAAACTTAGTCTTCCAGCAAAATGTGCATTCAAGTATCATTTTAAGATTTCTCCTAGACTTGACATATTCTTATTGAACACAAGCATGGTTAAGCATGCATTTGTGATGGACCTCTATATTTTTGCCATCAACTTTGTCTTTGTGCAGGGTTCCACATATGTCATTGGTTTCATCCCCTGTGTAACAGAAGCCACACTTATTCCATTTCTTATGTCTGCAACCTGCAATACAAGTGGGAACATTTATTTTTATTATCCCAAAACATTTAAACTACTGTACATTAAGACTAACCTTATTCTCTGATCGGCCATAGCACCTTTCGAAATGATGCGATAAATATTCACAGGCTTCAAATTTTCGGGTGTTTTTAGACCGAAAGGAAAAAGTGGCCTCCAGTTTCTCATAACTCATTTTTCTTGCAGAAAAATTTTGTACTTGAATTCTTATGTCATTTGTGTTACTTAAAACTAAATATAAATGATGCATCATCATTTACATTCCAAAATTGTCTTTGCAAAATGGGGATGAGCATTAAGCTGATTTCGCTGTATTTTATTATTGAATAAGATTTAAAATAAAAGTTAATGCTTCAAATTTAACTTTCTTACTTCTTTGCATATATTGACATTTTTACATCTTTGGGCATATCATTTTACTGATAAAAAAGATGTGACTGTAGTTCATTTGAGTATCCCTTTTCAAAAATATTCCTAAATTTGTGAATCGCATCGTGGTAAAGCAGTTTAAACCTTTAACCGTCACTATTTTTAAATATGTACTAATGTGCACATATTCAGTTAAAATGGCTTGGTATATATAAGCACCTTAATTAGTGATGTGTTACCATTGTTTACACCTTTCTTCATGATTTGTAAGCTAATAAATATTTGTGTGTGATCTAATGTGTGATTAAATAAAATATGGAAGTTGTGTAGACAATACGAAACATTAATTTGTATAAAACTTCAGCAAGAAAACAGAACATGCATGCGCACTACCCATGACTCATGTGGGCACCTGTGGTCTAGTGGTTAAGACACTGGACTCTCATAACAACAGCCTGGGTTCACACCCCAAACCCATTTTGCCGTGTTAGTCTGTGAGCAAATCTATTCACTTTACATTGATTATCTGTACCTGAAAACATGTTTTCCACTGACAATTAATATATTTTTAAATTTATAACAGCACAATGTCAGCACTGGTTTTACATCTGGGAATGCACGTGTCCTAAGCAAATGGTTTACAAAACCTTAACGTCTTTCATCCAAGTGTTTTGTTCAATGTAGTACAATACCTGCAACACCTCTGGTAACATTTGTGGACGTGCATAAACTTTGTAAAAGTAAGCACTGTAAGTGCAATTTAGTAGACAAATAACTGAATTTAGAAGGATGTCAACACACTTGAATTGTGAGAGAATGCTGGACAAAAAAACTATTAATCTGTGATTCAGATACTCGTTCCTTCACTGAAGGCTTTCAGCCGATGAAAGCCAGAGGCTGCATGCGTTTGCGCACGATTGGGGATTGGAAACTTAATAAGTTTACGGATAATAATCTAACAGTCATTGTTGCAATGCGCTTAAAACTTTAATACAGCGTACCGATCTCGGTGTTTCGCGATTTGAAATAAATGTTTAAGATATGTACCTTCTGATAGTCATGAAAAAGAAAATACTTTTGTCAACAATACATATTTTTTTTTCAAAACTGTTCAGGGTCATAAGAAATACACGCAGTGACACATATGTATTGTCCCAATTCTGAAAGACTTTTATGATTTTGATTCGAATGAATCCTTATAAATTTCTACATGCAACATATATAGTGCTGGTTTTACCCGACTGGTGTCGCAGCCGTCGAAAAGACACAAAAAACCCACATGCAGGGCAGCTCCTTAATGTCGTGAACGTGACGTCATATTGTGCTTAAGAGAATGCAAAAATTAAGCCTAACGAGAGTATCTTCCTTGTTCCATATTCAGCGGCGGCATTCGAATCTCCTTTGTCCCTTTCCGTACAAATTCCAACAAAATGTGGACGTACATTTTTAATAATTACTTTAGTATTTCACATAGTTTGTGTCTGTTGTACACGGATCTCAGCCAAGAAATAAAATAGCTTGAATGATATGAATGATATGAATCTCTCTCTCATACAAATGTAAAAACACCGGGTCAATAAATTCAAAACAAACACATATCGGACTAAGAGGGATGCCTTCTAAACTTTAAAACAGAACAATTGGTTTTAATATGGATAAATATGAAATAACTTTTAATTATATCTATCTTTAGAGTCTTATTAAAATATAAGAATATTCATGTTGCCTAATTTTTATAATAAATCATATCAAATCTAAGTTAAGTGATAGCCCTAACTTAAGGAACAGTACGAAAATTACTCTTCAAAGTTATTGTTAGTTATAAGCAGACTTCTAACCAAATAATTCATTAAGATTAAATTAGCAAAATTAGAACGAAATAATAAAACAATAAAAGAAAATGCCACAAGATTAACCAAATCATGTAAAACTTAGACCAACATGTGTTTGGATATGCATATTAAAATTGCTTTTAAACAAACAGAATCTAATCAACTTTTCAAAAATAAAGTTTTTTTTAGATTCTCATTAAAATATACATATATGAATATGTTGGCTACTTTGCATAATTCATTATTTCAAATCAAATTTTAGTGATTGACTTCAACTTTAGAAACTTTAAAAATTAAGTCTATTTTTAGATTCTCATTAAGACATATGAATATTCCTGTTGGCTAATTTGCATAATTAATTATTTCAAATCTAAGTTTAATGACATCCCCCACTTAAGGAACGATATAAAAATATTCTTCAATGTTAGTCTTAGTTATAAGCAGACATAAAATAAAAATAATAAATCATTATATGAACCAAATCATATGAAACTTAGATCAACACGTGTTAGACAAGTAGGTTATGTATATAACTTTAGAAACTGTTGAGTTTGTTTGAATATTGATTTAAAGTAAAAAAAAATCTAATAATTTTTTTGAAAGTAACATGAACATGACCATTCAATATCTTTTAATGGAACACCAGTTTTATACTTCTATCACCATTTTTGAAAAAGTTATAAGTATTTTTCAAAACATACCTTGGCTGGCCGCGTGTGGTCATGAACATACAGAATCGTTTGTGCTTCCGAAATACAGCTTTTTCATAACCCTGGACAAAAAGATTTTGTTGTCATCATGTTCGGATTCTAAGAAGCATCAAGCAATTTTGAAAATTATATTAAGCAAACCATTTGATTTACAGTGATTTATTTAGCAGAACATTGGGTGCATCTTACACTTTTTATCAGAAACCGAATGGCCATGAATTTCGTTAGGAATCTTTGTCCTGAGTCTTTTCCGCCCAAAGACGCAGTTTCTGGGTTTTTCGAATAGAACATTTATCTTTTAATTAAGTATTGACTTTTCGGTTTTGTGATAAATCTTTGGTAAGCTAATAAAGTGCATTCCTGAAAATGTTAAGTAAGGAAATGTTATTTGAAAATCATTTCTTATCCCCGGGCAATGATCTGTTCAACTTTTCAGAGTTAACATACATATATTTTATGTCCATTTCAAACACATTTTTGGGAAGTGAGCGGTGTGCGGGCACTGCTAATCACTTCTAGTTTTAACCAAATCAAAGTAAGTAAAGAAGAATTTTAATCGTATATCAGGCCAGGGGCCAATTAATACACAAGCATATAAACATACATAATTATCAATGGTATGGTGGTTGAACACTCTTACCGTCTTATTAAACACATCTGTAATATACTTAAGTAGTAATTTGAATTTAGCTTTCAACTTATGCTACAATTAGTAATGCCATATGTAATTATAAAGTGGTAAAAAAGCAAATACAATTAACTATCTAGAACTTAAAACATAGAAAGATTGTTTTATAATGTTGATCTAATCTGAAATGTACCTGTTTACTTGTACAACAAAATAATAAAACTTCCAGATATGCAGTGTTTCCCTCTTCCACATAAAAATATGTTGTTTTTGTGGTTTTCTTTCAATTCTATATAAACTAGGTATCGCTATTATCGCGGGCTCGCTATTATCGCGGTATCCAGGTTTTTCGTTACTTTGAGACAACTACGCAACTTACAACGGGGTTCCGGTTGTCAAAAATGTAAACAATGCTCCTTTCGCTCTGAGAAAAAAGTTATCATGCAAATAACAAAACAGTAGGTACTTACTTTTTACTTTTTACGTCTACATCACAGTCTAAATATTTTGTCACCGCCTACCGTTAACAAACGAGTAAAACATTGTTAATCTTCCATATTTTCATTGGACATGTCACCAGTAAATCGTCAATATGACGTCTTATGAGTCATACACCATGTGACATTTGACCTATTTATGAAACGATGCTTTGGCGACCTTTTTTCCTACGGAAGCAAATAAGGACCATTTTTGGCAGTTTTGTAATGTTTAATGTACACCGATCAACTGCGCCTCATAATTCTGAATCTCCTCACATTAAGACACTTTAAAATGTACGAAGCATTGAGACAGTGCGGATGTGAACGACGTGCTTTGTGGCACATGCCAGAGATTAAGTTAAATTGAATTGAATGTAGGATCAAACGGCCTTTTATACACAATGCACACATACAGAATGGATTTGATTTAAAATGTTGACTTTAATAACCCAATCCCATGAGGATGGAAAAAAAACAATACTGTAGATGATGTCTGGAATAAATTTGTTACTTCTTGGTATATCCACACTGCACTTAAACCATATCTTTCAAGTATACTTTTCTCATGCGACGATCAAGACAAGTTCGGCATTATCTCCATGTCGCGTAACATAACCAGGTAGGTATGTCTGTTGTATTTTTTGTCTTCACTTTGTAAACTTTTGAGCGAACATTTTATTATTATCAGTAGTCTAGTTTCTGACAGGAATTCTACCTAACTCTCCGTAAAGTCCAGCAACTGTTTACAAAAAAGAAAATGAACAATCGCTCACAATACTTATGAATGAGTAAAACTAGACTATCAAAAAGATCAATTTTATGACTGACATTTAAACTGTCAAGTTATGTAGCATTTAAGTATATAACATGCTTTCGTAGACTGATCTGCCATGGTATTGTAAGCGTGCGTAAACGTGTCACCTGATGATAATAGATTCCATGATAATTAAACGTGTTAACAATTTATAATAACTATTAACAACTAATTTTAATGTTCTACAATAGTCATATTATATGACTTAGTCCCTTTGTAAACGTTCGTGTGTTTTTTCCGCTAACACAATATCATCCGCATACAGCAATATATATACATTTAAGCTGACTAATGCTCACACCGTGAAACAAACTTGTTTCAATGACCTGTTCAATACCATTAAGAGATGGAGAAAATAGAAAATATGAGAGACAATCATCTTAAACAATACCAAAAGCGTGCAGATTGGTGTTGCTCACATTATTATCAAATTTAACCTTGACTCGATTTGTCTGTATATTATTTTTTATATTTTGAGAATCTTCCTCTAACACTAAACTGTATCAATTTGCGCCATAAAGTATTTACTACGTAATCATACGCCTTACTGAAATCAATCATGGCGATACATGAGTTTTTTTTTTGTTGAGTGCATAACAAGTTTAATTAAACCATCTATCACAAAAATGTAACCAACTGTCCCCTTTTTCTTTTTACAGCCAGCATGTGCCTCGGAATGTATGTTATAGTCTTCGACCAACTTATTCAATCTGTTGTAAAGATACATGTATGTGAACAATTTGCTAAACTGACTCATCGAAGATATACCTCTAAAATTGTCCCCATTATTCACGTTTTCGTTTTTGTGCAACGGAACCACATAATTTTCTCGCCACACATTCGATAATAATCATTATAATATGATTTGTTAAAATGAACACATGTATAAAAGTTTAGGTGTTTAAAACTTGTTATGTACAGTAGTACACCAGCGTTTAAGGTTACGCTAGCCAGGTTAAGGGTTGTTTACCGTTGTGGTTTTGATGACGTAGCATTCGCGTAACTGCTAGAAGTAAAAGGATCATGCTAGAAAGTTCAATTGTTTATTTTGATTTGGGATTTTATTATTAACATTCGTGTATTGTTCTACCTTTGGATTATTTCAACTGTGCTTATCTACGAGGACATTCTACCAATAACTCTTCAGGATTATTCGACGTTGGATTATTTGTTGCATTGTTAAAGAGACACCTCCTAAAGGGATAAACTGTAAGTTAATATTTATTTTGCCTTCTGAAATTTTGTTTCATATATTTGTTATTGTTTTATTATGCCATTATTTTAATTGTTTATTAAACTGTGTACTAGTTTGTTGCTGGCTTGTTCTTTCTGTTACACCATATCGTCGTTTAGTAAACGTGCCATTTTATAAATAAACTTATATAGCGACACCGGTTGTAACAAACTACATTTAAAAATCTCGTTGAACATGTGAGCGGAATTTGATTTACATGTATTAACCTCTACTCAAGCCTTTGTCATATTTCCTTATGACTAACTCCAGAAGGGGTAATTGCGTTATCAAGTGCGGTAAACATAACATAGAGGTCGCTGTTTATATGTTTAATATCCTAATCAGGTTGGAAAAAACATATAATCGGTATTGTTTACCGCCTTAGAATAAACATAGAAATCAGAAAAATCTTGTTATCCTCAATAAAATATAAACTGCCATAATATAACATGTCCCCAACAAACTTTCAGTTATCCAGTGAAGGTGTTAACTTGCGTTGACTTCTTAAGCATAAAATCAGGTATGGTTAATTGAACTATCTAGTAATTTAAATCACGCCATAATCTTAGTCCACCTTATGATTTGTTGAAAAACTACTACAATCACTTAAGCTCTGATTCTTGTTCATATTAGAGTGATATCATATAACGTCCATCAAATTAATCCTATAGTCTTAGTAAAGAATATACAAAGATGAATGTGGATACTAATGTTCATAACTGGACTGTTTTTCCTACTGGACAACATTGAAAAGATATTGACATAGCGGGTCATTATTTTATTTGAACGCGGTGTGTACATAAAATGTCATCGTTTTGAGAAATTATGCATGGAGATCTCATGATTAGAAAACAGCAAACCTATTTTTATTCATTAAAGTAGGACATCTCAGCTTATATTATTATGTTATATGAATGATTTTTTTGAACTTTGAAATATATTGCTATGTTTTAGAATCATTATTTTACTATTTATTGTTCATATAAATATATTTAAATATATATATTTTTAATGAATATTTTTATTTGTTGAATATTGTTGCGTGGAACCCTGTAGCAATGGTTTTTGGCAGAGGCCTTATTAACTTTTACGTAGACTTAAAATAAGGATTTGGTCTGTAGAGTTATTTTATTCAGCCTCCAGCAATAAGTTATATACGGTGAGCTCAAATAAGTATAGGTTTAGAAATAACAGATAAACAAGTCATGAGTAGTTTTCAATCTACATGTACTCTTTTTAATATCACCAGTGTAAATTGATATTAAATATTACAATTAGGTTATAACCTCTTACAAGAACTGCATACCAAGAAAACAAAACAAACTACAACAACAACAAAACTTTAATGGTCCAAGTGCGTTCTGCGGTGTCAAAATTCGTAACATCACGGAGGAAATAAAGGTAACAATACCACCGCTGATAATGTGTATGCGTGGACGTCAAACTTTCAAAGTATGAACATATAATGGACGAAATGGTAAATAATGTGGA